>JAOXXN010000065.1:436268-458799 GCA_026770055.1 Myrmophylax atrothorax | reverse complement strand
AAGAGTCTGTAAACTGCCATGACAGTTTAATTATTTAGAAAATTGTCATAACAGTCTTATGAATTAATGCTCAATAAAATATTAAGATTAAAGGTCAGGCTCATGACAACAGCTTTTTGATTAAATATTAAAAAAATTAACACTGATGCAGTGCACTCCACCCTCTACACTCTAATATGGTACTTTCCAATCATATTTAATCCACCTTTACTGACTCTGCAAAGCTACTTCATTCTTACAATGCCAGTAGAATATGAACTTAGAAATATCTAGAGCAGTCAATTCATATGTATGCATGTGTGTACTTTTAAATATTAATATATTGTTATGGGTTAGCCCCAGTAGGCAGCTGAGATCCCACACAGCCACTTGCTCACCTCCCCACAGTGGGATGGGGGAGAGAATCAGAAGGGTACAAGTGAGAAAACTGGAGAGCTGAGATAAAGAGAGTTTAATAGGGAAAGCAAAAGCCACATGCACAAGCAAAGCAAAAAGAGGAATTCATTCCCCACTTTGCATGGGCAGGCAGTTGTTCAGCTGTCCCCAGGAAAGCAGGTCTTCATCTCCCATAATGGTGATTTGGGAAGACAAGTGCTGTGACTCATACTGCCCCTCCCTTTCCTCCTCCCCCCAGCTTTTATTGCTGAGCTGTGTGATAGAACTGTCCCTTGGGTCAGTTGGGGCCAGCTGTCCCACCTGTGTCCCCTCCCAGCTCCTTGTGCACCCCCAGACTACTCACTGGTGGGGTGGGTTGACAAGCCGAAAAGACCTTGAAGCTGTGTGAGCCCTGCTGAGCAGAAACCAAACCACTGCTGTGTTATCAACAACCACCGTTTTGGTCACAAATCCAAACACAGCACCACAGGAATGGCTATCCCAACCAGAACCCAGTACTTACATGTAATGCATGTTTGCAACAGTAACAGAAATCCCAAAAGAGGAATAGCTAACTCTGAAACTTATGCTGTTAACATTCTTGTATTTATTCTTTGCATGTACTTCTTTATGCTATATTAAAGTGATATCTAGCAAAGTTGTAAGAGCACAAGTAGCGAAATTACACATTTTTAATCAGAAAAACTAATTATTCTAATACCAATGTGAATTTGACTGTAGCATTTCTAATACTTTCTGCCATGTGGAATAAAGAATAAAGCATCCCCTTTTAATTTTTAAGTAAATATGAACAAAGCAGTCATTAATCATAAAATTTGAATGTTCAACTTTTTTTCTATGTGTTTTTTTTTTCTATTAGACCCCTTTAGTCACTGAAGAATAAAATTTTAATGGAAACTAGGTCCAGGATGGGAAAATTCTGTTTTGATGCTTTTTCACTGAAAATTTTGTTCTTAAAATTTACTGTGCTGTTGTCTTGATAGTCTTTATGAGAAACAGAAAGCAGTAGGTTGTATGAAGGCCTAGAACCAACACACTATTTAGTAATGAATAACAATGTTCTTGGAAGCAGACTTCTCTTTCTTGGTGTGCTGTGTGATTCCTCCCAGAGGAGACACCTACATTCCAACTCTTACTCCAAAGACTTTTTGTTTAATGTGTACTTTATCTCAGCATTGTTAATAAAGAGCCCAGATTGTTCAACAGCTTGAGCATGACTTTCAAGTTCAAAAGCCATGCTTGCTCATGCTGTTCTTCTTTCATCCAATGAGTTGTTAATTATTTTGTGAGGAGTGGGACCACTTCAACAGCAGGGGTGGAGAATCCTGTCATCCCAGCCTGCACCTTGGTGGATGGAGTCTTCTCCTCTCAGTGGGACATGTTAATTGGAATCCCCTCAGGCAGAAAGGTAATGAAATCCAGGTCTTCCCTGTCCTAGGTTAATGTTCTAACAGCTGAACTATTGTTCTGAGTCAAAGATGTGGTTGCTAATGCAGGCCCTGATGTACTATGATTTTTGCTGACAGTTTGGACTTGAAATAGATGCTAAGATGTCTACTTTTTTCAAGACTGAATCCTTTCAAGAAATGTGTTTGTGAGGGCAGCTTCTAGCAGAAATGCTTTCCAATCTTGAGAACCAACTGCATTTAAGAATTAAAATTTTCTGTTTGCATAAAAGTCTGTCTTTACATATCTAACTTTTTTGGTCACCCTGGAATAAATTTATTAAGGATTTTTTGTTTTGCATATTGTGGGTCTTTCACCCTCTGAACCTGGAGTGTCTTTATACAAAACTTTTCTGTCATGCATAACCAATGCCATAGTTACTATTTTAGGTTGTACATGAATCTTAATTGCCTTTAGTTTTCTGTAAGACGAATGGACTCATTTCTCATGGTTAGTGTTAGGATGACTTTTAGACAGAGTTGTGGAGGAGGAATTCAGGGTGACAGATGAATAAAGTATGAGTGCTCATTGTATTTCAGCGGCATTTGTGGAGTCTGCATTCTTCTGAAGACCCTGAGAGTGTTCCAGGGACCAAGTACACTAAAACTTTCTGCTTACCACATACACTGAGATCCCACATGAAATGAGGATGGTTTGGGAGAAAGATCCAGTAACTCAAGTTCCTAGACTGCAGTGGGGTCTGCATTGACTTTTTGTGAACTTGAGCAGTAAATTGTTGTCAGGAGACAACTGCATCACAATGTTGGCTCACCGACTTTTTTCTAGCCTATTGTTGTTTTCACTTGCCAGTTCTGGAGAGGTTAGAGAAGTATTTCTGTGGGCTGGTTTGGTGACTGAGTTGTGTTATAGGTTGAAATGGAAAAGATAATAACAATTGTCTAAACAACCCATATTTCCAAGATTGCTAAATGTGGTTGACGTTCAGAATGATTATGAGGATGAACAAGGAAATTTGGATGTATATTATGATGTTGGCAGTGTGGACTTTTCCTATATTTTGCCACTGGTCAGCATTAAATAATGCTGGAATATGGTGGATCAGATGTCAGAGCAAACAGCTGTGAAATAGAACCATTATCTGTGAAAAGAAAAATGTTGTCACATTCTGCAGATATGTAATGGAAAAGGATTGCTGTGAGAAGTATCTTAAAAATATCAATCACAACATTAATTTCTGGAAATATTTCTCCTCAGTGTCAATCTACATGGAAAGTGCAGCACAGAAGCATCTCTGCACTTTACCCTCTCTAGCCCTTATTTAATAATTGATATGAAAATACAGAAATACATATTTTATTGGTTTTCTTCCAGCTTGATATAGTGCCTATGTTTCCAAGGCAATTAGGCTTTTTTTCCTGCATGGAAAATTATTTAATGTTTCTCCTTCTGTTAGGAAGAAAGCAGGATGCTGCTTCAAATTTTAAGATCCTTTGACCATTCACCACATACATGTAGGTCTGATTTCTCTTGAGAAGTTGGTAGTTAGTACTGACTCAGTGAGACACATGCTGCCCACTGAGTCACCGTCACTGCTCTGTGGGACAGAATGATTTGGGTTGGGTGGGGGATTTCCAAGTACAGACCTAGCCCAGACTTCATTAGGTTCTGAGGCTTGATAGGATCATAGCCCAGAGCAGTGAACCTTCCGGGTAGATTTGTATCCTCTCTCCTTAATTACGTCCTTGGTTAGTGTGGCAGGAGAACAAGCCTTTCTTGCAGTGAGTGCTTGGGTGTTTTACAATCAATATCTTAATTTATGTGATACCTGTAATCATATTTTAATGTGTGTAAATTTACTAGTGGTTTAGTGAGTAGATCATGTCTGTTTTGAGCACGAGATCAAGGAGAATTTTTAAAACCCAATCTGACAACACCAAGCATAAACAAATAATTTCTCCCTCCCATATATATGGAAGGAAAATAAAAGAAGGATTGAGGAACATGTGCATATTAATGTACATTCATAGCATTTTTTATGGACTTGTGTAAGGGAAAGTAATGAGGATGGGGGGGAAGCTGGGAAGGCCGGGGTGACAGGAGCTTGACATGAACCAGGTTACTAAAGCAGCTGGGAATGTGGTGAGCACTAACTTTATGAAGGAAAAGCTGTGAGAGAAAGAGGAAGCGTTTCTGGTTTGTCTGCAGAATAATTTCTAGGCAGCTGCTGAGTCTGCAATTCTGCAGGGAGTCTCCCCATCCTAAGGGTGTCTCACTGGAAGTAAAACTTAGCAATAGTTGTGGCTTTCATGGTAGTGTGCATGGCATATTATTGTTTACATAGAACCTAATTTAACTTTGGCTTGGCCTAGATAGTAGCTTAACCCATCTGAAATATTGTGATTAAAGATACATCATTTAAGAAGCTTCACTGCATTTTATTTTGAGTATTTAGAAATATTTTTGTCTATTTTCTGCTTATAATTATTGAACAATTTCCGTAGGTATGGAAGGGGCCTACTTTTTTTCAGTTCTCTCCTGTATTTGCTTTCATGCCTTTTATATACTAAGACCCTTTGCTAAAGACTGTAGTTTTGGGAGATCCTTAGTTTTGTAAGTACATCAGAGGTAAATCAGCAAACAACAAAATATGTGGAATGTTTGTAAGCCACCTACACCAACAATTTGACTCATTGTTTTAAACATGGATCTCTCGTCTACATTAGTGCTGCTTCTGTGTCACACACTGCCATTGTCTTGAAACAGGAGTTGTTGAGTGATGCATGTGGGGAATATTTGTAATGGAGAGATAGAGACAGCTCTGAATAAATGAGATTAAGATGAATTTTAGGCAACAAAGGAGGAAAAGCTTGGACAGTTGATTGGTTTTTTTCAAGAAGGTG
The DNA here is from genome assembly GCA_026770055.1 of Myrmophylax atrothorax. Taxonomy (NCBI): domain Eukaryota; kingdom Metazoa; phylum Chordata; class Aves; order Passeriformes; family Thamnophilidae; genus Myrmophylax; species Myrmophylax atrothorax. Next base: position 454,096 of record JAOXXN010000065.1, on the reverse strand, counting down.
ATACTTAGACTGCGTAATTTGCCAAAAATACACTAATATTCCTTTTCAACATTTTAAAGTATGGAAGTATTTGTTTCATGTTAAGAAAGATCTTGTTTCCACTCTCTAGTAGTACAAAAACATTTCATAATCTTAACTTCCTTTTTTTTTTCCCAAAATGAAATTATTTTTTTCGTTGGTCTTAGTTGTAAATAATATTATTACATGTACAGGCCTCAGTGCTGTGAAGTCATATTAATAAGACTTCAGTGACTTTGTAATTCTATGGAGTTTTACATTCCACAATATGCATTGGAACTGGAGTGTATTCGTATCTGATCATTTTCCGTATACAACAGACCAGATTCAGATGATATTTGCTAGAATGTATTAGAATTAAAATGGAAAAAATCACAAGAGAGACCAAAGAAGAACAACAAAAAAAGGAGAAAATAGAGTTAGTAGCTAATTGTAATAGTTTTGTGAAATTGTGAGCGGTGTGTACACAAATAAATCTTTGTTGTCAAATAAGAATATTTGACAAGAGTGTACCAAAACAGTAGTACTGAAAGTATCATTATGCTTTAGGTGAAGAACCATCCACATCAGAAATGACGGTAAATAGAGTTAATAAAGCATCGTTTCTAAAAGGGGGAGAGGGGAAATACCACAGTGCATAGTTTGGCTGCTGTTTGTTTAAATTGTAGTAATGCTTTTAGTGTTGGCAAACACAGAACAAGGCACACTAACTCAAGCAGTTCTGTAAACTGGCTGCTTTTCTGGCAGAAATAGGGTAGTGTTTTGCAGGGCAATATAAGCTTCAGTTTTTATCCTGTATGGTGTTACTTTATTGGATTGCTGGTAAGTTTGGTATGAGGACAAGCATTGAACCATCAGATATCCTGTTTAGACCAGACGGAGGGAATTGGGCTCGTCCCCAGCACCAGAATTCTGGCTTCTGATTCATTGTGCATAATTGGATTTTGCAGAAGGGCTATAAATCTGGGGGAGGGAGACAGGGGAAGAGCTCCAATTTCTGCTTTTTTGTGTATATAATGGGAAAAATGGTAATACATAATGGTAAAATGGGAATGGGAATATATTTCTGGTTTTCTCATGAATGTGTTTTTCCTCTATTAGATTTATTTATTATACTTTGCAGCTGTGGTTGTAGGCATTTTACATCCATACTGCCAGCTGTGGTGATTTTGAGTCAGTATAAGTTTCTGCTAAACTACGTATCTCCTTTGTTCAAGAAGAGTATGTGGGGAAGCAAACAAGTAAAAGATTTCTTTCAAGAAAAACAACTTTTTTTTTTCAAAAGCTCTTTTCTGTAAAGATGAAACTGGTCTTAAGTCTTCTGCCTCTCCTCCAAGTCATGTGCACAGCTTGTCTGGTAGATTTTTACTTCTACACGTGTGTACAGCTGCTTAAGAGCTAAGCAAGCTAAGCAGAAGTAGTGTGGAATCAGTAGAATTCCAGACATTTCCTAAAGGTTACAGGGAACGGAAACAAGAGCTACTGTTACTCTTCAAATGAAAATACCTCCCTTTCCAGAGCAAGAACAGGCCATCCATACGTGGTTGTTTGCTTAGAGACAGGTCCCCTAAACATTGTTGTGTACAGTTGGATACACACACATGGAAAAGATGTAGAAGTGAATGATACCTTTGTGTATTCTGTCTTCCAAATCACACAGGTAGCAGTTGCACTTCACACTCAGTTACCACTTTTTGCCTACCCTAGAATGTGTTTTCTCGTTTTTGCTTTCATAATTTGGAGAGGAGAAATGTGTGGAGTGATTCAGTCAAGTGTAGTCCCTATGTGAATAAACTAAAGAATATAAAAAAATTAGAAATACCACAAAACATGAACTGTATTTTCATGTAAACTTTTTGTTTTTCTGTTAACTTACGCTAAAGTGTACTGAACAATCTGCATATCTCAGTGACTTAGAAGGAGGCAGTTTGTTTGTCTTCCATTTGGAACTGTAGTTTGCTCTGGATTCACTGACAAGTAAAACTTAACACACCATGGTCAAGAATTGCAACATATGTTTCTTTCCCAGAGATACTGAGAGTGTCTTTTAACAAATCTCTGAATAAATAAAACAGAATAGTAAATACAATAGTATAAGGATACCTGAAAGTAAAATTTTTATCATGTTTTCTGACAGGTTAATATGTCTAAAAAAAGAGGCTGAAATATTACATATTTTTTCAGGTTTATGATAATTTTTATTTGTAATTATGTAGTACAATTAACTGTGTTCCTCAAAATAGTTGCTCATGGACATATACTGAAAAGTTTGTATTCTGTTTCTTTGGTATGTTTCACATAGGAAAGAAGAGAAAGGGAGAGAAAGCTGAACAAAGAAATGGCAGAAAAAGCCACAAGGGAACTAGAAAAAATGCAGTTACAAGAAAAGGCTGAGGTAAAGTATAAAGAATGGTTACAGAAGAAGAGAGCTGAAGAGGCAGAAAAGAAGAGAAAAGAGAAGGTATTAACTGATCTTTTATTTCAATTAAGTTACTTAATCTGTAACCTATATTAAATATATTGATATCAGATGGCAGTGTTGTATATGAAAAAAAAATTCCCAAAGTTGCAATGTTAGTGCATTGAAGACATTGGTATGTTCAGCAAAGCAAGGTGATACATATTAATGCATTTTTGTTGATGGTATTTGAGCTTTTTTGTCAGAAACACTGGAGTAACATGGATGTGGGGGGGTTTTAAGGGTTTTTTTTTCAGACTTAGTGCATCCTTTCCGTTGTTGGGGAAATGTGTTTTTGTTTGAAGACATATTTGAAATATATTCAGTGGTCTGGAAATTTGCAAAAAAATTATTTACCTTTTTGAGTATATTGTACAAGGCTTTTTCTATGAATATCTTAGTGGGGATTTTTTCTGTTGTTTTTAGGAAAAAGAGAAAGAACGGGAAGCTGAGCTACAGGAGAAGAAAACAAGATCAGAGAAAATCTTTAATGAATGGCTACAAAATGCTAGAAATAAACCACGCCCTGTTTTAAATGGTTATGGTTTCCCACATGGGAAGTCTACAGGTTTGTACTTCTAGTACACAAATATGTAGTGACTTAGATTTGTGGTTCCTTCCCTCTAATATTTTAATGTCAAATGAAGCCTGTTTAAGATACTTGCCTCACATCTAATTTTGGCACATAGGGATGACCTCATGTGGTATAAGAGAAATATATTCTGAGACTTTTGTGCAATTTTCTTAGCCTTTTTAGTAATTTCAGAGGAAAATTATATTATTTGAGATTTTTCTTGTCAGGCATAGGAATCACCAGAGCAAATCACTGGTTCCTTTGAAGCAAATCAGTTATGTCATCATCCTTGTAAAGTTCGTCTTTGTGTAGCAGAAGGTGTGCCACCTTAGCACACATGAATCCCCCTCAGAAAAGAGGTGGGGTTTTGAGACACAAGGAGGCTGACAGAAGTCCTGTCTGTAAAAGGAAACATGGGAATCAACCTGTTCTGAGCTAAAATTTCCTTTCCATTTTGCTTTCCACTTGCATTGTACATCCTTGGATTCTGTAATCCTGTTTCTTTTTTGTTTGAAAGCCAAGTGTGAAAGAGAATGCTGTTGATCGTGTGGTGTTTCACAAGTCTCACTATTTTTGTAGTTTTTGTCATCCCACAGAAAAGCAGGAAGAAGTAGCATTGCATTGCATGTTTGACTGCTTTATGCTATTTCTTTTTTCTTCTTTATTTTTTTTGTACAATTAAAATACTGGTCTTTATTTGAATTCACAACAGGAATAATTTTGGGACCAAAATTTTGGTCTCTGAATATTTAAACGTGTATAAAGCAGGTGAACAACCTTTATTCTCTGAAGATGCTGTTGTGTCTTTGTTAGTCCAGATGATTGTTATAACTGCATGTTTATTATGATGAAAGCTTGTAGTGTAAATATTCCTTTTTAGTTATGAGTATTTTCTAAATGTTTTAGGGAGTGCTGATAGAAATTCATATCCAGCCCCAGCATATTGTAACCCCATTCCTTGGAAACCTATACATGTACCGCCCCCAAAGGAAGATGGTGTCCTTACCAAGAAGAAGAGTAGGAGACCTGTATCTTGTCAACCACGTGCATCTTCGCCTATGGTGATTTCTAAGCCCAAGAGCCACCCTGCTATTAGATCGTCGTGCAGAAAGAACTTATAGTTCAATAAAAAAAATGTTCTTATGATTTGGAGCAAGCAGGGCCATAAATGTGAAGTTCTATATAGTTACATGTCCAAAGCAGATTGCTTTGTGCTTTTTTTTATTTTTGTGAACAGGTTTTGTATTTACACCTAACTGACCCATCAGGTTTTTAATGTTTTTTCTATGTTACATTTTAGTAAGAAAAAAAACAGGAAAAGAAAAAGTCATCCTTAATCAGTTGAAATGGGACTGTACCTCAATATCAATAAAATGGAGAGGATTGTTTCTTCCTTTTCTCTCTTGTTTGCTGGAGTTCTTTTGTGTATGTGATGATTCTTTTGGGCAGCAGTATTACTGGGTTATTTCAAAGATGCTCATTATATCAGCTTTTAAAACAATTGTTGGCTTAATGCAGAAGGAATTCAAGGCCTGGGTGCAATTGCAGGGTTATGATGTCATTGGGATTGCAGAGATGCAATGGGATACCACACAGTGCTGGAGTGCTGCAGTCAGTGGATGGGCTCTTTATGTGCTGGTCCTGGTATGTACGAACCAGGGAGAACTGGCCAGGGATGTGAAGGTTGGGGCAGCTTTGCCTGCAGTGGCTCTATGGGAGCCTCAATGAGTCTATGGGATTTGGTAGTGTGCACATGAGAATGCTGAGGAGGTGGCAAATGTCACTGTAAGGGCACTCTCAATTGTCTTTGAGAGGTCATGGTGATCAGGGGAGTTTCCTGGAGACTAGAAGAAAGAAAATGTCAACTTTATCTTTAAGGAGGGCAAGAAGGTGTATCTGTAGAACTACAGGCCAGCCAACCTCACCTCAGTCACCTAGAAAGGTGATGGGTGGGGCAAAAGCAGCCAGCAGCCTCCTGGGCTGCATGAGGAAGAGCATTGGCCAGTAAGTCAGGGGAAACAATCCTTCTCTGTACCACAGGTGTTTGAGACCACATTTGGAGTGCTATATCCACTCCTGGGCACCCCAGTAAAAGAGTGACATGGATGTTCTGGAGCAAGCTCAGTGGAGGGCCACAAAGATGATTAAGGGATCGGAGCATCTGACAGACAGAAGCTGAGAGAGCTGGGACTGGTCAGCATAAAGGAGAGAAAGTTCAGTAGTGTCTGTCCAATGTCTGTACATACCTGATGGGTGGAGAGAGGGCAAACCTGTCTCAGTAGTGCCCAGTGAGAGGAGAAGAGGCAGTGAAATTCCATTTGAACATGAGGCAAACATATTTGGTTTTTAAAGGGAGAGCCATCAAATTCTGGAACAGATATCCCAGAGATATTGTGGAGTTTCCATCCTTGGAGATTCTCAGAACCTGACTGCACACAGCCCTAAGAAACCAACTCTAGTCAGCCTTGTTTTGAACAAGGAGTTGGAGAATCGACAGAGATCCATTCTGTTCTCAAGAATTCTGTGATTAATGGTGGAAAGAAGAAAGCAGAAGGAAAGAAGACCTTTTTTTCCTGTTATCATAGTTGTATCACTTTGGGAAATACCTTGTTATCCTTTAAAAGTTGCATTATTAAAAAGTATATTACATATTACAAAATTTACATGGTAAAAAACCCCACAAGGTACATTGAGGCATGTAAGTATTCTAATATATTGATTTTATTTCTAGTTTTAATAATGTATTTCAATTTCCTCAGAGTAAGTTGTGAACAATACTGAAGTATCTCATGCCAAGTTTATATTCAATATATTACTTGTACCATTACTTTGAGCAAATCAGTTTATACCAAATGCCTCTGTCTGTTCTTTCTATATAACGGCAAGTGCTAACGAGACCTTGCAGTAGTTACTGTTAATAGATTATTTGCTTTGTGTTTGCATTTAGACTTTCACAAAGTCTGAATTTTACTGTACACACTTAGGAGAAGTCTGGGCTCTGTGAAATGCATGGAGTGTCAAACTGTGTTTCTGTTTCGTAGGAGCACACAGGCTTCACAGAAGAAGTCTGCACATTATCATGAGGATGTAGAGCTCTGTGCCCAGCTGTTTCTGTAAGAAACTCTGCATTAGATTGGTGTGAAACTAATAGAGTAATAGATTAGTTGTTAATATCACACTTGCTATGTGGAGATGTCTAATCAGTGTCTGAAGTTTGACAATTATGTAAGCTGAGAGAAGCTCATGAGTGTTTAGATGAAGGGACAGCATTTTACTGTGATAGAAATTATTATTTTGGATTCACTTACAGAGGTTTCTTAGGACTGATACAGGTGAAGAGTCACATACTATCATGTTAGTGTTTTCTCAAATAGGTTGTCTGAAATAGTGTCTGGACACCAGTAAGGTGTGTTAACATAATTACCTGCATGTATATTTGTGACTTGGTATTTGTTTTATCATTTATTTGCTTGTAGTGAAATAAAATGACCTAGTGGACTTACAACCCCTATATAGTAGAGGCTTTAAGATGAGGCCCTTCCTGTAGTTTATCCATAGCATTTTAAACACAGTTTGTCCCAAATAAATTTCAAAAAAGGTTAAGGCAAAATAGCTCCTGAGTGTACACACTGGCTCTGATTCAATCCACGTAGTTGTTTTGTTGAAGAAGAGTAATAGCATTTGGCTTTTTTCCAACGAGGTATCAGCCACACAGTGGAAGGGTCTGGCCTTGTAGCATGATTTTGGATTGTGTACTATGGAAGGCTATAACCTCGTGCTGTTGTGGCAAAAAATTTACATCATTCTTTCTCAGATGTTAGAAAGATAAAATCTTGACATTTTGTTGTAGCTTAAACAACATTCTGTTGTTCTGTTATTAAGGTCTCTCCTAAATTTCTTAACTCACAAAATTTCACAGTAGATCAAGTTCCAGAGTCTCAAGTTACTCACTGGAACCAATCCAAGATCTTGCATCTTGATGTCTATGCTGCTAAAATAACATGAGGCTTAACATCAGCTTTCTTCATCCCTGTGTTTTTGCAGAACTTCTGGTTGTAAGAATTCATAGACCACTTCAAAATCATGACTGTTGCATCCTTGTAGGATTCACAGTTTTTCCTCCTCTCCATCTGTTGGTCATAAATAGAGTGCCACACTCAAGCTCACTGTGAAGGATTCCATCTCCTGTGAGCTTTTTCTGGATTTGAAAATTACTGTGTAGGTGCTCAGACAAGAAGATTGTCTTTCCAGTAACTGGCAGTGGATCTTCACACTTACGTCTCGAGGTTGCGAGTCTACACGCAGTAAACTGGATCAAAAGTCCCAGAAGAACATACAGAGAGTAAAAAGTCACTGACATTGTGGGGAGCAGTCTGGTTTATGTACCACAATGCAACTTCACTGTCAAAGTTTTGTTAGCAGTTCTGGTGTGGAGCCAGGGCTTCAGCTGAACCCCGTAACTGCATCAGATTCTTATAATGTCTTTGCCACTGTAATGTTTAATTGTAAAATTAATTCCTTAACTTACCCTTTTGAAAGTCAGTTTGAGGAGCAGTCAGTAGTCCTGATATGATTTTCACTGGTGGATTTTTGTAAGTAAATATGGAAGATTTCACCGTTTATTGCACTGGTCAGAAGGTGAGTGTTGCATAGTGCTGTTCCCTGCACAGCATCAGGAGCTGTGTTTAAATTCAATACCAAAAAAGGAAATCTGATCACCCTGAACTAGAAAAGTATATAAACACTTGGTTAAATTGAAATGTGCCAGGGAGATCACTGATAAAGGAGGGATAAGCAGTCACACTTTCTAGGATTTGAGGCTGCAGACCTAAAGCCTGTTCAGATAGCAAAGCCTTCATTTGTAAGGCCATGTCCATGTTTTTATACATGTAACATATTATATAATGACATCAGACTATTCTCTGAAATTGTAGTTGAGTGAGGTAAATTTTTGGAAAATGCAAAGACTTTTAATTATACAGACTTAAATATTTGCTTGGTCTTGCTTAGTGTCTCAAACAGGGATTGCAAGTATTTAATTTGCCAGCAAATTTGAATTTACGGAAAATTGGCAGAGTGGGTCATTTGGAAAGTGAGATACTTTTAGTTCTTAAAACCTATTGAACTATGTTGTAGCGAGATGCAAGGGTGCATTCAATTATGTTTCAATTATGTTAATGACACTGTTACAAAGAAGTCAGACTTTGGTTTGTTTTACTGAAGTTAAAGCTGAAATTATTTCAGTATTATTAGCACTAAAAAATGATAGGTGCTTAGCCCAGCTTGAGAAATATCACAAATGTTTTTGTGTATAGATCCTGTGGCAGGTGGGTCTTTGACTTTTACAGCTAATTCATTTAAACAATGTGAGTTTGTGTGTTTTGGGATTAAGGTAACAAATTGTTAGTAAGTAATCCAGCAATGCCAAAACGATAATAGATGCTAGAATGTTTTGTTATAACTGCAGTCTGACTAAAAAAGAATCCTTACGAGTTTTATTATACCATACCCCCATATGTGGTTGTACAGGTATGAAGTCCATAACATATAGGTTCTTTTCAGTAAGATGTTGATCAGGATAAGAAGAAAGGTCTTCAATTTCACTTTATGTTGGCATATCCATCATTAAATAGCTGTTCCTGAAACCTCCGTGCAGTATCAGTACCTGTGAGAATGCAAGATGACCATGATATGCCTGAGTTCAAAGAGCCCTTCAAAGATACTGCTATAAATCCACATTTCAGTCTTTCCTGACAAAATTGTGATCAAGCTGTAGAGGGTGTGTCCCAGGAACTCCTGGGTTGTTCTTGCTAATGCACTGGTTTAAAGGGCTAACACCAGTGGCTTTATTTCCTCTGTTCAGAAGTGATTCCTCTCTCTTAGAATATCTGTTCCAGTTGAGCATAGCTCCCATCACACTGAGTAAGGCAATGGCAGATGTATAAAAGGACGTGTGAAGTTTGCAAAAAACAATTTCCATGGCAGATGTAACTGCCAGGCTGCTGGAAACAAAAATGAAAGGTGGATAGCAGCTGAGGCTGCAGCTGTGACTGGGCAGAACATGGTATCTATGCTGCATTATTTACTTCACATGACATCAAAATGGAGTGTTGAACTGGAACGAGTGAGTTACTGTGCTCATCCAGCACCTTCTCATATGCCACCCTCTGCACAATTTGTCAGAGGTGTACCAAAATTATCCCAAGCCAAATGTGGATGACAACAGCTTGAAATGCCCTCATCAGTAAAACCCAGGCAGTGATATTTATTAAGGTAAGTGCCAAGGCTGCTGCACTGGCACGGGGTTGAACATTAAAGCTCTTGGCTGGCACTTGTTTGTACTGTTCCAGCCCATAAGCTGTATGAAACTTCCTTGTTTCCTTGTGCATACTTCAACCCCAAATGGCTTTCCAGACCTTAGTTTTGTTTCTTATCTTCTGGTATTTTTTTCTTGTACTTCTTAGGAAGGAAAATGGGAAGGTAAAACTCTACCAGCATTTTTGGTGTAGAGGAAGTGGGTAATATAACCCCAATGAATTTAGCAAGGAAAGTATTTTCATCCTGGTTTAAGAAGCTCTAGGATCAGATGTTTTTTCTTTTTCCTTTCCTTTCCTTTTTTTTTTTTTGTTAACTTGCTTTTTAAGTTGAAGTTATTGCTGAACTATGTGCCTATCATTATTTCATGAGACTCCAACACAAACAGATTTTTGAAAGAAATCTCCCAACTTTTTTGTTATTTCAGGTGGTCTGGGTGTGTTGCTCATACATAAAATTGTTAGGCTTCTTCTAAGACTGCTTCAGAGGTATAAGATTTCAGGATTAAAGTGCTTAAATAGGAGTAAGGGCACTAAGCTTCAACTTTATGCCTTTTAAAACTATTGAAAAGTGTCATTGCAACTTACCTTTAAGCCTTTGATATTTTAAAGCATAATCATCTTGTAAAACAGTTCAAATGTTTAGTACATTCACTTAAAATATTAATCTACTTTGTCCCTAGTTCAGTTAGATCAGTGATTTATTGTTCATTTACTATGCTTGCCAATAAATTTACAGAATTTGACTTCCCTCAGACATCCTTTTTTAAATGGTTGCGATTTTTCTACAATAGTTTACAGGTAATAATGATTCCAGAGCCACTGGGCTAGAAAAGAAGATATGTGAGTTTCAGTAGCTGTTCCATGAATTTTTACTTATATATGCAAAGTAAAATACTTCCAGCAGAAAGGATTAAACAGCTCCAGGTACTAGGTCGCTCAGCTGAGTACCCATGGGAAAAATGAACGGAAATCTCTAGTTGACTACTGGGAAATAAAATGTTTTGATTTTTTAGGTTGGTTGGTTTGTTTGTTTTCCAGAAGTTCTGTGAAAATTCTCTTTTAATCATATTTGTGGTAAATATTGTTTCATGTGTAAAAGTTTAGTGTTGAATTAACAGTATTTTAGACTTTTGCTCTTTAAGGCCAGTTTTAGCTTGGGTTTAGATGCAGTTTGAATCATATTTGGGGGAAAGGATTGAGGTGGCAAAATGTACTTCTTCAACTGATGCTAAAACCCTGATTATTTTTACAACTGTGTCCCTTAGCATTTGAGTTGCAGTTAAGGTTTCACTGCACGCAGCTAGTTGGCAGGACATGAATGTGTGGATGGTGACTCATATTTGTGCACTGCAACTTGAGTTTCCCTGTGTGTTCCACAGAGAGGCTGGGAAGAGAAACAGGATTAATTGGCATTTTGACTTTATTTGTAATGCCAGTACTGCAATACTGTGCCACTGTTTCCTTTTAATTTGGCACGTCTTCAATAATAAATTTTGTTTAAGTCCTGTACAAGAAGGGTTTGCAATGTAGACTTTCTGGACCAAATCACTGGCAAGCAAAAGACACACCTCATGAGTTAACGATACTATCTACAAAGTCTATCTAGCAGTTTATTTTCTTCTTTCTGCTAATACTATGAGCATTCTCATTCTGTTTTATCTTTGGACTTTTTCAAGAGTAGAAACATGTATGAAATTACATTTTTATTTGCATAAAGATTTCAAATGTACTCTCATAGTCTTAATATATATAATATGTCTATTTTGATATATATGAAAAATATTTGACTAAGATTTAGTGTTGCTTCTGTTTCTTAACACAAAAGGGAAGTAAAATGAATAATCATGAGGTTTTGAATCACGATCTCAAAAAAAGAATTCTTGTCTAGCTGTGTATAGTTTGTAGAATTACACAGTGTACTCTTTAATTAACATTGAGACAATATAGAGTGGGTAAAGAATGCTGCCCTGTGATGAAATCAAAGAACTTGATTTAAAACTCCCAAGTTATGTATCTGACTCTTTGTTAGATCAAGAACATGCTAAGTAAATTCTCCCTGCCAAAGTTATGGCCTGTCTGAAATCTACAAGCTTTCATAAATTAGCACTTTTGATGGCCAGGTAAGAAACAGAGGCTGTAGGAAGCTGAGTTACACTGCATGGCTGAGTGAGACGGGAGACCTTCAGTCATCTGGCTTTTTGGTCATGGCCAGCACGTAAAGAAGTACTTTGCCTGCACCACTGATCCATCACTGTGATGGGCACTGTCTCAAGGAGATGCACTTAAATTTTATGTAGAAACCATATTGTGACATGTTTTCCATGACTTTGTTTTAATTTTGTTTCTTACTTTGTTGCGATGTCATTGTTGGTTATGAGTTAAAGGCATGTTCTCTGCTAGGCAACTAAATGCACTTAGGCAATGTGAACTTTTTCAAAAGGTAAAAAATGTAATAAAAGCTTACTAGTAGAGTGTAAACCAAGCTCAGACAATGTCTGGAACTAACATTAAAAGTCAGAAGTGTTCGCCCTTTCAAAAACAAAACACAACCCAAAAAACCCTTGGCAGTAAAAGAAATCATAACCAGTTGTCATGTCCAATACCACACAAATGAATACTATGTACAGAGCAGTTATTACTTAGTAAAAGTTTTCTTCTCTCTTCCCAGTTCCAAAAGATGGTAACTTTTCTGCACATTAGGTCCAACCTAAATCCCCTTGGTAGTTTTTTAGGGGAATCCAAAGCAAAAACCACAAGGCAAAAAAGCAACATTGGCTCAACCAATCCAATATGAAACCTTGACTCACGACAGCTTGAGGCATAGTTTAGAATCCAGCTTTCTGGAAAGACGAGTTCTCCCTGTTGCTGGAGAAGGGAGGGGAAGGATGAAAGTCTGTGTCATGGATTTTAAATGCAATTTGATTTGCAACATCAAGAATTAGTTGTGCTGTTGTGTACTTTCAAGAGTGATTTTTAAAGACTGTTTTTCCCTCAGGTTATGGTATGTGTCAAAGTGGATGAATTTTGAGAAATTTGAGAACTTGGCAATTTTGCGAACTGCTCATCTGTTTAAATCAGATAAGCCTTTCCTAAAACTTCTCACAAGTAATTGGAGACAAAGGAAAAATTAAAGTTACTTGGGTTCGCTTTCATCTAATCTAACTTCAGATCCCTACCTTGTAAACTACTCTCACACTATGTGCTTTTATATCAGCAAGTATGCTCAGGGTGCAGCAATGGTCTTTGAGAAAGGCAAATTAAACTCTAGAAGTGTGTGTTTCTTGCCATTGTATATAACTACTCCCCTGAAGAGTATCTACTGCATAGGAGTCTGCTACTTCATCAGGTTTGTCCTCTCTGTGTCCTTTCAGTCCACAGCTTTTGTAGCTTGAGCTGTGTCTGGAGAGAAACTGTTTCTATTATTAGTCACTGTCACAACTTTATTCTCAGTCTCATATTTGGTCTTTTTTTTTTTATTAAAATCCTGGATTGAATGTCACTTTCATTAAAAACAAACAAAACCAAACCTCAAAATGCAATGAAAATAGAGAAAGCTTAGTGTTGTGATTTGTAAACTAATGTTCCAACAATTAACTGAGAAACACCTCACGCTTTTTGCACTTTTTTTTATGAGAAAGACTACTGTTCAATAGAAACTAAAGTTCTATTTGTTTGGGCTCCAGTTCCTCCCACCTATAGGTTGCCCCTGTCTGTCAGATTGTAGTTGTTAGTGTGTCTCGTAGCTGACTTAATTCACAGTCAGATGGAGAAAATGGAGAAGCAGGTCCTAGAAGTAAAAAGACAAAATTTGTCTATACAGTTGTATAGGTTTGGGTAGGACAAAGAAGTCATTACCAGCCTGAATATCCCCAGTTCTTAAGGAGTTTGCAGCATCTCCTGAGTAAGACCAAAATGTATCACAAATCAGTGAACAGTGTGTGTTGTGCCTCTGGTCCCCAGCAGCGTTACTTGTTGCAAGAAAAGTGAAGTGTGTTTGCCAGGCTTATAGGGAAAATAATAAGATGGATCTTTACGTTGAATCAGGAATTAAGTCATTCCAGGTTTCTGTCATACTTCAATACAGTTGTGGGAAAACTGTGTTTCCTTTAGAAAGAAAAGACAGCTCAGGCATCCGGTGCCATGTGCTTCATCACAGTTTCTGAATTGTAATTTAAATACTCATGGTCTGTAGTGATAAACATACCAGGTGTGTGTTTAATGGGCAGGGCCTAATGCCAGACCTGCACTTTTGCAAAACCAGTAAACATGATTTCTCTGAGTTCTTGTGATAACAGGTCTTTACTAAAGCAAGAACCTGATAAAAGAGAAGAGCATTGCAATGAGATCCCACACAAGTGGGTTTTGATGCATTTGATTCATTCATTTATTTTCCTGGAAACTGTAAGAATAGTAAATGCACAGTAAAAAAATCATATGTTAATAATTCACCTCTAGCAATGATCCCATAGGCTTCTTACATCAAATAACTAAACCCAGCACTACTTGATTTACATAACATACAGTAGTTTTACTTGCAATATGTTTTTCTCTCACTAGATGTCTTGGTGCTCTGTGATACACTGGACATCGTATGGTTCTTGGTAAACTGAGTCTTGAAAAAGAACTGGAGATATAATTGGATTCTTCAATATTTTTGGTACCATAATTGTTAGCACAAGCCCCCCCCAGCCCCCATTTGAGAACCTTTATCTGAAAACAATCCTGTCAAACAGAACAATCCTTATGTCAATCAAAGGTCTGTGATGCTTGTCCAATTATTAACTCAGTGGAAAATTAATGTTACTATTCCCATTAGCTCTAGTTTTTTATAGTATGTAATTGTTCATTTTGATTTCAATAATAACAGATCATGAAGTGAATAATTCAAAGAAAATATCCGTTAATCAGGGCATTAGACAAACAGCAAAGAGTTTGGTTCTGAAGATATTTTCAATCTATTCTGTTTAGATGGAAATGCTGAGAGCAATGAGTGGGATTTTTCTTTCACCCAGTTGAATTCTGGGTCCTGATGGATCTCTAGGTTCTCTTGTCATTGTTGGAAGCTCATTCTCATTCTCCTCATTCTCATTCTCCTCAAGTGCTTTGAAAGCAGCTGTTTCACCTTTGGGACACAGCACACAGCATGCCTTCCAGGCCTTCTCTCCTGCAGTTGACTTCTTAACCCCTGAATCATATTTTCCTTATCTCTTATTTCTCCTCTGCCTCCTGCAGGTAAGTCTTGGTAGCACAGGCTGGTTACATGAAGCTAAGGGGAATGTGAGGGCTTGCCTTTCCTCCTTGTGTCACCAGACCAGTATAAGGTAGGGGTGCAACAATTAAGGTGCAATCAATTCTGAGAAATCAACTAGTTTGGCGTGGTCTTAATTACATATATAACTAAGACAGCTGTGGCTTTCTGTTTGAGTTATTCAGGGAAGTAGTTTGTTTCTCAGAGACATTACATATAAAGTTTTCTGTTGGTGTATGTGCTTTCAACAAAACTTTTCCAGATTTCTTCTAAGGAGACAACTTTTCAACATTGCACAGGGTTTCTTTCATCACGTGTGTTAATCTCAATCTGTGTGCTTTAATCTAACAAAAGCAGGAAAAGAGTTGTATTTAATTTGATTGTCAGATGCTTGATTTTCACAAAATATTTGTGTATAAATTGTTGTGGGAAGACCAAACTATTATGGAAAGCAAGACTTTGACCTTGCTGTTCTTTATAATGCTGAATATTTATGACTGGCTAAAGTATTTACCAAAGGGCTAATCTACACATTTGAAAGAGGTTTCAAAAATTAAAACCAGCTGAGAAGAGCAGTTTAATATCTGGCAAAGGGTCTGGCTGTATTTTCCAAAGTGTCTCTCACGCATCTGATATACGTGTGAAATACAAGAACTTATATTCTATGTGTAAAATACATCTGGTGAGGATTAAATGTCAAATTCCATGTCTCAATTTTTACATTTGTCATTAGACTACAGATATTTAGGCCTCAGCTTGTAAAAAAATCAAACTCATAAATGCAGGTGTTAATTGTTCACCCTGTTTTTAAATTGGAAATCCTCATCTTGTCTTGGCATCGCTTGTTAGGATGTCCCCTAGCTCCAAGAATGAAAACAACGCTGTAGAGTTGAGTGTCTAACCTCTGGCACACACATCGAGGGAGCAAAAGGACAGGAGACTCTTCACACCATTCAGCATTTCAGGATTAGCTGATGCTCTGCAGCATCCCCTGCTAGCACAGCTACACCTTTTATATGTAGGTATCCCTTGTATATATACATGTATCTTGTCACTTCCTGGAAGAGTTCAATGGTTGCAAAGTTCAGGAAAAAATGGAAACTGCAAAAAATATTCTTTGGGTGCTTGTTTACTCGATAGAACAAGCAAGAGGAAGCTAAAAACAGGCAGCCCTTTATTGTGCTCCCTAAATTGTTGGGATGTTCCCAGCCCACAGCTTTTCTTGTGGCTTACCTTTGTGCCTTTTTCACTCTGTTTCCTAGATGTTGTCATGAACTAGGTACAGAAGTCCATAAAAATAACCTGTTATTACTAAAAAGATTAATTTTCAGGGTGAAAGGAAGATATACTGCTTTTGGCATCTATGCTGTCAGCATATTTTGTATCTGCTGTCTTTAGGAAGGCTTAACATGCAGGATAGCTGCGATTCAAGTACCTCAGCAGAAGAGAGATTCATATGAAAGACTTCAGGAGTCTGCCCTGCCATTTTGTTTTTTAGGGAAACCAGATGCTTCTGCATTGCAGATTCCTGCTTGGCCTTGTTCTTGACATGGTAATTTTTCCTACAGACTTTTTACAGGGCCTATAGTGATAGAACAAGGGGGAATGGCCTTAAACTGAAAGGGGGGAGATACAGACTTGGTATTAGGAAAAAATCCTTTCCTGTGAGGGTGGTGAGGCCCTGGCAGAGGTTGCCCAGAGAAGTTGTGGATGCCCCACCCCAGGAGGTGTTCAAGGCCAGGTTGGGTGGGGCTTTGAACAACCTGGTCTAGTGGAAGATGTCCTTGCCTATGGCAGCGAAGGTTAGAAGTAGGTGGTCTTTAAGGTCTCTTCCAATCCAAACCATTTTATGATTGCAATTAAGATGCTACAGGACGAAAAAGTCTCATTTGGGGTGATTTGGGTCCGAGCAGCCAGACAGTTCAACCAGTGCACATAAACCAAACATATTTAGGAAGCCAAGAGAGAGCCAGCTGTAAAGGGAAAGGACTGACCTATTGCTGAGTGTATGAGCCAATTAATTTAAGTTCCTGTAATCACAAAGTTGTCTTCAAATGCAGTTAACGAAGCAGAATGCTGTTACAAAAGTGCATTTCTGCTCTGAGGAGAGTTGTGTCTATTAGGAAAAAGCATAACTGTGACAATTTTCAGTAAGTGTTTCTTGACCAGGTTAAACCTGAGTGGTCTTTCCTTCCCTGAGCCATCTTGTGCAGGATGGGACATCACTACCAGGCAACTCGCAGGACAACAGGGCACAGTCTTAAGCTGCTCGAAAGAAGGTTTAGGTTGGACATTAAGAAGAACTTCTTTACAGAGGGAGTAACTGGACATTGGAATGAGCTGCCCAGGGAAGTGGTAGAGTCACCACTGTCCCTGTGGGTGTTTCAGAAGAGTCTGGATGTGGCACTCAGTGCCATGGTCTGGGAGATGAGGTGATGTTGGGTCAAAGGTTGGACTTCATGATCTCATAGGTGATTTCCAACCTAGTTGATTTTGTGTGTAAAGGTATCATATTTTGTCTGTTAATAGTAATTATGCAACGCTGATCTGCATCATTGTTAATTTTTAGTTCATAAGATATTGATATAATCAGAATTATTATGAAAAGTGGTGCTATTGTTTATTGCTCTCTAGCACTTATGGAAGTATCAGATGAACAGAGGAAAAGTTTTCTGATCATCCTCTTTCTGTGTCTGAAGCCAGACCAGTGTTTAAGATGGGAAACTCAGACTATAGAAAGAAGCCACAGTTTACAGAGGAGCTAAAATATCTTGCTGAAATCAGAAATGACAGCATTTAAAATCTTGCATAAATAGAAATTCCTGGGTGATATCTTTTAGTGGTTTAGGAGTTACAGGGATAGTGCCTACTTGACAGTTGGACTTGATGATCCTAAAGGGGTTTTCCAACCTTGACGATTCTAAAATTCAGTGCTCTGAAGTCAGATCCCTTTGTTCAAGCTCTGAATTAAACCTGAGTGTTAAGAACTAAGGCTAAGCAGAGCTCATGCATGTTGTTATGTTTTGTACTTCATCAGGACTCATAACGAAGCAAATGGTACAACACAAGTATGCAATATAATTTTTGAAGCTGAGAGTGTTGATATTGGTTCAGTTTCTTCTTCCTGTTAATAGAAGTGTGTCCTAGTTCAGCAGATGGGACCAGTTATCTCTGTGTATGGGTGATCAAAGCCATGTATTCTACCCCCTCTAT
>JAOXXN010000065.1:419351-436168 GCA_026770055.1 Myrmophylax atrothorax | reverse complement strand
CTGGTTTCTTTGTGGGATAAAGCTAATTTCTCCTTGTGTTATTGTATTTATTGTAATATTGTTATTAAAATTGTAACTCTGACTCATAACCTCTTTTGTGTGGAGTTCCTTTTCTCCTGCCGGTTTACCTCTAAACCAGCACAAAGTGTTTGGGAATAGCTTGGTGGTTTGATGGCATGGGAGAGGAGGCACATGAAGTTTTTTCAGAAGATCAGGATCATCCTTCATGACATATGACTGGGGAGATGACAAAGCTGAAGGATTTATATCCTGGTCATATTAAATTATTGGACTTTTCATTATAAGTTAATACCTTAGGAGACTTCAGAAGAAAGACATTGCAACAACTGTTCATTTTTTTAACCCTGCAGAGTCACATTTCTACAAAATAATGTTTTGCAGTGTTACAATGAGAGCGTTATGAATGCTGCCAACAGAGGATACAGTACAGGATGGTGGAACAGTTTATAGGTACCAACTGTCATCATTGGGGTCAGTCCTATGCCTTGTTTGAATCACTGTTAGCTCCATGAGTTCATCTTCTCTCTTATGGTTGTAACCAACAGAGAAGAAAGAAATCAGAGTTCTGTAAGGATGATAGTAAATCCCCAAACCAATACACAAAAGTATCCCTGTTAACAGTTGGAAACATCCAGTTTACCAACTTCCATGGATTTTAAGTAAGGTCCTACAAAGGAGGCATGCCTGTTTTGTGAAGGCCGGAGGAAATGGTGGTTTATATTTTTGATCTGCTTCTCTCCATCTTAGTTTAAATGGTTTCTGCTGGTACTCAGTGAGTCTGGTCAGATGAAAGTTTGGGTTCTGGCCAGCAGTATTTCTGGCAGGAGTTCACCTGAAGGAAGTAGTACAGTAAAGAATGATCCTATGCCAAAATCAACTGTTGTAACAGTTCATCCTCTGGCCATTCTATCCTATCTGTGTACAAAAAGTGTTTCCATTTTTATGTTTGAATTCCTCATGCATTAACAGACATTTTACTGTTCTTTCCTCTGTGGTCTGGCTGCCACATCTCTCTTTTACCGTCAAAGCTGTTTCTTTCAGAAAACTACCTGTTTCAGATAACTACCTATCCAGTAAAGAATGGCAAATTGCACACAGTTTTGGGGGTTTTTACCTATTGATTTGCCCACCTCTGCCAGCACTTTTGGTAACTTCTGCTGCAAGAATCCTGTAAGGATGAGCATGCGGGTATGTCTGTAGTCCAGACCTAGAAGGAGGAAGAGTGAAAACTAACTTCTGTAGATCTTGTAATGCTTTTCTCTTTATTCCTGTGAAAATTTTTAATGAAGTAAATGTCTGTCCATAATGAAAATCCTGTCTGTGTTGATGCTGGCATTAGAAGGCCTTTCAGCTAGATTGGGATCAGGATTTTCCTCCTCTGCTTTTTCCTTTCCTGGTGTCACAGTTGCACATCCTGTTGAAAATCTTTCCTGGGGAATACCTCTATTAATTCCTGAACAAACCTGAATATAGTTTCTTAGAAGTGTAGGTGTCTGCAGTTTGATTTTGTGTCTGGCCACTTCAAGTGTTTAGGTTGGATTGAGGGTAGCATTTACATTAACAGTTTGCACAGAGATTTAGCTCAGCTTGCAGCAGTAACAGCTACTGAACATCCTGACTGACTGTACATGTAACTTGGATAATTATCCAAGGGGCTGTTACCCAACACTGCCATAGTTTTGTTGCCTGAAGTTACTGTTTATTGACATATCGTGGCTTCTTTCTTTATATTCACAAAGGTTACTATTTCTTGACAGTATGCTGGTGGCATAATGCTCTGCATATGGATCTATATGAAGGGCTCTTTTATCTGTGTCAGCAGTGACATGATTAGTTTACTAGGATTACAAGTGCTCAGGTTCTCCAGGAGTGATCTAAATGTAACTGATAGATATTATTACTTGAATTAAGGGCTGGGTGCAGATATGAATACAGATGCAGGTGTAGAATCTGGGTGCAGGCTGATAACATCTCTATAAGAACCTTCGTGTTGCAGTTGTGTTGCCAGCCTACTTCAAATAAAGGTTTTTGAGCTCCTAGTTTCAGGCCAGCCTGACTAACTGTATTTCAAGATGTTTAGAACAGAAAGTCCACTGGTGTACTTTCCTTTTTGAGGTGGAAACATGGTAGGAGAAAGAGGGAACGTCTGCAGCCACTGAAACTGCCTGCTGAACTGCCTGCTGAACTGCCTGCTGAACTGATTTTGACCATATAAGCTGAAAGAGTTCAACTGTGACCTTGTTTAAGCTTGTTCCAAAAGTGAAGTAATTTCTGGCATCTGAAGCTAGTCCATGGAGCTTTAAAATCATGGCTCTGTAAACTGGGGTCTTCTGAGCTACAAATAAACTAGTAGTATGCACCATTTAAGATGTGATTATGGGCTGTTTTGCTCCAACCCACATGCACAGTTCAGAAGGTCAGGCATTGCCGCAGTATCTCTCCTGTTATTTTAGGGCTCTCGTGTGTTATGGTTGGCCCTGATCACATGGCATTTGGTTTCAGTTATTTTTCCATGGGTTTGGCTTTTAAGAACAGGCACATTTCAAGAAAAATCCAGTAGGCTGTAAAGTTCACAAAGACTGAAGACAGTGATGGCTTTTAGACTGGAGCTGTTGAAAGGAGATAAGTATCTTGTTCTATGGACTGGAACTGTTTAATCTAAATATATTGTATCTAAGTTACGGGTAATGGAAGAGCAAAGTTTGGTGTGAGTTGTTGGGTTAAAGAGGCACAGAGAAAATAGAGGTGCTTAGGGTCACAGTAGCCCTTAGCAACTTTCTTACTTAGACCAACTGTTGCTAAACTACTCAAAATTTAGAGGCAAACAAAACTGAAATGGGAGAAACAGTGTTCTTGTTGAAGTAAAGTCCACTAATTAGTTTGATAAATAATGCAAGGAATGGAAGAGGGATTCCCTTCTGGTGAAGATGATTCCCAGCTGTGGCTCATCATTCAAATTGGTGTTTTTCTTGTTACTGTGGTTTTCAATGTAAGAGATTTTTCCTAACCTCTGTACAGCAAATGTAGGCACTCTTTGTTTAAAAGTGCCTGGGGGTAGAGTGAAAATTCCAAGGACTTAATTCCAAAATGTATGTGGCTGTTTAAATGATGTACTAGTGGTACTCAAAGGAGTGTGCCTCCTATGTTGTCACAGTACTGAAAATTTGCCTAGGGGCTCATAGACTGGCTGCCTAAACAATGTGGTAAGATTTTCAAGACCAGAAACTCCTTAATACTTGAGAAAATTTGTTTGTCACAGATTCATTCCTAAAAATGCTTTTGAAAATAGAATGAAATGCCAGAATGAAAGAAGTGCAGTTTGTGTAGGTGTGAATTGGTAGAGACTGTGGCCGCTGATGTAGAAATACTAGAAGGCGAGAGAGATGTGAGGCAATGTGTGCTTGGTCTTGCAAGTCATGGTGTTATGGTGTTATACACACATGAATGTAGAGAACAAGAAGTTGTGTAAGGAACTGTGGCCTGAAAGAGCAGTGAGTGTGGCAGGGTTTAGTTAAGCTTTTCAGACTCTGCAAATAAACCCCTCAACACAAGTTTGATGCTGCAGGCCCAACACTCTTGGTTTGTTTTGGTTTGTATCTCACAGGGATGCACTCAAAGATCCATGAAAGACTGAAAGACTTTGTGAGAAACTAGAGAATAAGACTTTAGAGAGGATCCGTCTCTTCACTATCTCCTACACTTCCTAGAGCACTTGTTGCTCACGCTACAGTAAAGGAGTGTTCTTAACTTACTTTGATTCTTTTGGTGTAACTGATTTTGTTTAAATACACATGAGCTGAGATTTGGTTGGGGTTTTTTTAATTTGCAAAATTCATCTCTTTTGTCACTGTTTCTCTAATTCAAATTAAAACTTGATTCAAGAATGGGCTGTTTTGGTAAGGTGGATTTATCTTACTTGCAGGAGTTTGGGTGTGTGAAGATTGAGGTTTACTATACTAATAAGTTCTCAAAGACATCTCATGTCTTCTGTATTTTTTCTATTCACTAGTCTTAAAGTTACTAGAGTACAATTAAACATAATACTCTTCTGCTCCAGAGACAAGCACAACAGTGATAATGTAATACATCTACTGCAGTAGCTCTGGCTTCTCTCATTGCAGCACCAGACTGAAATGAGATAAAAACTTGATGTTCTGGTGAAATACAGAGACATAATCTTACTTTCTTTTTTACATTAAAACCAACTTTGATGTGTTTCTTACCTCCTCTCAGTTCTAACTGTCACTTGCTGGACTTGTGTCACCATCAGAGGGGGACACCATTACTGAGTGATAATCAGAAGCATGTGTTGAGTAGTTTAGTGGAGTAACAGGACCTCATCTGCTGTGGCACTGGAGGAGTATTGCCATAAACCAAGGTGCACGAACATGTGGTGGACAGTTTGTGAATAATTCTGGTTAGCTTTACAGTGAAATAAAGATTAAAACTGGGAATATTATTTCCTTTCTGTCTAAGACTCTCAAAACAAATAAAAATGAGTTCTTCCTATTTTTTTCTTAATTTTTATTTCTGCACAGAGGCCTAGCTCAGTGAGGACTCATTTGACTGATTTGTCCAAGGCCTCATTAAAATAGATTTCACTCTGGGTCAGCTAGAGTTTAAGAAGTTCAGGAAAAGAGCAGAAGAAATATTTTTGTGTGTGCTTTTGTCATGCCTCTGCAGGGGCTCTGCAGCCAGCAAGCTGTTGTGTGTGGATGGCCAGATCTCTTGGCCAGCCCCAGGTAGCCTGGGATGGGAGAGAGGAACCTTGTTATTAGTGGCAGGAAACCAATTATTTATTGCCAGTCAACACTAAAAAGTGTGTACCAGACTCTAGAGAGAACAGGGAGGTAAAAGTAGAATCACATTCCTTAAAAAGCATGTCCTCTGCTTGTTTCCTGCTTAATGCTGTGAAGGTGCTAAAACCCTTTCTCTTGTTTTCTCCAGTGTATTTTGCTAACTTGAAGAGATTCCAAATTATTTTTTCCAAACTCCTCATGATTCTTTTTCACCTTTAGAAAATTTCACCAAAAATCAAACACAAAAAGACAAATATCATCTTATCTTCTCACAGTTTTCTACAATTTCTGGAAGAATATGTGCGTATGGAACTGGAATTTGGACAGTCAGAAGACATTTTCAGCTCTCATTTCCTTCAAGATGCTGGTTATAGGTATTGCTATAGACATAGAATATTTGAAATAATTGGATGCTGGGGATTTTGAAGATCAATTTTTCTCTCAGTATTGAATCTCTGTCTAAAGATTTGAATTTTAAAGTATTTATTTTAAGATTTAGTGTGAAGTGTTCTATAGACACAATCATATTTTTATTTCTGTTCAGAAAATAAGAAAAATTTCCCTTTACTTTGTACAAGAGAGAAAACATTAGGGCTAGACATAACTGGCCAGATTATGGCTTGTCTCAGCTTCTGTTGTCTTGGAAATCTTGGGTTAACAAGGGACCAGCAGGCACCAGTGCATTTCAGAGCAGTCTTCAGATGTCTGAAACATGCTGGAAAAGTGCAAAATTCAGTGTCAAAACTTGGAATGACTAGTTTAATTTCTGTAAATTGTGTTGTATGGCTGCTCAGGTTGGGTAGGTCTAGGTCTAGGTCTAGGACAACTTGGTAGTCAGGTTGATCATCTACGGTGGCTCAGGCTTTGTTTAGGTCTGGTGTGGCAAGAGATGCAGCAATGCCACTGCAGATCCCAGTGCCTGCCATGCCAGGCCTGAGCAGAGTCCCATCTGCTAGAAACAGAGTCATGGCAATGGGCTGATGTGTTATTCCTTTGTCTTGTGTGAACAAAGACTATATGACAACTGTAGGAATGTTGCTGGTCAAAGTTTTTCTGACAAAATGAGTCAATTCACTGGACTGGAATTGTTGCCAAGATTCAGCTAGCTGAGACTGTTGCTTATAGGAATTTGGGGCTAAGAAAGAAAAAGGCCCTTTGACAGTCCCATTCTTACACTTTCTCTTTTTTCCATTCCAGCGTTGAAATGCCGCTTTCACTTGGATGAAGGAGGTCAAAACCTAATGGAAACATTTCAAAAGCCAACCTGTTCTGCTGCATACACCCAGTCTGTGGCCTCTTTTACCTCCAAATTTTCAACTCCTTTTTTGGTAAGGAAAAATATTTGAGTTCTTAAATGCTGACAGGTTAGGAAAACTGTTTCCCTTGCTGCTGCCCCTGTGACTGTGCAGTCCTTGTTGCAGGGCTGCTGGTGTTGGGATGGCAGCCAGGACTGAAGCGTTTCGGTGGGGCTCTGCTGCGGTGGTGCTGGTTGAGGAGCTGCTCTGAGATGCCTTTGTACAGCTGTCATCAATGTCCCATTGTTTGCCAGGATAATTGGCCAGTTAATCCTAACCAGTGGGATAATTATATAAAGCTTATGTTCAATGTAAACAGGAAAAAATAGACTTTGCTAATCTTTGCTTGGCATGAAGTTCCCTTCACTTCTATCAGCCTTCTAGGACTGGCAGGTAATTGTTTGCTGGCAAGGAATATGGGGGGGCAAATTAATATCAGGGACATGGGATCAAAGCCCAATATCCCTTATTATTCAGGTGAAATCTGTGTTTTAGGGATTCCTGGCTTAACTGAAAGGCTGAGAGAATTGGGTTATTTCAGCCTGTAAAACAGAAGGCTTAGGTGTGCCTTAATTGTGGCCTTCCAGTACCTACAGGAAGGATGAGGAGACGTTTTACAAGAGCATGTCATGACAAGACAAGGGGAAATGGCTTCAAACTTAAAGAGAGTAGCTTTAGATTAAATATTAGGAAAAAATTCTTTACTGTGAGGGTGGTGAGGCACTGGAACAGATTGCCCAGAGACGTTGTGGCTGCCCCATCCCTGGAGGTATTCAAGGCCAGGTTGGGTGGAACTCTGAGCAACCTGATCTAGGGGAAGCTGTCCCTGTACACAGCAGGGGGGTTGGAACTACATGGTCTTTAAGGTCCCTTCCAACCCAGGACATTCCACAATTCATTCTATGATTTTATGATTACTCCAAGTTAGATCATGTCCTATATCGGTAGCTGTTCAGCTGTTTTTTCTAGCTTGGAAACAAACATCTACAAAAGTTCATGCTTAATAAAAACTTTTCTCAGTTCTAATAGTAGTTCTGCTACTGTGAAAAGGTAAAGTATAATTTTTTTCACTCAATTTTTTAATATGGTTCAATGAATAAATTCTTACAATTACTATAGCAAATTCTTGAACATTGGTTTTAATAACAATATTAACAATCAACAATTTTAAATCAGTCACTTAACTGATTACTCTTATGAGAAGCAGTTATAATTGAAAAGACTCTCGTAGTTACTGAGAAATCATGGGTTTGTTTTCTTCTATTTTAACCCTTGAAGTTTAGGAACTGTTTTCCTTTGCATTCTCACATTGGATATCGGTGCCTTACAGCATGAATGAGACAGTTTGTTTCAGTGGCATTGTTTTTACTGGTGAGCATATCAACCTCTGACTCACAGCAATTATCTCAACTACTGCTGTTTGCAAACTAGTGAAATACTGGTAAAAAATTGGATTGGGAAGTCCAAAAAGTCTCACTTTTTATTTCCAAATCATGAGTAGCACAGAACTGTGTGAGTACATAGAGTACAACCAGATATTGTACATTCCAGGGGGATACAGTAAGTACTGCCTGGGTACCTTTCCTGCTGCTCATTGCTTTGCTCCATAAAATCTCTTGTATTTCCAAGACTTGCTAACCTCCAGGTACCCATGCTGGAAGCACAAGTGATAAATCAGGCTCTGAATAACATGTCACTCTGGGCTCTTCAGCCCTGAGCAGCAGATCGTTGCACATTCTGATTTAGGTGCTTGTAGTGTGCACAAAATCACTGACCTTCTTTTTATTGCAGCTCTCTTCTTACAGCTTTAGTGGTGGATGGAGTTGAGCCAGTGGTGGAGGCAGCAGGAATATTCCCTATGATAGCCTCAGAGCAAATTTTAATTTGCTAGCATTTCCCACTTAGGTTAATGAGAAAGGCATGACAAAATGAGCTTCAGAAAAGGCATTTTAAAGGCTTATGTAAAACTTCCTAAATGACCCGGTGTGTTAGGAAAGACTTGAGAATAATATAGAAATGTGTCCTTTTGTTTTCAAACACCCTTTCCTTTCCCTTGCAGGTCCAAAGAGTACTCCACTATTTTAACATTTATTAGTTTTGATTTTTTACCATGTTATCCCCTTTTTCATCTGAATTTCAGGCTGGAAGCTCTATGTGATGTTTCATACAGTGCAGTTTGTTTGTTCCTGTAAATCTCTTTGCCACGTTTTAATCATCAAAATTTTGATTTCTCAACTCACTGTAAAAATTTCAAAAGTGCCTCCAGGAAAATCAATGAATCCACAGTCCTCTCATCCATCTTTTTGAGGATCTTTGGAAGCTGTAATACTGGGCAGACTAACAAATCAGACCTTTTGTCACTTGGCTCATTCCCAGCCTCTGTTGAGAAAACAAGAGTGTGGACTGCTGCCTGTTTGGTAACTTGCTGGAATAAGATGGAGTTTAGGAGAAATCAGGATTTTCTGACCAGCAGTACAACTGCAGTGAAACACCACCTCCCACACAGGTGTTTAATGAGCTCTAGCCTAGTTCTCTTTACCTGGCTGGCTTCTCCATCACCAGGTCCTTCTGAGTGGAGGCCCTCTCCAAGCTGTAGAGCCTGCAACTGCTGGGATGTCCAGGACACAAGAGCTGGGATGCCTGTGGCCTGGGCTGGGCCAAGGGGCCCAACTGAAGCAGTGAGAGCAGGGTCTGTCTAGAAACTTCTGATAAGCAGCTCTGAAAGGACATTTTGTAAAAGCATGTGGGTTCCCAGAGCAGCAGCAACAAAGCTGCATTAACAATTTTGTTAAATAATATTTCACCAAATGTATGTCCTTTATCAGATTTCTGGAATATTAAAAAAAAATGGTGTCAATTGAAAGTTTTGAATTTCACAGATGTGCAGCAATAACTGAGTGGGGAATAACAGTGCAAGAGGCACTTTAACTTCAGTTTCATGAAGTAGAATTTGCTATGGCTAATACTAGAATTTGCTATGGCTAATGTTTTTCAGCTCACAAACATTTTCTAATTCCAACCTGTGAATAAATGAAGTTAAATGCTCCATAACTTCTGAGAAGAATGCACAGTAAATTAAGACTATCAACTTCACAGTATTTTCTGCTATCAGTTTCCTTGCTTTTCCCTTTCTGCACTTTGTCTTCCCTGCTGCTATTCTTGTTCTGGGAACTGGCAATCTGTTCTCCACAAGCTCAACCTCAGTCCACAGGCATTAGCCCTGACAATGCTGTACCTGCAGAGCTTTCCCCTGATGAATGAGACTGCAATGGCACCCTAGGAAAGGGCGAGTTATTTCTGAAGACCTTAGTTAGGGCTCTTCAATGAAAACAAAGGTCTCAGCAGTGAATGTGGAGCTGGTAGAGATGCTGAGCTGTATCCTGAGATATGTCCAGCTCTTCCTGACATCAGAGGTGGTCTGAATTTTCATCACCTGGCCCTGTGTTCACACCTACAGCAGGAAAACCAGCTTTGCTCTTCTGCCTCATGGATTGATTTCAAACTTGGCTCAGGAAGATGCTACCTAGAACAGGCAATGTTAAGCCTTGTAAATAGAGCTAATTTGTGTCTGACTGCAGTACCTGGTGGAACAACTGCTCTCTTCTGATCTGCTGGTGTAGTTGGAATTTTGGACTGCTTCTTGCTGGTCGAGTTTCATTCTCCATATGACTATTTAAGGCTTATTATCCATGCTGCTGTTGTTGTCAGGTTCAAACCCTTAGTCAGAAGTCAGAAAACAAATATTTGAGAGGAAGGAAGGACCTGTTGCACTGGTGTTGTGATTGCATGGAGAAAATGCAGGTTCAGATTCTGGCTTTGCTGCAGACTTCCTACCCTTGTGACCCTTCACAAACATGCTGGTGCGTCAGTTGCCACAGCAAACAGAGATATCGTTTCCTTCCTCCCACTGCCCGCCTCTTGTACAAACTTGTGAGGACGAACATTTTTACTTAGGGTTTTACAGAACTGCACTTGAAGCAGTGTGGTCCTGACTTTTGGCTGGGGCCAGTAGCTGCCTCCATGTTACCAGTAATAAATAAAAACAAAGCAGCCTTGTTCTGCAGTGAAAGCAGTCCCAGCAAGCCTGATCAGAAGCACATGTACTGCCTAAAAAACTATTTTATATCTTATTACCAATTCCCTGTTTCATCTAGCCTTCCAATTATTCATGTATAAAGAAAGAGTCAGTGCCAAAACCCAACAAGTAAAGTTGTACATTTCTCCCTTCGCTACTTGAAAGGGAAATGAAGAAGTAGGAGCTGCTCCTCATGTTCTGGCATCAAGTTGATGCCCAAGTCCTCCTAGTGACAGTGGTCCCCAAGAGCTGGAAGTGGGGCCAGCAGCCAAGCCAGTGTCTCTTTCTCCAGTATGTGCTAACAGACATAACAGGAGGTTCATTAATGAAGATGCAGAGAATAGGCCTTGTGTTGGGGATCTTCTGCAAGGTAGGGACTTGGAATGGGATCCTCTCTCATGATGCTGCTGTGAATGCTGTGTTGGGCATCAGCCATGAGTACATTTCCCCTGAGGTAGGTGTCAGAGCCTGTAATGTTTTAAACTGCTAGAGAAAAAGAGCCTTAAAAATATGATCACATATTCATCTGGAAAAGAGATTTAAAACCAGGATGTTATGGGCAAGTCTTTCCAGGCACCAGTCTCTGAGAGTGGAAAATTGCAGCTAAACCATTAGTGGAAAATTGCAGCTGATCCATTACTCCACTAAGTAGCTCTGGCCTGGAAGGGGATAAACATGCCCCACACTCTGAGGAAACTGTGTAGGGAGATGTTGAAAGTTGGACTTGGTGACCTTGAGGCCTTTTCCAACCTTTGTGATTCAATGATTCTATGAGTCTGATGTTAGCAATGTGTATACTGGGCAAGGGTGCTCCTGTTAAACTGTTCACTTCCATGGAAGATTGCAGGGGTCTCTGGGACTTTTGTGGTGCATAATGTAAAGTTTTGAGAGGTTTATAGTAGTTGGGTAGTAGAAAGGGCATAGTTATGTTGGTGTGGTGATGCCTTAGCAAATAGACTGCTTTGTAAATAGGCCCTAAGAAAGCTAGTTCTAGACCACTGGTATCGGAGTGGTGTCTTCTAATGGCATGGTGGGATGCTAACAGAACAGTAATTCACAGGGAGGAGTGCCCTCTGCAAAATTACAGTGTCTCCCTTTTAAGTTTTTGGTATGTTTCTGGAGGTTTTCACCATCAAAACATTGGCACAATGTTGTTTATCCTAACTGTGGAGATCACAGCTTGATGGGATTGTAGGGCATTTGAGTTATAGCAAAGGGGGAATATTTTAAGCACATTTGGAGACTTGAAGAAATACATTGACTAAGGGGCCACAACTTTGATTAGGTTCCAAAAAGAGCACATAAAAAACCTTTTTGATTAAAATAAATTTCAATTTTGCAGAAAGGTGAGAGAGGGAAGGAAAAATGCTTGCTAAAATAATTCCTGTCAGATACCTCTGCTTCCTTTCTAACCTGCCCATTTCCTTCTGTTTACCGACAGATAAAAGACCTCTTGCCCCTGATGCCTGCCTGTGAACTCATCACACCAGTGACATTCCCTCCCAAACTTCCTCCATTTTCCTTTATTTTCAATCCTTGTTATCCTTTTTCTTTCTGGTTGCCTCTGTCTCTTGCCTCTTCCTGCCCACCCTCATCATGTTGTCTGGTTTTGATTCTTGCTCCCCAAATGCAGAGGAATTTAGAATCTACACATGAACTCTCATAAAGGAGCAGTATTTTGAAGGGTTTGCTTTGCTGTCCCTGTTCCTATCAATTAGAGTTTCTGTAAAGGTCACTGAAGGTCAATTCAGTGCCTGAACATTTGTGACATCTACAAAAGGCTGGTCGTGCTCATAAGATTCTAAAAATCATGTTGTTAAAGGTGTTTGAAGGATCTGGTGGGCTCCATGCCAGACCTATGCTTGCCACAGTTGAGTCCTTCAGCTCTTAGAGCTGTAGTTGCAATTTCGTTCTTAGCTGGTCTTGGCAATCAGCCAGCCATGCAGGTTGTCTGGGACTATTCCTTCATCTTCCACAAACAGAAACTAAGTTCGTGTTTAAATATTGAATAAATACTTGGAGAAGATTATGTGTGTTTACCTGTCTTGACAAACACCGACTTCCTGAGGAAGAGCTCTTGTTCCCAAGTAAGCACAAAGGACAACTTCCCTCATTGCCAAAGAATGATGCTTACCATTAAATTAATGTTACAAGATGGGAATCAGTCTGGAGTGAGAATTAAATTTGCTGCCCATCCATGGGAGGATACTTTTCAGGTTGGAATGAGTTTTGCTATGCGAAAAAATACATGACTTTTATATAAGGAAGATTGCCAGTTAACACTGGATCGGTGGTAATTTTATTAGCCTCAGAATCATCCAGTGTCATCTGGAAGAATCTGCTTCATATTCTACCCACACATCTGCATAGCAGCTGCAGACACATACTTCCCAGGGGCTCAGCCTAATTTGTAGAATTACAGGGGTTGTGCCTGGCTATAGAAAAGGTCTATTAGTGTTGCTCATGTTGGAAATTTAGGCTTGATGCCTTCCACATGTTTTGTTTTGGTTTTTTTTGTTAGTTCTTTTTCTGGGTCCATAATTAACTCTTGGGAGATATTTCTTCTAAAGCAAGGCAACTACAGTGCTGTCTGTTTTGTACTGTGTCCCCTCCAAGTTTTTAACAATAGTGTCAGATGAACTGTGAATTTGGTTGTATTTTTTCCTTTCTTTCTCTATTAATTGCATCCAGAGATCAATTTCTCCATTCCTGGAAAACAGCCACACTAACCAAAACAGCAATTGAGAGAAGAAATGTGTACAAAGCACACAGAGAATGTATCAGCCAAATTAAACCTTGAATATACTTTTGGATGGCACAATGATGTTGACAAGGTTTGAATTTGGCGAGAACACCAAACAAAAGGCTTCACTACAATATTTGCCAGCCCCCAGCAGCAGCGTGCACCTCCCGTTGCAGCCAGTCCCAAGGCTATACTCTGAGCACAGTAAATCAGCAGTGGCAGGGCCAGCTGAAATCCACCACATGTTTATGTTCTGCAAGTGAAAAACATCAGGGGGAAAAAAAAGAATACCAAAACATTTTTCCATTTCTGAAACTTTGGACAATATATCTGTTGTCTGGGGTCTGACTGACTGTGGCTTCTTGCCAGACTGGAACCTCACAGAGAAAAGTGCCACTGACTGAATAAGCACCACCGCATCCCGCCCTCTTCTGCTTCTGCCTGTTGTCTAAACAGAGACAGCTCTGCTCATCCACTCCAACAGCAGCTGACAGCTTCATGTCAGGCACATGAATTTTCAAGTGGGAAAACATGGCCCTTTTGTGGGAGCTCGTGGGTATTGCTCTGTCATCTGGTGGGAAGTGAAACGAAGCGGTTTTAAAATTATTTTGCTGAAGTTCTGGATTTGCTACTGGAAAAGAAATTGCTGCTGGGAAGAAAGCACTTACTTTTTGCCAGGCGAGCTTTGAAAACATCAGTGTGTAAATCTAAGCCAATTCTGTTCTTTTAGATCTGTTTCATATTAACTTGTGTTGACCACTGTTGTTATGATACCTTCCAGTGCCTTCGGTCGCTCCTGCTGCAGGGCCTGGGTTCACTGAAAGAGCCACATCTTTCATGCCAAACTGTTTGTATCACAGAAATCCTATCCCAGTGGAAAGTGTAGTCCAGGGAGACACTTGGCACAAAAATGCAGGAATGGGATTCAGGCAGACTTCATGCAACTTCATGAATGGAAAACAGTCTAAAGAAAATATTTTAACATTTCATGGTATTTTGGTCCATATTTTCATATATTCTGTATTATTTTCTCTTCATTCCTGAAACACTCACCCCCACCCCCCTCCCCCCAACATATATATATATATATATATATATATGAATTAATCATGTTATTTTAATTTCATTGATCTTGTGGTAAAAATTTGAAGAGATAACTACTCAGTCCAAGCATTTTTGTTTCTGGAATGATCATCAAAATTTCAATGAGGAAGAAGCAAATTATCTTATTGTTTTTATCACAAAATTCATTATTTCCAGCCAGCTCTCTACGCAGTTATGCTATTAAGTGAATTGTTCAAGAGTCTATTGGGAAGATGATTTACCTACTTTTTATGGGAATGAGGTTTGTAATTTGATAATCTAAGAAATTTGATGTTGAATTTCAAGTACAAAGGCAATTTCAAGAAAGTACTGTTCATTAATTGCATATGGACTAGTGAAACCTGACATTCATATGAAGCTTGTTGCACAAGATCCAAGTGCACTTTAACCACAGTTTCCATACTGATCCTACTGAAGTAATTGATTAAGCTCTCATAATCTTTAATGAAGCCAAGAATACTTGCTCACTTGAGGTCTTTAAGCCCTTTTGCTTTCTTTCCTTAACATCTGCCCTCTCCCTTTCTCACCCTGAAGTCCCCAATCTGTCTTTGGGGGCTTTCTGTATCCACCACTAAAACACAGTTGCTCCTGTTTGTCAGCTTGCAGCAGTGTTACATAAACAAATGAAGAGAAATATAGGAACTGGAGTATCAAATATTGTAGGGGGCCTTTAAGCTTTGGTTTTAACATTTAAAATATTAGTAAACCATATTTTAACATTTAAAATCATACCGCCTTGTCTTTGTGTGTGCTCTTTCTCCAAACTGAGCCAATTCTGTAAGAATTGCTCAAGTGCACGTTGGCAGGTGCAGCCACAACCTTCCTACATCATCAGCAGGCCCATATGATGGATTCAAGACTCTCAAGGTTGGTTTTATCACAAATTTAGGTAAGAAAAATAGCAGGCCTAGTGAAATAAATTAAGTTGGCTAATGACATTTTTTGTTCATTGTTTATTTTTCATACATTATCTGTTCTCTCACTGTGAGCTCATTATTTTATATTCCTTCAGCTGAATTTGTGCAAAAGAAATATATTCTCACACACTGTGTAACCATCTGTTTGCTCTGACACCTTATATAGTTTTGTCTTTCAGGAGTTTGCCATGGTATTATGCAAACATGTCTGTTTATTTGGTGTACCATCATGTTTACTACTTCAGCTGTGTTCTCTGTTCCAGCTTTCATATCTGTATGTCTGACTATGCAATGTCCAGACTTACGTCAACTTCCTTACTATTTGGAGAACTTAAAAATGAAAGGAAAAGATTAATGACCATTTGTATGTGCAAAAGAGAAAGTGAAGTAATGGGAACAAACTCGATTAAGAAATGTTGAGAAGTCAGATATATTTTTGGTTTATGAAAGCCTAAAAAAAAGAAGTAGATCTGTGGGAAACATGAAAATACGTGCATTAAACAAAGGGAGTCTCCACCGATCAACTTTACTAAAATACACTGGCAGACCAGACAGTACTATATTTATTGTCTGAAAAACAAATAAGCATCAAGTCACCTTCTTAGTACATGTTTATAAGCAGGACCTTGAAGTCAGCAAATTTTAGCTAAAATCTCTGCCTGCACACAAATAAAATCAGTGATGATCAGCCATTTTTAATGACTGCACAGGTCAAGTTTAGGTTTCTCAAAATCTGTGATGTAACTAGTAAGTATCTACCACCCTTCAACAGAATGAAAAAAGGTTGCATTATCCATATGTTATGGATAATTTTTCCTATTGTCATATTGATAGTAATATTACTTGGCTCTCTTTTTTTTCTCATCCATTTTTTTTCCTGTTAACAGCAAATTACATAAATGGACAGGTCCTGCTAAGCACCCCTGCAAAGCTCAACTCCTGGACTGGACTGCGCCAAACCCTCTGTTCAGTGTGGGAACTGGTCCTGGAGAGTGATGGGCACTGGCAGGATTGTTGGCTAGGTAAGGTACTGTCACTCTTAGGCATGCACCTGAAATGGAAGACAAAGCTGATGTTTGGTTTGTGCTCAGCCAGTGCCAGAAACTGCAGGGCTTTGAGCTGTTTTTAAGGAAGTACCTTTTTCTAGCTAACTTTGAAAACAGAAAGTTCAAAGGAGCTTATTGCTTGTTGGGGCAAATTTTTTAATGGCCACATGATACTGTGTAAATCAGGAACAACTTGACTGAAGAAATTAAAGCCGTGGTAGAATGCACCTTCTTCTGTTTTTGCAGTATTGTATTTGCTGGTATAAAACACATACCAGCTTTGTTTCCATTAAGAACTATTGGAATGTGATCTCTCTGGGTTTCATTTTTGAGTACTTCACTATGTGGTGATCCCCAGAATTTCTCTCAGTGAAAAAGTGCTCAGGGAATTCTAACAAGCCCCACTGGGCAGCAATACCAGTGTGCCAGGGAAGGGATGAGGAGCCTTTGTATTCAAGGGAAACATTTACGGCATCAGGAAACGTTATTTGAAAATTCAGTCAAATTATTTAAGCTGCATGGCCTTGCAAACTAAAAGTAGTTGAAGAAAAGGGCATTATAGAAAAAAAGAGTCGAATATAGTGTTCTGGGGAAAATACTGATATGCATTTGCTTTGTTTTAATGTTGGATCAAGAGATTCCCTGCCTTTTTTACTACTGCTGGGTCCAGATCTAGAATGCTGTTGTCACATCAGTGGATTTCAGAAAAAGACTAGTCATTTGAAAGAAATTTCATCACTTCATGGCTAGGCTTCGCGAACGAAGATTTGGGAAGGGCACTACCCATGCTTGCTGCAAGCGTGCTGGTGGCTAAAAA
>JAOXXN010000065.1:397828-419251 GCA_026770055.1 Myrmophylax atrothorax | reverse complement strand
CTCCACTTCCCTCCTCTCCCATCCCTTTTCCTTTTATGTTTAATATTCTGAAACATGTCCTGGAAAGGAAAGGAATCCATGAGCTCATGCCCCTTCTATGTTTAACAACCCTATTTAAGAAAGCACTTTTCCCCCTCCAGGAGGGGTGATGAGGGATGTGTTTATGAGCAAGGATGGCCGTGCATGGCAGCAGAAAATGTGAGCTCATCATATCTCTCCTTTCTTAAACAAGAGCCTAAAAACATTGCCAAATCACTCTCTGCAAAACATAGAATACAACTCCTTGGCCACATAAAACCTGACTGGACCTATGCCTTTGTCCAAAACACTTTCAGATTTATAGGCCATGTGCACTAAATGAAAATACTTGGAAGGGAAAAGGAGGCTTTCAAGGATTATTGATTCTTTGCCTTATTCTGGACAAATAAACCTATGTGTAAAAAGGGAGTAGAAATGTGTTTACTCAGATGAGACATTTGATGTGACAAGGGGAGGTGGCTGCAGAGCCAAACTCACCTTACATGCTGTCTAATCCCCAGGAGACCTTGGTTGCAGATCAGACCCATTAGTTAACTCATAACCCCAACAAAGCCTCATGTGGAAGGTGAAAAAGGACAGAGAACACTGTGGCAATGCTTATAATCCTTAGCTTGTCCTATGGGGATTTTTTCAGGATGAGTCCATGACTTGAAAACCTCATTTCTAACCTATGTGAGCCAAAGCTTGTCTTCATCAGCTCTGGGCTTTGGTGTGCCCCAAGCTGATGGGTGGGAACCAGGGCTCTGCATGGCTGACCAGCACTGAGAGCAGAGCAACACCAACTTCTAAGAAACAGTAAGTGTCTAACAAGGGTTTCTTCTCCCTTTTGAGGAGGCAGCAACAGGGGTGGATGATGGGAATGGCACAAATCTGTCCTAAATTTTGCTTTGTGTTCTGGCTCTCTGAGATGTCCTCAGTCTGTCTGTGAGGGTACTGCCTGCAAGTCAGGGGATGGTGAAGGTTTTCGTCCATTCCACGAACTGCTCTGAACAGTAGTGTAGGAAACATCAGGAAGAATCACCAAGCTGGGAATGTTAGAATTAAATGGAAAATGTCAGGGGGCTTTTCAGCTCCTTGGCACAGCAATATGATAAATCATCAGCCAAGTGCTTTTCCAGCAGATATGCCTTTACAATATGTGACACATCTGAAAGCAAACATCTGTCTGGGCTGCAAACCAATGTGGTTTTCCTATCATATCGGTTTACCTTACTCATCTGATGGACATGACATTTCACTGAACCTTGGCTTTCCCTTGCTTGGCTGCTGTGCGTCCCACTGACCACTCTCTATCCCATACATCACAGCAGGGATGGTAAGCACACAGAGAGCTGCTGTGGCCACTGGCTAGGGGAGAGGCAGGGCTGTTGCAGGACTTTCAGCCTTGGGGGACTGGAAGATTAAACTTCAGTTATGAGAATGTAATTCAATTTGGATTGGGTTGAGGGCTGTATCCAAAAAAAGGAACAGCTTTTACCATTTTCCTCTGACTAGGATAAGGCTGTAATCTCACCAGGCATACTTATTCTCACTGGAACTTACTGGACCTCTCACAAGATGTTGATCTCATTATGTTTCCAGAAATTTCATCGGGATTCCTATAAAAGCAACTGAACACCTGATACTCGAGGCCTTGGACTGCCCTGACTGCAGGCACAGTCCTGCACATTAGCTCTGGGTCTTCGCTTATTTCCTGTACCAAGGAGATAGCTTTGGGCTTTAGCTAGTATTTGTATCACTGCAGCTGGGAGGTTGCAAATGCTGAGTCCAAGGAAAGAAATTCAAACAACCAAGTGAAAATCTAGAGTGGTTAAATGAAAACCCCAATGTACCACAGAAGGCGATAAAGTCCCCATGGTGGATATGAGGAATATTTTGGAGGAGACAGTTTGGATTAGTCATGCACAAAGCAAATGTAAACCCATCCATGGGATTGGTTTTGGTCAAGGACCCAGATGCACTTGGTGAGTAATGCAGAGGGACTGGGAAATGCAATGTGTACCTCAAGGGGATTTGATTTTGGGGTGAGAACAGTCCATAATGTTAAACTGTGTGATATTGATTGCTGAAGGACACTGAAACTATATGTCATAACTTCCATGGACAATGAGTAGGGACTGCTTCAGATCCACCAGTTGTGAAGTCCTGATATAGCTTGCAATCACCCTGCAGCACACTAGCCCTTCTGCCCTGGAGGACATCTAGGACAGATGGAACCCACTATGGAAATTATACTTTTGCTTGTGTATATTCATATATATATATGTATGTGTGTGTGTATATATATATGTGTGTGTGTGTATATATATATGTGTGTATATATATATATGCATGCATGTATTGGGAAGGATCTGGCATGGGATGGTATAGAATAAGGGGTGGATAATGTCATGGTTCTGGCCAGGATAGGGTTATTGTTTGCAGTAGCCCAGAAGGAGGTTGTTCGATACTACACTGCATCATTGCTGGGGAGAGGGAAAAGGGGCTCTCTTTAGAGAAGAAGAGGTTCCTTCCAGTCAGAAGACATGGTGGGCAGAGTGGTCTCGTATTCATTAACTGTTGAGGGATTCCCATGTAAATTGTATCTTCTCTTATACATTTTGTTATTAATATTGTTGTTATTAATGTTAATTTTATTATCTTGTTGCTGTTTCCCATGCTCATCCCATGTGCCTCTGATTGAAGGAGGGAGGGGAAATGGTGTATGGTTTTAGCAAGAGCACTAAATTGGAGAAAACCATTCCTAAACCATGGCACCATAGGTACAGAATCTAGTGGACTGCCTGCCTCTGGGCAAAGGGATGCCATTGTGAGGGCAGGGAAGTAATGAAGTCAAGGAGAAGCTGCAAATACAGTGCACAGAAATGCCTCCCTGTTTTCATAGGGTGTGCCAGCAGAACATCTGACCTGTGGCATGGGGAAAATGCAAAAAGTGAGGAAAGGCTCTTTATAAGTCTTTGCAATTGTCAAAAAATAATAACGTGCTTTGACTGTGCAGCGTTTTCCACACTTGGAAATCTTGTAGAGAAGCTAAGAAAGTGAAGAGGTAGGATTTTCCTCCTACCTGTCCTGGTCTTGTGGGTTTGCTTGTCAAAGTGAAAGCCAAGTTGCAAGCAAGCAGTGTGGGAAAACCTAGTTGTGAGCACAGCATTGAAGACAACAAAGGATGGGAGACAGCTATGGACTGATGTGGCTGGAAGGGAGAGAGTTGTGTCCTGCTGATTTCCAGCTGTGCTGTGGGGAAATCAACCAGCTCCTCCACTACAAGCAGTTTTTCAAAGGTATCCTACTGCAGCACTCACTGCAGCAGCTGCTCCTCACCCGCTGCGTTCAAGGGCATTGTATGGCCCCTAGCACATTTTTGTAACAACATTCCTGTTTGATTAAAGAAAAATAACAGGCCCAGATTCCAGAAATTGAGTATGACATAGTCTGAAAATTGCTGTATCTTTTCCATGTCCATTGTTCTGTGATCTTCGCCGCTTTGAACGCATCCAAATATAACTTGAAAGAGATGCATAGCTTAGTTATTGCCAATGTGAGTAGTTATTGATCCAAATGGCTGTTTGGAAAGGAAGGACAATAGAGAAATCACTTTCTGCAATCCACATGTTTAGACATCCTGGCTGCTTGGAAAGGAAGGATGATAGAGCGAGCACCTTCTGCAATCCACATGTTTAGACCTCCTGCCTTATTTTGCTGGATCTAATGGCCAAAGACTTGTATCATGGCATGGCAACAAAGAAAGTCCTCTGCCTGCTTTAAAGCTATTGGCCTCTCTGACATTAAAAATAATTAAGAATACATAAAACATTCGACTTCAAATATATTTTGCTAGCTAAGCCAGCTCATATCCTACAAAAAAGCGGCTCCTAATCCTTCAGTTGACCACACGCCCTTGACACCAATGAATCTTGGTCTTGGGGCCACTCTGAACTGCTATGGCTCTGCTTTTAAGTAGCCAGGGAAAACTGTAGCTCCTTTGTTACTACAGCAGCTTTTCTTGTTCCCTAGTTCCATCCCGCAGAAGATGCTGCAGGAGACTGGGAGATGCATCTCTCCCTCCCTTGTGGCCCAAGGAAGAGCAGTACCACGCCCTTGCCCACACCTTGGGCCTCATAGCTCCAGCACCAGGGTGGAAAGGGTGGCTGCAAAATGCCCTCACTTCCTTCTCCGGTGTCTCACCTCATGTTCAATAATGAGAACGGTTTCAGCAGAAACCCCCCATATAGATGCTCCGTGTCTCCTTTAGTTAAATTTTTATATTATGGCTATTTTCTATAGGTGATGTGGCTAATTCCTGGGCTTTGGCAATTTCTTTTTCAACTTTAATCAGCTGTTGTCTAGAAAAATAGAATTCTTATGAGGAGTTGTGATTTGTTTTCCTTTTTATTTTGGTGTGGTATGGAATTTTTGTTTGGTTGAGGGTTTTGTTTGCTTTTTTTAAAGGGGATTTTTGTGTTCTTTCTGTGTCTTAGCCTTTACCATCTCTTTTTGTGCTACTGAACTGGCGTAACTGGGAGGGGAGTTCTATTGCTGTAAGTTTAAAATGCATGTGTAAAATATATTGATTATGTTAGGTTTTACCAAAAGTGATTTCAGATTTCCACCATGAAACTTCCAAATATGGACTTGCCCTGAGAGCTGGGTTTATAAATACAAACTCCTTTGCCTTAAAGAGAATTTGAGATAAGATCACTAAGTACTTCCCCTGATTTGTATCACAAAAAAACACAGTACAGAATAATATATATTTGAATTTACAAAAGTGTGACCTTATCACAGCCACTACAGCCCAAATGTGAAACAGAACTGCATCTGCCTTTTATGCCTCTGGGTAACATGACTCTGTATGTATATACACAAATAACATTTTAGATCTATCTGGACATATATATAGCAATAAATTTCATCTTGAAAAGCTGGGCAGCTAAACCAGTTTTATTCCTGCATTTGGAAATCTCTCTGGACTCTGGTTTACTGTTCACCAGCCAAAAGAAGTTGGCACATGCTTCAGGTAGCTGAACAGTGGCTGGAGTGGAGCTGTGCTGAAGTGATCCACAAAAATGTGAGCGTATTGATATGCCCAAGATGTTACTTACTTTCAGCAAGCTTTAAAAACTAGCTGGAAATCTCACATACATACATACATACATACATATACACACACACACACACATATATATATACACACACATATATATATATGAAAGTATTAAAAAAAAATAAACATGAAAAGTGCCACGGGATTGGATCCAGCATCCATTGCTACAAAATGCTATGGGAGGAGAAGAAAGCTAGGACAAAAGAGAAAAGGCATTTGCAAATAATGAAGTGGATATGTATTTTTTTTATCTTTCTCCACCTCTGCTGGATGCAGAAACCTGCTGAATGCAGGCTGGATAGCTGGTCTATCATTAGCAGCACAAAGGTAGCACAACATTACAACATCTGAATTACAACCAGTTGAGTGAAATCGTGTCCATTACCACCCTTTGCATGCAACATCAAGCTTCTTCAGAGTTGTCTTGCAAACACGTGTTGCCAGCTGATTTTATTCTTGCTCCTATAAGACAGCAAAGTCAGGTGAGGCTGGTAGTCTGTGAAAGCTGGGGCACCCATGCTGGGTGACCTGCTCGTGTGTGTACTGCAGGGACATCAGAAGCCAGACCTGTATGAAAGCTTTGCAATGTCATTCTTTGGTGTGGATTGGAAATGAAGAGGAAATAAACCCATTTGGGGCTTCCTCTGCTATTCAGCCTGACCAGGTATTAATATAGTCATCAGGAGATCTACTTTGCACGTAGTTGCAGAAACAGTCTTTTTTTTTCCA
This sequence comes from Myrmophylax atrothorax, assembly GCA_026770055.1. NCBI lineage: Eukaryota > Metazoa > Chordata > Aves > Passeriformes > Thamnophilidae > Myrmophylax > Myrmophylax atrothorax. The sequence continues at coordinate 413,379 of JAOXXN010000065.1, read as the reverse complement.
GTATGACTATAGTAATAGGCAAAGGAGTTTATAATTAGAGTCTGTGATACAGACAGTAGTTGGATTCTAGAATTTGGGCAGATGGTTTTTGGCCACAAACATAAGTGTCAATTGTACATCAGGTGGGTAGTCTGACCCTTTGCCAGTTAAACTGCCATTGCTCATGGAGGTGTTACAGGGAATAGATTTTTTATTTGTACTTTGTTCTGTTCAAAGCTATGGGTTTAGTTATATATTAACTATTTGTTAAGTATACAGGACAAACCTGAATGGATCCAGGTTAATAATATTTACAAATATTTGTAACTAACAATAATGACTTCATATCTGTGTGTGGGATGCTATGTGTGAGATTAGACACAAGCCCAAAACAGTAATCAGTTCCATAACAGCTTTTAATAAACAGAAATTTGAATAAAAGTGTTTAGAAAAGTATAGAATAAAAGCAGAAAATCTCTCTTTCCTATTAACAATTGGTATAAATCACAAGACATCTTGGTTTACAGGTATAAATTGCAATCTTCATTTTTATGCAGAAAATATCACATTTAAATCACAGGACTCCTGAGATATAGGAATATAGTATTAACCTTTCCTCAGTTTTCACTATTTTGTAGCAAAGATAAAAAATACTTTCCTCATTTTTCCAAAATTGTTTATTAAAGGAGGCACTAAGAAATTGAATGACCCCTAAAAATTTTTTTTACATTATGTTTTTAAGTCATAGTTTTGATAAAATCACTTTGTTATTTAATAAAGAGGAATGGATTCAAACTGCACTGTAACCAATGCCTAACTGAGTTTTGTCTAAGTATTCAGCTGATGACTGTTGACTGTAAATGATGAGTAGAAGCTATGGAAGCACTTGCAAGCTGATGTTAGGTCATAAAATCATAGAACAGCTTGGGTTGAAAGGGATCCTAAAGATCATCTAGTTCCAACCCTCTGCCATCAGAAGGAACATCTTCCACTAGACTAGGTATCTCAGATCTCCATCTAACCTGGCCTTATTTTAATTCTAAACTTATTTAATTCTGGAGTTATAGTTCTATTGTGTTACTCATCTAGGAAGAGACCAGGATTTATTTGACTTGGAGGGAACAGTTTGAAAATACACAGTTGAACAGAGAGATCAGAGGGTGGGGGTGTGGTTATTTTGTCCAGCTCACAGCGTGGTGAGAGATGTCCTGTTAACTCTGCAGCTCTAAGGACAGTGAAAAATAAACTCAGTGTACTCAGTATTGTTAAGAATAAAAACAAGTGTTTGGAAATTCTTTCTCTTTCCATTTAGCATCTGAATATAGGGGGAAACCCCCACTACTTTGGCTGTAGTAATTTTTACATAATGTAATCTCTATTCAGAATCCAGAGCAGGGGAAAACATCCTGCAGACCTATTGGAGGTGTTCTCTTTTATTTGAAGTAACAAAAATAAATTTGGGTTCAAATGCCACTTCTCTGTCATGTGCAAAGTCAATAACTACTTCTTGTCCTTTGTGGTTTCTTGCCCCCAGGCAGCTTCTGCATTTCTCCTCCTGACATTACTCAAAAATCTGCTGAGCAGATCTTAGGTCTGTGCACAGCATCTGATGGGATTTCTGACCCTGCCTGTGATCTCTACACTGACATTTACTTATCTTCCTAATGCAGAGGATCAATGTTAATGTGATGCATTATCTGGTAAGTCTCTAGTTTCTGAGCTTATGGACTTGGAAATGGAAGAAAAAATATTTGGGGCTGTGATAGTCATGACATGCACGGCAGAATATAGAGATTATGGCATCTGTTCAGTGAGATCATGTATTGTAATGCAGTCCTACCAAGAAAGGTGTGTATTTAAAAACCACAGCAGGGGTTATTTATTTTGATAGTGAATTTTAGTTATGATTTATGCAATGAAGAATGCCTCTCTGAAAATAGAGGAAGGTGCTGCTTACAACAAAACTATAGTAAATAATACTTCTAGATCTTCCAAGCTTTCTAGGGAGGGCAGGTACATATGCAGAGGCAAAGGCATTATGATACCCAGTAAGCCCAAAGTGATAACCTTTCATGCCTCTTTGCATGCTGATTTTAAAAAACAAAATAAACTGACGAAGGTAGCAATACATTTTATAGATTTGAAGACCAGGGCACAGATAAATCTTAAATTGTTATGAACAACACATTTCTTAGCTTATAGAAGTCAAAAATGTGTTTGAGATAGAATCATAGAATGGCCTGGGTTGTAAAGGACCCTAGAGACCATCTTGTTTCAACACCTTCCACTACACCAGGTTGCTCCAAGCTCTACCCAGCCTGGCCTTGAACACCTCCAGGGATGGGGCATCCACAGCTTCTCTGGGAAATCTTTTCCAGTGCCTCACCACTCTCACAGTAAGCAATTTCTTCCTAATTTCTAGCTAAAATGTGTGCTCTGTCTGTTTAAAGCCATTACCCTTATTCAATGACAAGCCCTTGCCAAATGTGATGTTACTTCCTGAAAAGAAGACTCGATTTTTTGGTAATTTTTGTTGTTGTTTCCACCATTGAGGTTAGACAATCTGTGTTTTGCTCCTTCTAGTTAGAAGAAAGTTCAGTCACTATTCAGGACCCTCTTCCTGAGGAGCCGGAGCCGTGACATGACCACATCCCAGTCTGCATAGGCACCTTCCAGGTGACGTGTCACTGCCGACCCCGATGGGTAGCTCTGGCGACCGTGCAGCACGCGCCAGTTATCAAATGTCACTATGTCTCCTATAAAGAGATTGCACAAAGTTCAATAGCTGGAATATTATGGGGAATTCCTTCAAACAGGTAGGGAGGTAGATTCATATCGACAGTTAGGGAGCAATAATTTCAAGTAGCTCAGCTGGAGATACACAACAAAAATACAGTAATTTTAACTTAGTTGGTTATTCTCAACCAGAGGGCAGGTGCCTTTTGACATCTCTTCTCTTGTGTAACCAGGAGTTAAAAAGTAGAGTGAGAGAGAGTACATGCTGAGAAAAGCAAGCCTTGAGGAGAAAAACAACTGCAGCAAATCCACATGGGTAAAATAAAATTGTGTGAAATAAATCAGAGTGAAAGCCACTAGGATGCTTTTTATTTGATCAGTCTGCTATTATTTGTACTGTACACATTCTGAGTCATAATCCCTGTTAAGATAATTTTATGAGACAAAGTCAAGCCATTGAAAGTTAGGAAATCACAGAATTAAGGCTAGAATGCCAATTAAATTTTTCTCCCTTGTGTGTCATCGTGATGATAAATCTCTAATTAAATAACCTTACAGTCTTTCTTTTCTTCTCCCCATTCCCTCTAATGCACAATTTTTGTGCATTAATGGTTAGGATGGATGTCACTAATGTGATATAAGGTACTTTGTTTTACTGTTTATTATGTGATCTTACACTTATTTTATTACATGTTCCCAAGAGCGAGAGATTCATTTCCTCACAGACATTTTAAAGACATGAGCATCATAGTATGAGGCAGTCAGACACACTAATGAATTTGCTTTTGTAACATCTCTTGAGCGATGTGGGACTATTCATAACTTTATTTTATATCTAGGGAATGAAAAAAGAGGTATTTCCCATCTGTGGTGCTATTGATACATCAATTTCCATTATGGTATGTGTATAAAACATAGTTTCGGAGGTAGTATAAAGATACATTGAACTAATCAATAGATAGACTCTATTCCCCCACTATTTTTATTTCTTTATAATCTAATAATGGCAAAAGAAGTCTATGAGATGAGTGTACGAATGCAGTATGAAATAAAATAGTCGATAGAAGGATAGAAATTTTCTCTCATTACCAGTGCTAACAATGCTCAAGTGTTTTGATGGTTAGGAAAATCATGTGAAAAATTATTGTGAGGAGAAGCAACTCACTGACCTGGTTTCAGCTTGTAAGTAAACTTGTGTTCTGTGCTGTTTAATAAATCATTGAATTCCTTTAGAGCTGCATAAAATGGCCTCACTTTTTCAGCTGGTATGTCAAACACGGTGTCTCTTGTTGCATTATTATAATTGATGCGAACTGCTTGGCCTCTGGAATCTATGCTATGAAACAGAGGGAAGGGAAAAAGGCAAGGGAAGGGGCAAGGCAAGGGAAAGGAAGGGGCAAGGCAAAGGAAGAGCAAGGGAGAGGCAAGGGAAAGGCAAGGCAAGGCAAGGAAAGGAAAGGGAAAGAAAAGGATATTCTTTTATTATTGAAACATTTTAAGATGGTTAACAACAACTGAACTCTCCTGCTGGAATTTCAGAATGTTTCAGTAGTGAAATTCAGATTGGTTTTGGTCTGAATTTTGGTAATTGAACCTAACTAAGCATAATCAGGAGAAAGTGTAGACACTTAATTTCCTTAAAAATCTGTATTATATACTGTTTAATTGTAGAAGCAGGAACTTTTTTAAATCAGAAAGGAATATGAACATTTGCATTTGATCTTTTGATAGTATATGGTTCTTAATCTAAATGTTTCAAACTATGACCTCTCTTTGGTGTGATACAGATGTCACATTGGCTGGCATTTACTAACAGACTTGCCTGCTGCTAACCTGTGCCTGTGCCTAGGAGTTGCTCGAATTGCCACTACTTCTTGCTAATGTGTGGCAAAACCAAATAAGTGACACAATCCACAGAACAAGTCAGAGGTTGGCAAAAAACCCACAAACAAAAACCCCCACCAAAATCCCCAACTACAGACTAAGCTAAACCAGTGTTTTCCCACAAGGTGGCAGGAGCAGACCTTCTTCTGCCAACATGTGATCCACAACACAACAGGGATTTTCTCTTTAGGTCTTTTTGAAACTACTCACTCGATAATCCTTTGTTTACAGTGCACAGCAAAATCACAGTAGTCCACCCCAACATCAGTGTAGTCTACAGCGGTGGAGGACAGGATCTGATATGCCTCAGGATTTTGCTTCTTCAGCTTGTTAGATACATGAAATCCATCTACAACTTCACTTTCCCCTCCTGCAGCTGTTTGCTTTATACAATGGAGAAACTGAACCTGGAATGAATAAACATCTCATTTCAAAAAATTAGCTTGCATATTTAACAGCTCATTAGTATCAGTTCCCTCACAGCTGTGGTTCCTTTTTTTTTCTTTTGGATGGGTTTTCTGGTTGTTGGTGGTGGTGTTTTCTTTTCACCTTGGCCCTACTAAGGAAGCCTGCAGTAATGTAAATCAAGTCCTAGGAAAACCTAAAACAATTATTATGGGACAGTTCTGAAAATAATCCTCATCCATTTCAAAACAGGTCTTCATGTATTTGTTATAAATACATCTTAAGAATTCAAATATTGTGTAATAATGATATATAAAGAAAACTGCACATTTGGGACAACGTTCATAAACAATTCAATGTACTTTAATACTTTTATGTCTTACAAGCACGTTGGAATGAAAAATGTTACTTTTTTTTCTAAAGTTTCATAGCAGAGTGTGAGCTTTGGCACAGTCAGGACAGTGAGATAATCCACATCTGCTCTCTATTAATGAAGCCCTATTCCATTCTTAATCCACATCAATGAACAGTATCTAAATGATGAAAAGGTAATCTCAGTGTGAAGCATTTGGTACTCACTTGTGGGGAAATCACATTGGCTTTTCTTTAACCAGAGAAACAACAAAGTACTCCACAGCAAGCAAAGAGGAAGTTTCATAGGTCCAAACTTTTCCAGTGTTATTTTTGTTTCATTTTACCTATTCCTACTACTTTCCAGTTCTCTGGAATTATGTAGATTACACTTTGATATGACAGACTAGATGAAAACATATTTTCTGTGGTTATGCAGTTTTATAGAATGGCCCTTTTTTTGGTCTGTTATGAAAGGGCAAGCAAGTGTCTATCTTGTATCAATTTACAGAAAACAGAATATACCATCTTAACAATATTCTTTCTCTATTTCCCTCCTGAACTGAACAGATGAGTCCTAAAATGTCACAACTTGACAATAGCATTTAGACACCTAAATTCTGTGATATAATGAAAGCAGTATTCAAAGCACACACAGGACCTTAAAGTTCTCTCACATGGTAATATTTTCAACACTTTGTGAATTTAATTTAAAATTATGGAATATATAATGGGCTTATTATGTTGAACTTACATCATGCCACATACTCGTGTATATATTGTTGTATGCATATTAATATGTTGTTATCTTTACATTGCTCTTTTCAGTCAAAATTCCGAGTCACTGAACGCTAACTATATTTCACACTAAAGGAACATTTCCCTTCCCCCTTTTGTGGGGTGAGAAAGTCAGTAGATTCAACTCACCCCAGGTGGATGATGCAGAACCGGGTAATCAGTGTGAAAACACAGTTTCCCATTTGTATAAGCTACATTGTTAGCATCTGCTTTGTCTTGCACTTGCCAAGTTTGTCTTTATAATGAAAAGGGAAAGAGAAAACATGTTAGAACGGCATGCCAGATAGTACACACTGAAACTGTGAAATCACAGTACAGAAGAGTAATTTCATCTTTGAACATGAAAATTTTGGAACAATTTAAAGAAATACTTAGCAGTGTTAGTCCACCCCAACAAATGCTTATTTCAGCAGTCCTGGATAAATTTCAGTGTTCCAAGGAGCATCTGTCCCCAGTGCAATACGTAGAAGAAGGATGCCTTTCCAGTGGTTGCACTTTGCTGAATGTAAAAGCTGGTTGAAAACACGAACCAAGAGGCTTCTGCCAGGAGAAATCATCATCTTAGTGCTGAAGCTTCAGAAATAAGGAAGTGAAAGTTGGCCCATTTCTTTTTATCAACCTTCCACTCTCCTCTGCCCCTTAGCACATTATCAGTGAAATATAAAATTGATAAAAGCTATGTAACTTTCCCCAAAACTCATTTTTAAAGCTCTATAATCTTAGAAAATTTAGAGTATCTTTCCAGAGGGATCTTTCCTGTAACTTGAAGACTTGCCACTGGAGGAAAATGTCTTGATGAAAGACTTTGAAACTTCTTTCCTTTCTCTGACACTCTGAGAACTAACCCCATTTATTTGGTTACATACTTTCTGTCTTGGAATTTGACAAAATACAGTACAAATGTTTTCTGACATCTTCAGTGAAAAAAACAGGTCACAGTTATATGACAAAGACGTGAATATGTCACCTTGCAGCACAAACAGAATGTGTTTCAAGTGACATAACATGAAGGTGAATTTAAGACCAAGAACCACAGGGGGTTTTTGCACAAATTTTACATGACTGAAGACAGCCCTCAGCAGATGCATATTATGGATACAGGCATTTGTCTGAAAAAGTGTAAGTCACCGTACGCAGTCCATGTAATCACAGGCATGTAAGTCGTTTAAAAGGAATTATGAAACTCATTTTCCCTCATGAAATTCTACAGACAAAATACATTATGTTTCAGATGGTGTGTGTCTAGCTTTACTTCTTAATAACAGTTTAAAAAGAAAATAGGCTAGAAAACATGCAGACAAAAATTATTTCTGTACAGTATACAAATGCTTTTGTTCTAGGAGTGGTATTTAGTATAGAAACCATGCAAAATGCTAAAACTAAATTTCTGCACTTGCCAGAGGGAAAAACCCCGTGAATATTTGGAAATAACTGTCTGGGAGAAATAGTTTTTATTATTTGGTACAGCACATATTCATCAGTACATGACTTCAGTAACAGCAAACATTCATCAGTACATGACCTCAGTACTCAAGTATGATAATTTCAACCACACTTCCACAGTTGCCAGTTTGGCAGCCAAAAAACAGCCCCTTATATCATCCTTGTCATTAGTGTTGAAGGCAGCTAGGTTTGCTCCATCTTTAATTTAACAGGCTACAGTGTCACATGATGGTTCTGAAACAATTTAACACATTTTTATTTTCTTATTGGATGCAATATATAAAATTGCTGTAGTGGCAATACTCTATAAAATCATTTTAAGGATTTGCAAAAGCAGTCAGTGCTTTTGTGCTGTCAGGGTTTGCAAGGGGATCTGCTCCCCTGAAGCTTTCCATGCAGGGAGCTTTGGTTACTGACTTGAAGTCAGAGATGCTGCTAACAGGGAGCTCAGGGCTGAATGTGAAAAAATCAACTCTGCTTTGTCTAAGTCTCAGCTGAGCTGAAGCATCAACTCCGCAACTGGGAGAGCATGCAAGAAGTAAGGGAAGAATATGAGGGTAATGTCAAAGTACTCTTGGCCCTTAGGGAGAGCAAAGCTGGGTGGAATGGTTTGTGGTTTAGTAATTAGGGTCAGATTTCAAAGCCCATTGCTGAGACTGTTTGACAGAGCAGGAAAATTGGCACCAAGCAGATGTAGCAATTTTTTGTATTAAGTAGCAACATGGGCTCAGTATCCCTGAGCAGAAAAACAGGCTGGCTGTTGCATCCTTAGTCCTGCAAAACTGCTGAACCAGGGACTGAAGCCACATCTGGTCTTGCACTTCATTAAAAGTCTACGTCTCGTTCATTTGAGGTTTGGGATTCTTGTCCTTCTCTTGCCACCGAAGCCCTCTGGGAGATACAGCTGGATTGGCTGTTTGCATAGGAATGCTGCACACCAAAGGAGAGCCTTCACACCACACCAAGCACTGACCAAGGCTTCAGAAGAGAGGAGGAGCACAAGGTCTAGGGCATGAGGAGTTGGAGAAATGAATTGTGTTACGACTGGAGACTCTGTGAATGGAGTTGGGCCTCCATAATGTAAAGAAAAAGGTTAATTTAAAAGCATAAAAACTCTTGATGTTGTTATATGGCTGAGACAGAGAAAGTTTCTACCTTTTACAGTAATGGTGTTTTAGGGAGCTTGCACCAAGCACACATCTCTAGACAAGAAAAAAGGCTTCATTGCTGTTACATTTCAGTTTAAAATTCATGGCCCTGAGGTAATGTTTTATTTGGCAAGCTTGCCAATTCCAAGTTTATCCTTGTGTTTTTAGTATTTGGTAGGCTTTGTATTTGGCTGCCAGTGAAATAGCAAGGAAATTACCCTAACTTATTACTTTATTACAGTAGTAAAAGCCACCCCAGAACTGGATGCCAATAAGAAATGAAATTCTGTTTCAGAGCTGAAAATTATTATAAATATTAGCTAATAACACTGCTTCTTTACTCAGCTAGATGGAGGTCACTGACTTAGCTCAGCAAGACATCAGCTACCATCATCATTTGTCTACTCACCTAGTAGATTCTTGTGGAATTAGAGGTTCAGTTTACCACCTCTTGGCATCAAAAGGATGATTCACAAGTTTCTGCTTGCACTCCTGCAGCTGAGCTCTGCTTGTTGGGATTGGTTATGGCTTTCCAGAGTAGACTCTGTTGAAAGCAGGGAAGTGGGTACTCTGCCCATCCTCTTGGTGATGTAAGACACAATAGCTTCATCTAAGTCTTACCAGTTTCCATGACTCAAAATCAGATTAAGAAAAAGTTTCAGTACAGATAACTTCCTTTTTTTCAAAAGGGGAGTGGATTAGGGATTTTTGGTTTCATTCCATGGTGTAGATAAGCAAATCTATCTTTTTGTAATCTGATATTTAACATCATCTGTTTTCAGGTGCTTTTCCTTCTCTCAGCAGTTAACGTTATTGCTGCTCTTCTTTATATCTTTCTGCCCTGCCTGTGACAACAAAGCAATCTGCTTGTACAGAACATAAACTTGATGCCAGATTTTCTAATATACAGAGAAAAAACCCATACACCTTACCTTAATAAATTAATCCACAAAATAGATCCAGCAAGCTTAAATGAAGAACTTTAGAGGTGATCACAAAGTTGGCAAAGCAAAGATATTAAAAAACAAACTCACCCATAGAAAGTGAGGCGCAGGAACCCAATTCTTTGGCCAAGTTTAATCAATTCTCCCTGCCTTGTAGCAGCCCCTGTTAGTAGAACGATTCCTACTTTCTTTAGGGTGCACAGCCATTTGTATGCACTTTCATCATTGTGCAGGATTTCTTCAAAAGGTATTTTGGGAAGCTGAAGGTCTGATCCCCAGTAATGCCGTTCTGAAAGGGAAGAAATAGAGGAACAAGTGCTTAGCTGTTCTAGCATCAAAACTCAGGACATAGTTGAAGTCTGAAGTTAATGGGACTTCTATGCACTTGTGAATATGCCCTCAGTCCTGCAGTCAGCCACCTAAATTGGGTCCCTGAATTTGCAGGGATGACAAGCACACTTTATGATGAAATTCAGCCAAACATTGCAGTAACGAAATTTTAATGCAGAAGTTGAATGAAAGACAGTATATCAGAAATGTGTGTATTTACTTTTCTGCCTGTACTAGTGAACAAGTGAAAATTTGAAAGTAAGACTTAGAAAGTTCCATGTCTAGGGTGAAACACCATGGAGGACCCTGAGACCTCCCTCCTAGGTCAACCCACAGGGTTACTTGTGGTCAAACTCATCACTTGGGACTATGATGGTGTTACCTGGGGTCAACCAATTAGACTTTGGGGGTTACTTGTGGTCACATTCATGGGTATGAACAATGCTGGAGTCATGTAAGGTCAAACACGTAGTCTATGGGGTTACTTGAGGTCAAATTCATTGCTTGGGACTGTGCTGGGGTTACCTGAGTTCAACCAATTAGCCTGCAGGGTTACTTGAGGTCAAATTCATTGTTTCAGACCATGCTGAGGTCATGTGAAGTCAGCCAAGTAGCCTGTGGGCATCACTTGAGGTCAAACGTGCTGGTCCATGCAGAGCTCTGTGAAGAAGTTTGCTCAAAACCCAGGGTGTGTGGTTTCAGTTTCCCTTGCCCATGTCCATGAAACACTATTCATCTCCAATCATTTTCTGCCCCTCTACTCCATCTGGAATATCGTATCCAGCTTTGCAGTCCCCAACACAGGAAGGACATGGACCTGTTGGAGTGAGCCCAGAGGAGGCCACCAGGCTGATCAGAGGGATGGAGCACCCCTCGTATGAGGAAAGGCTCATAGAATTGGGATTGTTCAGTCTGGAAAAAGAAGGCTTTGGGGTGACCTAATTGGTGCCAGAAGGTAACTTACAGGAAAGATGAGGCAAGACTATTTACAAGACCATGTAGTGACAGGACAATGGAAAATGGGTTCAAATTGAAAGAAAGTAGGTAGAGATTAGATATTAGGAAAAAATTATTTCCTGTGAGGGTGGTGAGGCATTGACATACATTGCCCAGTGAAGCTGTGGCTGCCCCATCCTTGAAGGTGTTCAAGGCCAGGTTGGATGGAGCTCTGAGCAGCCTGGTCTAGTGGAAGGTGTCCCTGCCCATGGCCTTCCCAATTCAAACTTTGGTGGAGCTGGATATATGTCCAAAATTATATTATCACATCTTAAAGGACAATCACCATCTGAAACCTTTAAACTTATGTTAAAACCTTAACATAACATAAGGTTAAAAATACTAAGTAGCACTAGGTACTACCTCTGTAGAATCTTTTCTTCTGCCTAATAGGAAAATATTGTGATATTATTTAATTGCCCCCCCTCACATCCTGTTGCTGGGATGCCAGCCTCAGCAAATGCAATGCAGTGAGAGACTGCACATTGGCATACTCAGTGTGTCTCACAAGCACCCTCTACTACACACAGCATCTGAGTTACACTGGTGGTAAAATGTTCCCGTGACATTTGCTGGCGAGAACACAAGTAAACTGGAAGCAAAAGTAGAGTATCTTTGAGGCACCATAGCTGGAGAAATAGAATATGGCCCTTTTGCTGTTCTTTTGGGAGTATCTTGTAAGCTGGGCTGAAATGAGCCTTGATGTACACAAATAGCGTATTTTGCATATTACATGGATAGGATCTGGCAACGTTTTAAAAGGGGAATCTTGACATACGGCCACAGAGCTATTTACAGTTACTTCATCATGCACTGAAAATCTGACCTACTCCTCTTTTTGGGTTGAATATCAGACATCTATGCTTTTTGAATCAGAAACTATGATGGAAAAACATTAAAAAAAAGGCAACATTAAAGGCAAATAACCACTCACAAAAAAAAAAAAAGAAAAAATAGCCACTGCTGTGATAAAGTCAGCAGTGACGGTTAACCTTTAACTACAACAGTCTGGTGAGCGTGGGTTTCAATTTGTGCAGGGCTGGCATTCCATGTCATGGTCTGTAATATGAGACTGCTGGGATATGATTAGCTACTTAAGGATATATAATTTGCTGTGTGTAACTCCACTGACCACAAGGAAGTGAGTTCTAAACTTACCCCAATAGACAATGAGAAACAGATCTTAAACAGCCAGCAAGCAAACTCACATGCTGCAGCATTTTTTTGCAACTGAAACCTGGGAAAGCCAAGGCTTGCCTGAGAATATGAGGAAGAGCAAAATGACACCACTAAAAAAAGCCAGTTAATTAGTGTAATTTTTATAAACATATTTCTTCAGATTTACCAAGTGAAACAGAACTTGAAAAAGCATTGCCCCAAAAATAAAACAGATCTTTGATGTGTATTTTTCACCTGGATGGCTCTACTGGAGAAGAGCAGTGGCAGAGGAGAGACCTGGCTTCCAAAACATGCATTGTATTTAGAAACCAAGAGTACACACTCTGCAAATGTATGGATGCTTATGAAGGCAAATCACAGCCAGCTGGACTTCATAATGGGTGAAAAAAGTGGCATTACATCTGAAATGCTGAAATCTCAGCTATTGATACCTTTGCTAATAAATATAACCAGAGATCTAGATTATTTTGCATGGGTATTAATTAAAGCAATGTTCAATTTACATTGATCCCTCAGAGGCTACAAGACATCCTGCTAGCTTCCACAGCATCTTAATTTTCAAAAATAAAAATTCTTACTACCTGAGAAATCAAATATAGTTTTTCTGAATGAGGTTTGCATCTTCACCATGTTCACTGGAAACATGCCCAACCCTTCAAAATAGTAAACACAGCAGTTTATCACTGCCAAAAGTAAAATAGATACAGATTTTTATATTACCAAGGGGAAAAAGTTCCATTTTGAACTATGGTTTGTCATAGGATCCACTGAAATGAATGTAAATATTACTCACCGCTTAAGTTTTAAACCAGATATAAAAGACTGTCTTTTGCTTAGGAATATTTGACCTGCAGAAACTTGGAAACATAACTGGCCTGGTCATTTGTCCCTAAAATGCCAAACAAAACTCAGATGGCAGGAGATATCCAGGGTGACATATTTTCCCATTTCTCATCTTTCAGGGGAAAAAAATCACAACACAAACCAACTTTCTTTTATTTGTTAGAATACAAAACAACCAAAACACTCAAAAAGGGGGCATAAACCAACCATGGATTTTCCTTTGCTAAGCTCTGAGGAAACTGATACCTGGATCTGAGTTTCACACCATCAACATACCTCTAGTTTCTTTTTTCTAAAGTAATATCCTATTTTAACAGACACCATCTTAACCCTGAATACCAATGCACAGCTTTCTCTAGCAGCAGAACTCACAGGAACACTCAAGAGCAACAGCAGAAATCTTGCAAGTTTTCACACATTTCATTCTCACAGTCTGAAAGGCTGTCAAAGAAATGATGATGTGCATCGTGCCAGTCCTAGTGGGTTTATAGTTATTCACTCAAAGGGCTGCAGTGATTTGCAGCGGGGAAATGTTACACTGACAGTTGCACAAAACAGTTTGTGACCGAAAGACTGTCAGCCACTGCAATATGGATGGGATGCAAAGCAAACACAACCTGAACTTCAGCACTACACCCTGCTACACTACAGTTACTTTTTAACAAGAAGGACATGGAAAGGGGCAAAAAATTACTGCAACTATAACTCTCTTGCAATTCTAAATAATCTTTTGTTTTAGAAAAATTTAGAAAAATTCAAGAAGTTTAAACAGCACACACACACATTTGCACTGCCACACGGACCAGTGCTGGTCTACAAGGTTCATTTGTGAGACCTACTAACTCTATATGGAAAGAAAAAGCTTTTAGGAAAGTAAATGCTGCCCGAACAGCTATACTTCTCTCAGGTACAGAGGTTAGAAAAGGTAGTTACAGGTCCCTGTTTTGCATGTACATCCTGGCACTGGACACCAAGGGTGGTTGCTACTGCCCCAGCTGGGTAGACCTGGTCCTCACACAGGCATCTCTAGCCAGGACAGTCAGTGGCAGACCCTTTGCATTTGATACAGTATGACAGATATGGATTTAATTCCTACCTGGTAAAAATAAATCTGCTTGCATTTCTGCTCTGGCTTTTTCAGAGAAACATCGTTTTTTCAACCACTCAGCTTCATACTCGCTTGCATGTTCATCGGGCCATGTAATAGAGATCTTTCAACACAAAGCAAAAAACAAGTTTAGAAGAAAAAAAATATTTAAAAAATATCATCTAGAACAACAACAAAAAACCCTATTAGAAATTGCAGAAATTGTAATATTTAGATCAGTAATATCACAGTTAAGCTTTCCCTGGAGCATGGCGGCAAACAACTGATCAAAACCCAACCTGAACATCATCCAAATTCTGACACCTTTTATAAATGCTCGATTTCACACAAACCCATGACCTAATTTGCTGTTTCATGTGGACCACTTTGACTGTGGGGAGCTGCACTTAGAAGGAAGAAGGAAAATGCGGAAGCTGGCACATGTCACTGGGGAGAGCCCTTCACCACAACTCAGAAGAGCACAAATATCTTGCAAAACTGACAGCTTGTGAGAAAAGAAAAAGGGCAAGACAGACAGGCAAAAAAGAAATGCTAGGAGAGAAATCCTTCTGCTACTTTTGAGAAGTCTTTCCTCTTTCAAATAAATTTTTAAGAAGTATTGTTTTTTTAATTCCTGAAAAAAAAACATGGGAAGAAAGGAGATGGCTTTGCTTGACATGAACCGAAAGAGCTCAGTCCAGCACAGACTCTCAGCTGAATCCTCAAGGCTGTTGAGTAGGTATCAATTCCTATTTCACATAATTCTGCTCTTTCACATGATGGTAAAACACCAGTATCAGTTTAGGATTAGTGCTGTGCTTTCATCAGTTTCTCATTATAAGTGGAAGCAAAAAATCCCTAATTTTCCTAATCAAGTAATGAATTTACATTGCATTAATTCTGGTAACAAACAATGAACTCAGGAGCCCAGAATTCCTCACCAGAGACCCTTACTCTGTGGCCTAGGCACACTCCCACCTGGGTTAGCATCTACACAATGCCCTGCAGCCAGCTGCGTCATGGTTGACCTGCAGCATATTCAACACTTCTAAAACACCTTTAAGTGTAAAATGAGGGAAATGAGTTTGCCAAAGGAGCCAGGTATTGCTTTTAATAAAACTTAGAAAATCTAATATGGCAGGAAAGATCAAAAATCATAGGGAGGGTAATTCCTGCCCTCTCTTGCTCAATAACCTCCTCTTTTTCAGGAACAAAGGTTAATGCAGACAGATAAATACAGACACTAGGCCAATTCTGATTATTGGATTCAACTTCAGTTTGAGTGCTCACTCTAAGATGAAGATTTTTGCACAGAGAAATTAGCTAATAAACTGGTATTTTTGTTATGGATTAAGGTCATCATCACTTTGCCATTTGTTTTTCTGGTTTTCCAGTCATTTACTTAAAGAATAAAGAGAGAGGAAAAAA
>JAOXXN010000065.1:357927-384277 GCA_026770055.1 Myrmophylax atrothorax | reverse complement strand
CCCTGTTACTGACTGTTTTTGTGAGTTCAAACAGCTCCACTTGTACCTGCTGTGAATGCAGCCACTGCAAGGAGAAGTCTTACAGCCAAAGCAAGCTGTCTTTCTCTCCTGCCTCACCTCGACAAAGAGCAAACCCCAAGCGTGAATCACGTGGTGAACTGTGGCCATTCCTGTGTGACCAGGGAAAAGACACGAGGAGGTGGGACAGTGCATCTACTTCTGTGCTTGGAGTCCAGGTATGGAAATCAAAACGTAAAAAGCTGGTAAAAAGCTGTCCACATGTTGAATCAGAGATCCCAAAACAGAGCCAAGAACAGCCATAAGACTGCCCAGTCTGAGAAAAAGAGGGAAAGAGGAGAAAAAACTTCCAAACTGGGTACCACTGAAGTGAGGCAGCACTCTTTTGAGCCAACTTCCTTCTCTGCCTTGAGACTTTATCCTCATTGCACCAGCATCAATTCCCCCTCTCCACCCAGTTCTGTTCCTGAAGGGCTCAAAAGGGTTAGCTCTGTAAGTGTCAACAAAGTGGCATGAAAAAATCTCTGTAAACACATAGGAGGTATGCACAATAAAGGAAGCAGATCGGTCCCCCTCCTCTCTCTTTGTCTCACTACCCCAGATCTGGATCATCCATGGTAGAACCAAAGCAGGTTCTAAGGACTGGTGACATTTCTTCTCTTCCTTTCTTGCTGTCTTCATTTCTCTTCTCTCTTGCTTTGTCTTGGCAAAGTGCAGCTGTCATATTCTACCACTTCCTCCGTACTCAAGTTTGTCATGGAAGTTGAGAGCCTGGTGAAGTGTGTTGTAAAAATTAAGGGCTTGTTAGCCAAGGCTTTTGAGACTAAACAGCAGCCTCATCACCAGATACAATAAAGCATGAAATTTCTCTGACTCGTGGGCTAGTGTGTTTGTTCAGTCTGAACAGAATTTATAACAAATATCATGCCTCCTGTCAAATGGGTCATTGTGAATGACTGGAGAAAATGATTACTGTCTCAAAACAACTGAACTGGGGTGGGGGGATAGGAAGAGAGGAAGGGAGGCAATGGTGGGATGGTGGAATGGTAGATTGCTCCACAACCCCCATCCCCAGAGCATCTAGTCCAGCTCCAGAATGGCTATTAGCCACTGGCACACTGAAAACCCCACCTGGGAGATGGGCCCCAAGACACCAGAACAGATGAAAGCAATTGCAGAAAGATACATGTGGTTGTGACCCACCGTTTGGATTTTATAGTAGCTGAGATCACCCTGGAATTCATGCAGGGATTCTTAGTCTTTCTCTGTCCCCTTTCCTTCTCTTTCTCTCTCTTTTTCTTCTCCTAGTTTCCTCCTCTCAAAATCTGAGTAATTTAAAGTCAGATGAGTTAGAGTTTGATAATTCAATGCCTTGTGAAATGTTTAATTTCAATTGAATGTTTGCTTTAAAATCTTCCAAGTACTCTTGTTTTCTAAAGTTTGCCAGTAAGTGTTGTTTAACCTCCTGAGAACATTGTCACGTTTTTCCCGTGTGCTGCCTCAGGGTATAAAACCCCCCCTAAGTCCCTTTTTAAGAAACTTATCAAGTGAGTCTGGGCCTTTACAGTTGAGACACCAGGAAATAAAGCTGTAGATCTCTGGTTGCATAATAAAATTCCCAGTGGACTCACAAGCTTATGGTAACGGTAGCATTTTCCTGTGACAGCCGAGTCTCCTTTGTTTCTTGCAGTTACTGTCATACCTGTATTTGTCCAACTCTAGGCAGCTGCCAGCAGTTTCACAGTTCCAGTGGTGCTGAGATAGGAAACAGGGATGAACTGAAGGAGTGAAGACTACACCACATTTCAAATCGGGGGAAATTCCAAATGACACAATCCTGTGTTCAAAGCATCAGCTACAGGAGATGGAGCTTCAGTAAACATCCAAGCAAAACAAAATGAACAAAAAAATCAGGTTGAGATAATTCTTCTCATAGCACTGAGAAATGCTCATGTTCAGTTTTCCCAGCCTGTCTCTGACCTGGTGGGCACAACTTGCACTAGTCAGGATTGTGAAGCATTTTCCCTGTGAAGGTCAGCTGTTTCAGGGACCTAAACTCAGTTTGCCCTGAAATTTGGTATGCAGTGTTTGGTATGCTGGCAGTAGCATGAGTCTGCCCAAGATCAGACATTTGGCTAAAGAGACTTTAAAGATATATATTCCAAAACTATGTTTTTCTTAAGCCTGACAAATTATAGCAATTTTGGTGCCTTCAGGCTTAGTGATCTTGTTCAGGCCACCAAAGAGTATCCCCATTTCCTGCAGAGCTCTGGCTCTCGGGGCAGGGCAGGGCAGCACCACAGTAACTCATATTCACAAAAAGGTTTTGTAAGCTGCGAGTCTCGGAGCAAAAAACTGGCATGATGTGGTGTAGCTGGGGACATGGGAGGCAAAAACCTCCTTCATGAATTTGCCCCTGCATACCTTTCATCTTTATACAGCACTGCTTAAAATTGGCTTCAGACAAACACCCTGACACAAACTTTCTCATCTCCATGAAATTTTTGTACTTTGACAGTGTAGATGTACAATAAAATATATCTTTTGATCAGCAAGATAACCCTGCTATTGCTATGTTGTGCTCGCTGCCTTATTTTGCAGGAAATATTTGATCTGTTTGCATCTGTTTATGGAAAGAGAACAGACATTTCCAGGGAAAGAAAAAAAGAGCAGCAAACTGGGAAAAGATTTTCTCTGTCAGCACTGCAATATTTAATAGTGTTTGCCATTTCAGTCAGAAACAAGTAACAACCCATTTCTTTCTTAAAAAAAAAAAATAGGCAGCAAGAACATACCCTGAGCCAAAACCATCCCAAGCAGAAAGGCCAAGTTTCCATAAGTGCAAGACCACATTAATTACATGTCTAAACAACTCTCAGCATCTGCAGAAAGCAACTGATTTCTTTCAAAGCAGTTACTCTTAAAATGTATTTTCAGTGCTGGGCAGTTGATCTGCAAAACAAGCACTGTTCCCAGGCAAGGCTCTTTTTGATGGGACTAGGAATGCACATGGGGAGCAGGACAGGTCCCATGTGCCTGGTCAAGGGGCAGCCACAGCACTTGGCTCACGTTCAGTTTCCTCTCGAAAAAGTAATTCTGCCTCGAATTTCTGGTTGTGTTCAGTAATAGAAAAAAGCTCAATTAGTTCTTCATAATTCATAGCTGTGAAGTATTGCTATTCAAGCCTCCTGTGGCTCAAGTTTCTTTTTAAATCCATATATAGTTACAGAATGCCTGCCCAGCAAACTTGGTGATTCAGCCTATCTCTGTCCTTTTAAAAGTCTGACATGAGAAGCAGCTCTATAAAAAGTTAGAGGAAGTATCAAATAGACCTGCAGAATTATTTTATTTTTATATTTGTGTTTACCGATGGTTGCTAATGGAATAGAATTTCAGCCTGTAAATGGTCTCGTTCTTTATGGATCTGGCCCACCCTTCAGAAAGTCAGTTACTTGAGAGTTTAACTCAAAGAAAGTGCTCTAAGTTATACATAACCTTCTTTATATTATTAAATTAAGAGCAACCCTACAGCTTCTTTTTTTTCTTTTGGTTTACTGCACAGACACATCAAGTACTTTTGTAAAATAAGAAAATATTTTTTAATTTCTGAATTTTCTAAGGAAGTCTATTACAAAGTTATGAGTGTAATACGCGCTTGTACAATCTCATCTGAGGTGTCATGAAGTTCATAACATTTTTTTCTCAGACAGAGCATGAGATTTGTTCTTGTTTACCTCAGCCAGAAGGAATTGATTATGTTTTCAAACTGGAGCAATGAACCAGTGTAAGCAACTTCTGAAGTGAATTAATCTGAAGCACAGGATTGTACTAAACTGAATTCTGTGTTTCTAACATGCCATGGTTAAGCTTTTTACTTCATGAAAAATCAGACAGAAAGAAAACTTTATCTCAAAAATGAGAATGGTTTTTAAATGGGAATGGCTATCAGATAGGAATGGCTTTTAATGTGAATGAGTGATTTTGTGGCAGCCCTTCAGGTTATGAAAGCACTGCCAATGTCACCGAAGCCTTAGATCTGATACAGGACAATTTCCAATCATAAGATCCAACAGCAGCTGACAAAATTTTATCAAATTATTACACTAATGGCTATATGCGTTTAATGACTGAAGTTGCAATGGCATTTTCATCTTTGCCTTCACTGCTGCAGTGGATGCAACTGATAGTGGAGAAGAAATAAAGCAGAGGTGGTGAGATAAAATCAAGATATCTCAATGCTGAAAAAGTATGCAGCCTAATTCACGACCTTCATGTGTGTGGTTAGCTTGAGTGTAGGTCTGCCTAAATACCTGTTGCTCAGGGAGACACGCAGGATCCTGCAAGTGAAAAGAATTGGGAAACTGTGGTATTATCTCTTCTACCCATATAAACTTTGCTGCTGAGTTCACTGAGCACTACATGCACAAACACTGCACTGCTGAGCCTCATCCTTCTCCTCTGAAATGATTAATCACCTCCAGTGTCTTTGAATGCTTTAGCCAAGAGCCTACAGGAAAGGGAACTTTTGCTGCTGCACTCATGTGATAACCCACTGACGACCTTTTCTCTGGAGGATGTTTTTTTTTGGTGTGGTGTTTTAAAATTAGTTCTAGATTGGATTGCAGGGAAATATTTCCCCAGATTACTTCCACGTGCATCAATTTCTCCCCCTACTTGCAAACAGATTGTTGTCTTCCTTATTTCAGGAATGAAAATCTTGTATCCTCATAACTCTGCATGTCTGTGAACTGCACCAATACATATTGGTTTTGGTGCTGAAAGGCTTTTCTTTTTCCCAGACTCACTCCACCTAAATGTAAAAATTAACATAAAAGTAAGTTAAAAATGGGAAGATAATAGGGAAGACTCCATTGTAACTTCTGGGATCAGTTGACAGGCTGAACCTGTCTTTTTCCCCATAGGGATGCTTGCTGGGTAAGAAGCCAGGGTCAGGGACATCTTCAATTAGATCAGGTTGCTAAGAACCCCATTCAAGCTGGTCTTGACATCCAGAACAGTAAATTATGTCCATGAGCATGAACTTGGATAGTTATAACCTAAATATTTACATGAGGGTGTGAGTTCCAAGAGTGTAAAATAAGCTGTGCTCCTACAAAGGCCTGTTCTATAAGGTGCTAAGAAGCACCTATCAATTCTCAAAATATACACAGTACACAAAATTAAGTGACTTGTACAGAGATATGGAGGAAATCAATGATACAGCCAGCAAAAACTCAAGCTGGAGAAAGGGAGGGATTTCTAACTTGTGCAGTCTCCACCCCTTGCCCTGAGCAGTCAGAACAGGCTCTCAAACTTTTCCATCCACAAACCTCTGCAAGGCCAAGTGATGGAGACAGCCCTTCAGTAAACCAGGAATTTGTACCAGTATCGAGGGAGATAAACAACTGATTGTCTTATTTTGGTAGTCTGAGAAGAAGCTTACTGCATGTGCACTGATTCATTATCTCCAGCTAGATTTTGTTAGGGGTTAGAGCTCATTAGTGTATTGTTTTGAATATATTTTTAGCACCAGCAATCTTCAAACCTTAACCTGTCACAATTTTCTATTATATTAATAAAGATTCATTCCATAACTGTTAATGGTGAGACCTCCAAGGACACTAGCATGTGCCAGCAGCAGTGGGTGACACACTTGACTGTGGAGGCCTGGGAGGGCATCTCTCTTATGCTGTCGGCATGTGTATCCCTGAATCTTCCCTGGAGCTCTGACAAACCAATTAAAGGTGTGGAGACCTGGGAGAGGTCTTTCTGTTTCCATGTGACTCTGAAAAAATTAGTCCAATCCAGAGGACTTTTCAGCAGAGGTTCTGCATAATGGGACTCTAACAGACCTGGTCAGGCCCAAGGGTCTCAGCTAACCTTGGGCACTGACAGACTAATCAAACACCAAGGGGTTGAGAAAAATCTCCCCTTTCACGTGACAAGATCTTTGAACTTACATGATGCAGTTCATACAAATTTTTATGTAATAGCAACTTGCCAGAAAACAAAATAATAACCAAGATTTAAACATTGAATTGGAACAAAAAGGATTGCTAAGGACAGCTCATCTTTTCGAAAAAAGTGAAATAGGTAGCTCATGTATTACTATGTTCTTCAAAGGTACACATAACCTTTTGGACTTGGGCTAGGTCTTTATTGACCCATTTAGATACACTGACACATGTCTTTAACACTTTAAAGTACATTAATGATTCTCTGATAAAAACTAAAAAACCTCTTATTTTATCACTATTTATTTATTGCATATAAAGACAATAGATAGATCACTGATGTGCATCATCCAGTCCCTCTCTTGTAAAATGATGCAGTTCACTTTTTCCAAAATTTATTTCTGTGACTCCCAGTTAGTTAAGTGACTGCTAACTTACTAACTTTGTGAAGGAAGACACGTCAAAACTTTTTCCTTTAATTATACATTTTTGCTCACAATGAAAAGGGGAATGAGAAGAACACACTTAATTTTCAGGCAAGCAGATGAAATTCTCATGAATTTATTCTCCTTATATTTTCAACTAAGTTAGAAGCGTAAACAGACCTAAAATTTGGAATTCAAACCCAATGAAATTATCAAAGGAGTGAATTTCCAATTATCTGTGACAAAGCTCTTGCATGCACTAAGCATTTTTCACAATGTAAAGAATAAGCATTGCAGGATCTAAACTAACTTACAAGGATGGGAGACTTCAGCTACAAATAACATTTTTATTAATGACTGATGTTAGTCTTGCTTTATTTTTCTCCAACATAGACATGCTGTCTAAACTATCTCAAACCCCCCACATTGTATTGTGAGGATTTTATAATTTGTTATTATAAGGGCATACTTATTTATGATTTTAGGCTAAAATCTTACTCCGAAGGTAGTAAGAAAACCTTCTATAACTCAAGATAAATCTCTCCTTCCAGACATTCCTAAGTGTTGCTAAGATGCAATAGCAGGTCCACAAGTGCTTCTACTCTAACAAAATAAGAATATCCATCTTGAAGAGGATCATTTAACATATTCTTCCAGAACTGTTCTTGGAACTCACATAATTTCATATTTTCATTAAGAATTTTAGCACTAAGACCTAGAGGATATTAACAAATTATGAAGGTGCCCTAAAATGAGAAGACATAATCAATATAAGAATGATAATTTTTGCAATTAGAAACAGGATGAAATTTGGTAAAAACATGTACTCTGGAACAGAGAGCAAGAATTTCTTCCTTGATCTTGCAACTCAGCAAATCAAATAGCAGAAGAGGAGAAAAAGTTTGGATATTAGTTGGTCACAGGATGACTAAACCACTCTAATGCAGCTGTGAATGAAACTGAGTGGAGCCCAGTCTACTTCAAGCAAGATATTTTGGATAGAAACAAGTATTAGTGCTATTGTATTGTTGGACTGTACCTTGCAATGTGTTAGCAGAAATTTCTTTTTAAAGCAAGATTATTTCAAATTAAAAAAACAAAACCCTCAAAACTATAAAGCCAGAAATATCTGTCTTATGACATGGACTGGAAGACACTAACTGCTTTAAGCCAACTAAAAAAAAGCCTGAGAAGCAATATAGCTGCTTTCTATAAATAAACTATGAGCTAAGCATTAGGAACATATGAGAAGCATTTAAGCTAAATGACCGTATATGTGCACTTACATACAGCAAATTGGCACACACTGGATGGAAGTGAGCCATCAAAGAAAGAGTTCTTGAACATCCCCCAGTAAATCACCACAGGCCAAGCACTGATAAAATTGAGAAATGAAGGTTGAGCAAATCATGAAAAGAATTATGCCCCATCTTGTCCCTCATAACATGGAGCTGCCTTCAGTGAGCCAAAGGGCTGGTGGATACTGTGGTCCAGGTTCTTGCTGAGCTCATCCAACTCTTTTTGAGGAGTGGAGCAAAGCCCAGGAACCAACCAGCAGAGTACAACAACTCAGGGTGGCTCATGGTGGGTGCCCATCAGAGGCGCAGTGGCCACCAGGGCACAGGGAGAAAACAGTGCCCATCAAGGGATGAATGGCAACAGTTAATGCTGCTGAATACCGTAATGCTGCTGGGGTGGGTAGTGCCACACTGACTGGCACATGCAGGGGGGTTGCAGGAGCCTTGAAGAAGAGGCAAGTTACAGTCAGCCAGAAAACCAACTGGAAAATTTTCTCTCTCACTCGTGCATTTTTTATTTTCCAAGTGCTTGACTTGAAGACCTGGACTTTATCATGAAAATTTATGCACTTGAAAAACCAAATTGAAGTTTTCTTGCACTGCACACTTTAAAATACTGCAAATTGGGTTCTCAGACCTCAATTGACTTCATTCTTTAACTGTAAACACTCAGCATCTTCTAAGAAAATGTTCTCTCACTAATGTTCTCTCATAAATGTTTCATTTCCAGTTGAACAAACATTTAATTTAAGGATGCTACCCTAAACACTGAAGCTTCATGCTCTTATAAGTATTTTCCTAGTAAAAACAGACCCTGTATTCTTAAGTGTATTTTGTTCCTTGGCTGCCTTGCCAGGAAACCCTACTTAGCCTCAGCACACACTATCACAGCTGAAGTATCTATACAACTAATATATAATACCTAACTTAGCTGATGCCAGTTCTTACTTTCAGGGTCAAAATAGTGAGATAAGTCACTTGTTTTCAGCAAAATCCTGTCGTGGGGTTGGTTTTTTGTTTGTCTTGGCGGTTTTTTGTTGTTTGTTTGGGAGGGATTTTGTTTGTTTGTTTTGCTTGGGGTTTGGTTTTCGTTTTAATATAGAAAAATACTAGAGGAATCTGTTTCTCTGCTGCCTTCTGAAAGACTGTGACTTATATATACATACCTTCTTCTGTTCTTTTTTTGTCTCTGCATTCATTGTCCATCCAAAACAGGCATTAGTGCAGCTTTTTTCCAGACTTTAGGTCAAAATTCGATGCATCCACTATGGTAGATAATAAAACCTCTCAATGAAAAATGTTGTCTAGACAAGTAAACTGTTCCATAGTTCTATTTGTGGAGGACAGTTTAGCTGGAAAATGATCAAAAAGAACCTGGCAAACACCTGCTCCACTGTAGTTTAAGGTGAAAAATAATATTTTTCTGTTAGCATGTGGTTTTTTGAAAGAGGAATGCATACTTGAGAGAGATTTTGTGTTTGCAGTGCAAGAGGAGTGGAGTCCAGAGCTGGTCATTGTGTGCATCAGCCTGATCCTGGCCACGTCCAGAGCCACAGATTCGGTGTGTACATTGACATCTGCCAGCACCAGCTGAATGATGTTGAAAGGCATAAGGAGTGTGACTACAAAGGTATCACAGAAGATATTTTACATATTTAGAAGATGTTGCAGCTGAGCAGGAGACCTCCTTGCTTTGCTGGGTGCATCCCTTGCTGGGTGCCGGGTGGCAAGTCCCAGAGTACGAAGGGCTGGCAGGGGTGGCTCATGGGGCTAAGCTGGGGAGGACACAGGAGGCACAGACAAGAAATGCTGCCTAGGAAAGAAGGAAATGACCAGGGAAGCTTTGAGAAGAGGAGATTCAGCAGTGGCTAATGCCACCACTGGTGGCAAGAGGTGAAACCATGAAGGAAGGTCTGAGTGTAAAACATGAACTCTTCCACATGCCTGCTGTACTGAGGATGACCCATCATGGCCTTGTGTGCTGGGGCAGGGGGAATCAGCTTGACCCAGAAGAAAGCAAACCAATGGGACCCAGAAAAGCTTTTGTAATCTTCCTAAATATTTGTCTGGTAATGGAGCTAATGTTGGCACAGCTCCTGTCTGCAGTACTTGCACGCTGACAGTTGACCAAGGTTTTTGAGTCTTGTTGTCTGTACAAAGTTCTTTAACAGTATCCAAATTCAAGCCAGCTTCTGGCTGTCCAGGTAAGTCTTTTCCTGGGCAAACACAGATCACAGAAAGACCTGCAGGAAGTTTGAGCAAATTTGGGAGTTCTGACTCTCTTCTCCCTGTACTATGTGTGTTGCCTGGGCAGCTTTTTCCCTTGACATTGTCTTTAGACCCCCAGAAATCTCCACTCTGCATGGGACTGAGCACAATAGTCCAAAAGGCACTCATAACCTGGCTATCTGCAATGTGCAGTGGGCAGAACATTGCACAGCCTTGCAGACTCTATCCCAAACCACCAGAAGGGGTATAGCTAGAAAAGTTAAATCCAAAGCTCTTAGAAACATATAAATAGTATATTAGGAATTTATATGTGACATACAATGTATAAACCCCATCTCACTATGAGTTCCCTATTTCTCTTGCCTTCCACAAATGATAGCAACTCTAGACACAGTTCTTTATCTTTTCCAGGAATGACCAAACAATCCTTTTCTACTCTGGCTTTTTCTCCCCAGCAGAAAAGCCTGCCCATAGCTAAAATTGTCAAATAAATTGCATCATATTGATTTGGCCTCGTGTGTCAATGATTAGGAATTTGGATTCTCATTTGATGAAATTTATTTACAGCAATGAAAATGTAGGACTGCAACAGTTAACCCTGGACTTCAAGCTTCTTTCTGTAATGAAATGTGGACTGGTTTTGCCTCTCTGGTTGACTTAATTAATTGGTTGCTTAAAAACTCCTAACTATATCTAAAATTATATGTAAGCTTTACCAATAAAGCAACTTGGCTAAATTTCTTTGTTCCCTGTTTGAACATCTAGTTCACATAGTTGGTTTAGGAACTTCTCTATGTGTACTTTTGTGCAGATGTGGTTTAGCTAATTTCTAGTTTGCATGATTTTAGTTGAAGCAAGTTAATCTCTGATGTCTAGACTTTCTTTCCCACATGACTCCAGCATAGACGGTTTTTACCAGCACTATCCCAAACTGTGTAATTTATACATCTGTACTATATTTTCTCTGTACACAGGCCAAGTCCCTGTGTAGATGGATCTCTGCCAAAGAACTTTTCCAGTCCTTCTTGTTTGATCACTCAAACCATGATTCTAACATGGATTCACTTATTACTACAAACCGACAAGAACCTAACACAAATTTTCTAGAAAATATCTTTTGAAAGTATAACAAAATAATCTTTCCTTTTGTTCTGGTTTTATATTTTTGCTAGTTTTTTAAATTTGAAATTAAATGTAAATTGTCAAGCTAAATCTTTGTGCTAGAAGAAAAAATCTCTTACATTAATAATTAGTACTTTACTTCCTTTTGATTTCTTCCAAAAAGATATATGGCTATTGACACAATTTAAATACACCTAAATATATTATAAGATGAATCTTTGATTCAGGTAATTCTGCACAGTGTTACATATACAGCCAAAGATAACCAGGTTTAAAAGATACTTCAAAAAATGGCTTTTAAAATAAAATGTGGATTATAATGCAAGTCTAAAATTTAATCTCACCTCACCTGCAGATTTTGCCCTCAGTTGGAGAAAAAAAATAGAAGCATGAAAATGTTTTTTTCAGTGTTAAACTGACGGGCTTTGTGGAAAGCAGCAGAACCACTACCGTGGATTTGCTTTAGTCTGCAACTTTGTGTGCTTTGATTTCACCTTAGGCAACAGTGTGGAGACAATGGTTAACAACCAAAATACACGAAGGATTTCATCAAAAATATAGCTGAACAGGACACCAAATTACTTCAGTTCCAGGGTTTGATCTTTACATGTTTCTCAGTAGTTTATTCAGAGAGACATACTGAATTTAATTGGTGGTGTTGCAATCCTTGAAAGCAGGATGAAAGTGCTGTTGGTGCCTATGTTCTTTTAGCATCCTCCTGTAACTTCCATAGTACTGAAATCCATGGCTCATTTGTGTGGGTTTTGTTTGTTATTATCAGAGTAATCCAAACAACCAACCTTTCACTTGTAACTTCATGTTTCACCCACAAGAAAAAGAGAAAGGCAACTAACCCTCATGATGCTGACAATTTCCAGGGTAGTGAATACTTGTTGAAGCATTACACAGACAGAGAGAGAGAGGTGAAGTGCATCTGAAGAAATTACATATCTACTTTGTGATTCCTTCCCCCATCTCCAGAGCCAAGCACTGCATTCCAGTCCTAATGTGCCTGGCTGCGTCTTATCAACCTTTTCTGCCAAATCTCTGAAGCTCCTCTGGGGTTTCTTGGGTGGTTCAGAGTGATGAGATACAACAGATGTCTTTCCTGTGAGATTTCTGCTGTCTTTTCACAGTCTCGGGAGTTCTGGGCCCCACTAGCCCATTTTTGCTAACCTGAGAAAGCACCCTGTCCTACCACCCTTTCTGCCTCTGTGAAGCAGCAGCCATAAGGACGTTTGGTCTCAAACATTCTGATGGTTAGGACAGGAAAGGTGTGATTGGAAGACAGGGTCCTGTGAGCTAACATCCTGCTCCACGTTGAGACTCATGCTCAGTCCCTGTGCCCCTCTACTCACTTCCTGGAGGAGAGCTCAAAGGGGCTGGCTGCGTACATGCAAAAGAAACTGTGAAAAATCTAGTTTGCGTAAGAGTTGAGCAGTGTACTGTCAGACTTTAACCACTAATTTTGAGAGGTGTACTGCAACATTTAAGGGCTTGTTAGCCAGCACCTTATGAGTCTAAATAGCAGGTTGGTTGCCGGAGTGAGGGTGACTGAACAATAAAAGAACAAGATTCCCTAACACATGGTCAGGTGTCTTTGCTCAGTCTATGAGAATTTACAACCAACATCACACCCTGTACCGATGGGTGGTGACAGCCTCTAAAGCAGCCCTCCTGCCACACATCAGACTCCATTATGCTTACAAATAAATATTTCCTATTCCATGATCCTCCTGACATGAATATTGAAATCATTGAGTGAAATAGGCTTTTCCAGAAAAGCAGAATGACTTCTTTTAGCCACCCTCTGAGGTCATTTGAGTTTCAGGGTGACACATGGAATATCCATGATATCCCACCTGTTGCTAAGAAGGATACAGAGCTTTGCCGTGGTTTAGACAATCTGTTCCTTATGATATTTCTTTACTAACCTATTGTACTGCTGTGCAGTTTTCCAGCCTCACAAAACCTACACACCAATTATCTCCTCCTCAAATCTGCCTTCAGGATATACATCCAACTCTTGGGATTCAGAGGCACCTGCATCCTCCTGTCTGAAAGCACTCTGTACTTATACACTCATACATGTACACATACACAGTTATACATATATATATATATAAAAATACATATATATGTGTGTGTGTGTGTGTATATATATATATACATATAAAATGTAAAAGATAAACCCACTGCCATCCCTAATGGAAAGATCTTCTGATAGCTCACATTTCCTTAAGTAGCCCAAATGGTGTAATTAAGTAATTTGTGTTTATAATCACTAACATCTTGCTTCACAGCACAATTACAAGCCACGTTTTTCATGATATAACACATGGAGAATGAGCCATATGTCTGCAAAATGAGGCATGTAAGTCTCTGTGTAGAAGCAGTATCTTTGATTTTAGGCATGCATCACAAAAACTATTGGATAGTTTATAATTTCCATGACTTTCCTACTTGGAAGCAAAACACACTGTGGTCAGCTCAAGATAATATAACTCAGATTAGTTCACCGTGATTACATTGATGTGAACACTTTTTGAAATCCCAAGACGAAAGCCTGTAGTAGAGATTGTTGCAAGTGATAAACCCCATGCTGCTGCTGTGTGGCACATGTAGCTCTTTCTCTGCCATGGCCACTCTGCCCTCCAGCATCTTCTCCCTTGCTAGAGAGATCCGTGCAATTTCCCCATTAGGGTGAAAGCTTATCCCTCTCAGTGAGCCTTAAACCCTCTTCCTCTGGGGCAGCATAGGTAGCTCAAAACAAGAGAATCCTTTATTTTCCTTGGTTTCAATGGTAATGTATTCCTTTGGCACAAGGGAAAGGCAGTTTCCCTGTGGCCCCACTAGCACACAGCTTGTCCCACCGGTCTCACGCAGAGACAGAAGGAGATTTCTTCCCTCTTGATGGAGCTCCAACTAAATACAAGGGCTGCACTATTAGCAAATTTCTGTTTTCCATGGATCCTCTCTTATTTTTGAATCCCTCCTGGGGTCTCATGCAGGACCATTCTGGAGTTATCAGCTTTTTTGTAGAAAAGGTAAAAATTACACATATGGAGTTAACAGATATTCATATAAACACAGACTTCCAGATATATTCAAATGTCACAGAAACTGGAGTTCCTTCCCTCCTTGGCCTGCCTCCAAACTTGAAGACAGTTTCTAAGAATAAGAAAGTTTTTGTTTGTTCTACAAACTTATAAGATACCACCACTGAAGTAAAACAAACAAAAACTCTCCTACAGAAAATGTGAGTTCATATTTTTAAAATGTTACTGTCTTCTGTAACAGTCACAATTTAGAGAGATTTAGAACTGGTTATCTAAAATCCACACAATATAGAAAATTAGCTGCATATCTGAGAAGTAAAGTTCATATACCCTAGCATGCCAAAGGATGGCCTTGGAAATGATGTGCCAAGAAGTAAAACCAAGTTTCTAGAGAAGGCAGAGGGAAGTGCAGGGGTTCTCAGGGATCTTTTGCTGTGCTACACTGGCAGCACATTGGCCCTTCTGGTCAGCTCAGTGCAGTCAGCACTAAAATACAGCTTGTATTTTCATTGAGTGCTTGTGACACAAAGCTCCAAATAATCCATATTCACCAGTATCTAAATTTCTCTTATTTCTCACTTTTTATGTTCTCTCCACTCCTTTGCAACAGCAGCTACATTTGCTTCAAAGGCTCAGAAGAAAAGTCTGTCCATGTGAAGTGTAATCCTGCAGTGAGACCTACAGCTTTTCTAACACTCTACAGAGTCCAAGCATGGTCTCACCTGTGGATGGCTGTATTTGTGGTCAAATATCCTGGGCTGAATTTGTCAATAGGTGCTTCATTTAATGTTTACCTGGTGAGTTGTAGATAAGTCCACAGTAGCTGTATGGATAAAACTTTGCAGTAACAGTAATGAGTCACAATCTTTTCAGTCTACAGTTAAATTTTCCAAGAATGCTCATTATTCTTGTTATTTCATCATCCACCAAGAGCTTTTTATGGTGACTGCAAGGAAGATTGAACTTGTTTTCTCAGATTCTGTACACTTTGCCATACTCAGTGCTGTCTGACAGAAGACAGAATTTGGTGCAATGCATCCTCTCTGCAGTTCCCTGTTAACACTGGTAATATGTTGGACAGTTTTTGGTTTATGCTAATGTAAAGAAAACCAATCCAAAATCTAAAGAACATCTCTCTTTATCTTTTAAATAAACAGAATAGGAAGTTCAACTTCTCTACACTGACATTTCTAAGAAGTGTCAGTTGTGGTAGTCAGATGCAAAATTAGGTATGAAATCCTGAAGTCCTGCCCTCTGCAACTGGAGTTTAGTATTAGTGGTCAATTTTTACCTAAAATAATTTATCCAGTTTCTCAGCAGATCGAAGAACACTAGTGACCTTGTGATTTAAGCCTCAGGTTTATAAGAACCTTACCATAGGCTGAATTCCCTGAAGTGTCAACTCTCCCTTCTGGGAAGAGAAAATGAGAATTATGTAGTTGTTTTTGGTGCTCTTTTCAAGCAAGATGGAGCTTTAAAAATTAAGGGTGTGATTATGTATCTGATTCCAAAGTACTTTCTTTAACAGGGACGGAGGTTGATTTTAGTTTCATTTTCCTACTTTTTCTGCTAAATGAGCCTAACAAGTAATCATGGAAATACAGTAATTCCTCAAATTACATGTATATGTAAATGTTTGTGCATGTGTATATGCCTGCATGATACTGTATTAACACTCCATGAGAATAATGTGTTGTATAGCATATACAGTATTTTAGCACTTCAATACAATACCTAAAGGCTTCAATACCCTTGCAGATTAAACAGCAATTAGTTTGGGGTCAAATGCACAGAAGAACAGAAGGCTTTGCAGGTACTACATGTAATGTCTTCTAAACCTGTGCAGGAGTCAGAGTGAACACTCAGGCATTGCATGCTTCTTGGTACACTCTCCATGCTTCGTTTCCCATTATTGGATCCTTCCACAGGGTGCCAGCCATAGCTCTTACATAAGTACAAGAAGAAGTGGGAGACATCAGAAAGTCTGAGATCAGTTTGGAGGGGCTTACCCATCTGACAGCCTCCTAAGTGTTAAATCCTCTCACGCTTGGCCAGAAACCCTGGGGGCAAGATGCCAAAGCACAGGGTATATTTACTAAGCAGCAGATAAGCTGATGCCTGCGCACAGTCCTTCTGATACCAGCTCTTCAGTTGTTTCATGTCCCACAGCTGACTTGTCCTCCTGGAGGCTGGATGCTTGACTGACACCGTTATATTGCAAGAGGATTGATTACAGTTTCCTGGTAGAGAGTTGCTGGGTTTTGTCACTTTAAAGTGAAACATGCTTGTGTGCTATTCTTTTTCTTTTATCTTTCAATTTCAAGACAAAGTTGTGCTGCCTGATCAGCCCAACAAATCCCTTTCTTTTGAATCTACCTTTCTTCAAACTCATTTTGACCAAATGCACTTCATTGTTGTTTAAATTATGTTAGATATGTCTTGGGAGTTACTGACCTGAGTTCTAGTTCCCCACTAATACACAAAACCTCATTGTAACATGTAAGTGAAGGAATTTTGAGTTCATCATTTATTCCTACATATCAATCTCACTTTTTTAAGGTTGCAAGTCAGAATTTGAAGGGCTGAAACTAATACCAAACTGCTGTTTCCCCTTGACACTGCAATTATGTGTTATCTGTAATGCATTGAACATAAAATGACATGAAATTTAATACCACTGCAGGGCTGTCATACATTATTCATTAAAGGCCAAAGGTTCTAATAACACAAGCATGTGTACTGCTCTCATCTTTCCCAATGACACCATCCCCCTGAAGGCATCAGGGCAACTTCACAGGGTAAAATTTCATATATCTTTGCAGTTTAGGCGCCTAATTAATTGTAAAGATTTCTAAGTTCATTCAAAACAGAGAACAGGAACTCCTAATGAATTTTTATAAAGACCATAGACCATGGTCAAGATCTGCTGGTATTAACTGGCCTGGATTCATCCCAGCTGTCCTGTGCTGGAAGAGCCTTGAGTATGTCTCTGATGAAGGTCTCTGTGACATCTTACAGGATAGGACATACAGCTGCTGAAGAGCCTGTATTGTGTAGACAACCCACAACAGAGCAACAGGTAAATCAAGCCTTTCATCAAATATCAGCAACTCCCCATCATGCCTTGCATAAATTGATGCAAATGCATGTGTTGAAGTTGCTCTCTATAGCATTTGGGTAAGTTTACCATACACAAAAACATACTGAACAGTAAAGATGGTGATAGTAATTAATTTCCATTGCCTAATATACTCTTTGTGGATCACAGCATGACAATAATAAAGAAAAATATTCCAAACCCTTGAAAATATCAATATTAATGATTGCTTTTACTTCCTGCCTTGTTTTGTAAAAGCTTATGCCCCAAACCACCTCTCATTTGTCAGTAAACTCATATTAATTAAACTATTAAACACCGAAAATGTCACAGAAAAAAACTATCTCAGTATTCATGCAGGACTGTTTCTCCATTAGATGAGAAGTTGCAATTAATTGATAAACTGTGCCGGCATCACTAAGCCATTCACCAACACTAAGCAAATGAAATTCTCATGCATAATAAGCATTTACTGTTGATTGATGTAATTCCTGGAATAGATTCAGAAAACAATAACTAATGTGTCAGGTATTTAAAAATGTCCCCATTCAACAGCAGAGAAGACTGTTTAACTTTGTTTCTAGATTCCAGAGCAACAAACAAATAAAAAAGGGTTTCTTTAATTTAAAATATGGCAGCCTTATTACACTGCACTATCTCAATGCATTTATGATTCTTCTAGGGATCAGAGACAGTATTCCCAGCATAATTCAGGTTTCCATGCAAATCTACATTCAAGGATTTTGAACATGATGAACCTCACAAACCAGTTCCCATTGCTGTCCTCAGTTTTATATGTGGTTTGTTAATCTTTCTATTTGTAATGGCTATTGCAGTGGTCAGTCAGACCCAAACAATGTGAGTGCTGGCCAAGAGCAGGTCAAAAGATGACCTCTGCCCAGAAAGTCCTGCTCTCAGCAGATGTGATCTAAAAAAGGCAAAAGAGACAGGAGTTCAGCTGTCATTCTGCAAGGGAAAAGATAAAGATAAAAGCCATTCTCTCAAAGCTCAGAGAACACCCTGGACCTTCTCTTTCTGCCTTGGACTTGAGCCTCAGAATTACGGTTTTTAGTGGTGACAGAATGAACTCCTAAGTTTGAAACCTAAGTTTGAATAATTCTGTCCCAAGAATCAATTCTGTGACTGAAAACAATCAAGAGTACAGCCTAATGTTTATTTTCCCTCCTTTTTTTTTTTTCCCTGAATGAGTTATTTTGTGGTTAAGCAAAAGATTTGCCCTACTGCAGCAGGAGGGAGCACACAGATGAGTTGCTACCATTACATCTTGCCGAGGCAGCTGAGATGCTTTGGGAAAACACCTGCGATACAAGTACGTATTGTGCTGATGAACTTTGCCAAAGGAAAACTTTAATCCATGTGAACACTGGATTCCTTTCTTCTCTCCCATCTTATTATCAGATCCCTTCTTTGCAAATTATAGAATAAAAAGTAAAGATGCACTTAACCTCAATGCAGCCCCACAGGCAGGACTTGCTCACTCAAAAAAAAAAAAAAAAAGGACGAAACATCCTGATATTCTTCTGCTGGATAGTGGATAGCACAAATGAAAACAGCTTGAGCACAGGCTGGTGGCAACATGCCAGGACAGTGATACTCTGCAACTGGAAGCACTCACTTCTGATGTACTGAACTTGAATAACTCATTAATGCTGTGTGGTGGCAGCTCCTTGGGCAACTCCTGGGCTTTAGAAAGGACATTCTTCTTATTATCTGAGGCTTGTTGCTTCTGTTGGGCAAAAGGTGCTTTAAAGTGAAGGTTTCAAAAGAAGCCAAAGGGGCTTCCTCATCCCACCGTGAAAGATGCTACAGATTGTAAATTAAAAATAGTAAGAATAGAGCATGTTCTATTTCCAGAGACTGCAGTACCAGTCTGCACAGCCCTGGTACGAGGAGGTGACAATGGCCTTCCTTTGGAACTGATCTACCATAAACCAGCTGAAACCCTTCTGCACATGAATCAAACACCTACACCCAAAGCTAACTGCTACAGTTCCCTAAACAAGGGAAAGCAAGAGGTGGCTTAATGCCATTTGTGTTACAGTAGTGACACAATCGAAAAAATAATCAAAGGTCTTGAGGTCAGAACCCAGTCATAGTAAGCTGGCATGAAAAAGATGCATATTAATTAAAGGGGCAGTTAGCAGATGTATGGGTCTGGTGTGTAGAGGGAAGGGAGATGTAATGGGTGGCAATTTTTAACAGATTGAAGCAAAAAAGGAAAAAGTGATCATTGGGAAGGCTAATACTGTCCCCATTAAATTCTCAGTATCAGAGATTTTTAAGAAGAAATGGGAATGTGAGAGTAGACATGAAGAGTAGCGGAGGGTTTCAGTCAAAAACATCTGGGTTTGCTTTTTCTGTGACAACAAAATGGTGTCTGTGAGCAGAGTGATGCATACATGCTCTGGGGACATTTTCTCCATCATAATCAATACTTCTTATTATTAGTTTCACATTAGACCCATGACATACTAAAATTTTCATCCTGAAAGAAATTGGGTTCCAGCCTCAAGATTCTTGGTTTCTTTGTAAATAATATAAAATTTATATAAATAATGTAAATCAAATTGTCTCCTTTCATTTGTGAAGAGTGCTCTACCAAATATTAAAAGGAAGATGTAAGGTTCTCTGAGATAAATAAAAATCTTTTTAATCTGGTCCTGAAAGGGATTCAGTTTGGCTTCTGTCATGGTTGTGTCCACATTAGGATTTTAGTGATGCTGTAGGGATAGAGGTTTTTGTGCTGGCCGCCTTAATCTGCTCATCTATTGCACATTGCTACTTGCTAATGTAGGCAAATTTTATATAAACCTCAAACTTTTAGAGCAAAGAAATGCCTGAAAAATGATTAAATTATCCCAACTAGGTTGCAGACTGGTTTGGAGTTTGGAGTTTTGGCTGGAAAGTGAACTGCATCTTTATTACCAAACAGTGAGTGTGTCAAAAAGGTGCTACTATTTGCATTATGATTACCACAGGACCTAATTCAAAGGTCATTAAACTCAGTAAAGGAATTCATTCACTGGACTGCAGCGTCCTTCCTTTCAGCTTACAATAACTTACATGTTTGAGTAGGAGGGATCTAAACAACACAAAATTTTCAGTGTAGGAGGACAAAATCAAGTGTTTTGATGTATGTGAAACAATTAATATTTGCTCCCCTCTGTGATGCCAGTGAGGTATCTTTCAAATGATACAAGAAGTCACAAAAAAGCAAGTTTTGATTCTGCATACAACCATAGCCTGATAGAAGTAAAAAACACTTATCTTACTGATTGTAGCCTGTGAAGTCCTAAACTTGTCATTCCATTAAAAATACCTAGCACTACATGTAGTGACATGACCTCATGAAAAAGGAATTAGAAGATAATTTACCAAAGGAAAAAATAAGGATTTTTATGCATTTAAGTTATTCACAAACTTTGCCTCAGTATGTGGAAAACCTCAGCTTGTAAAGCCATTTCAGTATAAAGGAGCAAGAGGAGTTTTATGCCTGAAGAATGGTTATAATTTTGGTCATAAACTAATTTTCACATATATAAGCAAATTATATGTACATTTATGCTCCTTCAGTTATGCAACTTTATTTTTTCTAATGACACCAACATACCTCAATCTTGGTAAAACATGATCCTCAGCTTTGCATTAGGAGTCTAAGACATTATCTTTGATTTCAGGTTGGTTGGTCCTGAAAAGTTAACCACCACTGAAAAATCTATTTGTTGTAAATAGTAAAAATATAGTAAAAATAACTAAGTGAAAATGCCATTTCAAAATAATGTAAGAGTTTCAGCCTGCACCCCTTTCTCCTTGCCATGGAAGACCTTGCAGGGTCACATTATAGCCACGACTGCTGATGTGCTTCAAAGGGTAACAGCATTAAACATGCAGCAACAGCAGCCCATTGTGCCAAGTCTGACTACAAATACTTGTGTCCCTGTTGTATTGTTTAAAGAAATATAACTGAAGGGTGAAAAAAGTTCTTGGAGGGTTTTTAAGCCAAACCCACAAATCTGGGATTATTGCCAAATAACTTTCAGGCAGCCTCTGCCCTGGGTGCACAGGACGTTTATCATTCCCCTTGCTAAAAAAAGCCTGAGCATACAAAATGCCAACTAAACCTAAACAAAAGATGAATGAAAAATTAGCATTAAGGGCAGTGAGCTTAAGTTATGGAAATGCATATAATTTGTTTTGATTATGATGATAGTAAAATGTAGGTTTTAGAGGCTATTCTTGCAAATAATGGCAACAATGAATGAATGAAGTACCAAGCATAAGTGCCAAAGAAAGAAAACAGTGATATTTAACAGAAGTAAATGCTTCAGGAGGAAAAAATCTGCTTGCAAGGACTGAGAAATGTAATGGCTGCAGAATACATATGGGTAAACAAAGTCTTTCTGCCTAACTTTTCAGCTATATGCCTCTGTGAAAATCTGTCACTACAACTGGATTTTAAACCCATCAAAGACAGATGCAGGTTTAATCTCACACAGGAGAGCATTCCCTCTGACACAAAGATGGCCCCCATGCTGCCTGAAATGTTTTCTTTGCTCCTTCCTGCTGTGGATGTAAAAAATAGTATTCAGTTCAGTATTTAAGTGCAGAGCACTCCCTTTTGGAAAGGGATAGTTACAGCAAAATGGATGCAAGAATGTGAGTGATCCTCTGGTGCCAGAGTACACTAAGTGCATGAGGAATATATGGGGTCCAAGTGAAACACTGGTTAAACTGGTATTGAAAATAGGCATGGATGTGTTAAAACACTTAACTGAATTTGCTATTATACATAGCATTTGGAGGAAATTTAGCAAACTTCCAAAAGCAACACTACTGTTCTTCCTTTAAAAAAATTCCAGAAAATAATAGTTCAAATAAGTTCCAGAAACAACCTTGAGAAGTTAATTAAAAATATCTCCTCTTGATGTCCTCTTCAAGAGATTTCTGGATTATAAAGTTTTTCTGTATAAATGATTGAAAATGCCCACAGAAACATCCCACTATTGTATTCCCAAACTCAAAAGTTTTCTGAATAACTATACATATATACACCCCTTCCCCCCGCCCCCATACACACACCCCATACACATATCATATTTATATATAATAGTATATATACTATACTAATGTGTATTTGAGATATACTGGATTATTTATATATGCATATAGAAAAAAATCTGGTTTGTCCTGCAAAAGGAGAGGAACTATAAGTACTATGCCTTTTATAGTAAATTAAAAGAAGAGATATCAAAAAATCATGGATTCTGAGGTCCAGTAGTGTGTAGCATACAATAATAAATGAGAATTAAATACATGTCAAAACAACTTCCAGTATTTAGCAACAAATAGCATCCCTATAAAGTTATGGGCTCTGTCTTAAACAATATGCACTAATTTATTTTTCTCTGATCAAGGACTATCTTTTCTTTTTATTTTTTACAAAATTAGACATATATTTCATATATTTCATTTATTTGTAGGGACCAAAGTAACTGAAGTATAAAACTACTACAACATATATAATTTTTAGCTGCTATTAATGTTTATTAAAGCCAGCATCTACAGCGTAAAGTACCCATTGCCAAAGTGCGTACATGTTTCTCTGAATATATGAGCGTGATCATAACACCTACATAATCTGTTGGCAAATTACAGCGAAATTCTCTCACCTTGCTCATCTGTTTTCTTCATCTTTGGATGTCTGTGCTTTATTAATAGAACTGGAACATGCCTTTTTTTTTTTTTCTGTGTGTGTTTGTCTGACTTTAGGCTCCTGCTTTTTTTTTTTTTTTTTAATCTTGTATTATGCACATGAATGAGGGACATTGTCGTTAGCTGGGCAAACAGACTAATGCATCTCAGCAAATCGGTTTGTATTAGTAAAACACAGAAGCTTCCTCTCAAAGGCATTAGTGGTATCAAAGGCATCGAACAGGTTTTACACAGACTCATATCTTTTGTTTGTAGGAAGTCATTTAAGATCAAACATTGACATCACAAGTGCAGTGGTTTTTATCCATTACTCAGGCACTGTGTGGTTGACACACCTGAAGGACAAGATGCCATCCAGAGGGACCTGGAAAAGCTTGAGAAGTAGGCCCGTGGGAATCTCATAGGGGCCTGTGAGAATCTCAAGTGGTTTAACAAGACCCAAGTGCAAGGTGCTGCACCTGGGTCAGAGCAACCCCCAGTATCCATCCAGGCTGGGCATGAAAGATGGAGAGCAGCCCTGGAGAGGCACTGGGGTGTCATGGTGCTTGAGAGGCTGCACATGAGCCAGGCATGTGCACTCACAGCCCAGAAAGCCAGAGGTGTCCTGGGCTGCATCAAATGAAGCACAGCCAACAGGATTCTGCCCCTCTGCTCTGCTCTGGTGAGACCCCACCTTGAGTATTGCATCCAGGTCTGGGGTTCACAGCACAGGAAGGGCATGGACCTTTTGGAATGAGTCCAGAGGAGACTACCATGATGACTAGAGGGATGGAGCACCTTTGAGGAAAGGCTGAAAGAACTGGGATTATTCAGCCTGGAGAAGAGAAGACTTTTTTGCAGCCTTCCAGTACCTGAAGGGAGCCTACAAGAAAGGTGGAGAGGAACTTTTACTAGAGGGAATGGCTTCACACTGAAAGAGAGTAGGTTTAGATTAAGTGTTAGGAAGAAATTTTTTACTTTAAGGGTGGCAAGGCAACACAGACTGCTCAGAGAAAGTGTAGATGGCCCATCCCAGAAGTGTTCAAGGACAGGTCAGCAAGCCATTCTATGATTCCATTATTCTATGACTGTATGATAAGCAGTTTGCTGTGATGAGATGGATTTATACACTTGTATTAATGAATGCTAAGCATCAAAAAAAATTAAAATCAAGATTTTACCCAGAGCTGAGTATGTGAGCCATTTTCCTTCACTTCGGGGATAAAAAAGGTATTTTGCAAATATTGGCTTGTAGAAATGAATGGTATCTAAACCAGCTTGGATCAAATTTAAGTGATCATTTTCTTCATTGTTGTATAGACAGGAAAGTACAGATACTTCAGTGTAAGAACAAAGAAAAAAAAAAGAAAAAGCCTCAGAAAGATGATTTAGCATATACAGGAAAAATAATTTCAAAGTTTAGATTAAGAAGATGGTAGATAAAAAATACTATAATAGGTAACAGTTGTGCATGCCCCATCTGGGGTAGCATTTGTGGCTACAAAACCATTTATTTCCTTTGAGCAGTTTTGTGTGGAAGGGAGAGATGGTTCCGCTTTTGGACTGCCTTTCCAGAGAAGCAGGAGACAAAGCTCCAACTTGTGCTCTGATCACACACTCACACTGATACCTTTGGGATATAAAGCATGGGGACAGCTGCCCTCCTGCCTCTCTCTCCAAAGTATTTGTAAGAATGGATGCAGTGGATCCTTCTAGATCACAGCTGCTTCTGCTGTGCTTTCAGTGCAGGCACAGTCCCAAACTGCCAACCTCATGTTCGTTCAAAGAGACCTGGCAGCCACCAAGATTCAAAACCACCTAGTCCAGAGTGACCATGAATTTGAAAGGTATCAACAAAAATACCAAACTAACAAACAACCCAACAAAAAGTAAAAACCAACCCAAAATTTCATATTCTTTCAAGTGGATTATTTTTTCTTTCCCCCGAACTGGAGCTATTTTAAAATCCTATTTTGTCAGTGTTAAATATAACTTTCCCAAACAGAGCAAAACCCCTCCTTCATGCCTACAAATTAAAGTTGCTTCCTCTTTATTTGCACAGGCTACTAACCATTCCTACGTTCCTTATGCTTCAAAAAGTCCAGCTTGCACAAGGAACTGTTATATCTGGATTATATCAAGTAATATTCACTCTGGTTCACAGACAGCAATTTCCTTGCCAAGTTTTATATTATTAATCCCTTGGTAAGCTGAAAGGAAAAATCTCCTGTTCTAAACTCCTCATAAAGTGAAGAAGGGAAATCCACTCTTGG
Organism: Myrmophylax atrothorax; assembly: GCA_026770055.1. NCBI lineage: Eukaryota > Metazoa > Chordata > Aves > Passeriformes > Thamnophilidae > Myrmophylax > Myrmophylax atrothorax. The sequence goes on along the minus strand of JAOXXN010000065.1, from coordinate 359,090 downwards.
CGTGGTGGGGAGGGGGAAATAAAAATCTAATCTATGGAATTTTAACCAATTTATGCACACACTGCTTAAAGTAAAAGAATAGGAAAACTCAAGTACATTTCAGCTCCTAATAAATACAAGTAATTAAAATATTTACTACAGAATGGATGTTTTTAATACAACCTTGAGGCCATTTTTAATACAACCTTGAGGTCATTTTTAATAAGATAACACTAAGATAATTCCAGACTCACATCAATGCATATTTAAAAAATAATTTGCTCCAGATATGGGAGATATTACCTTTCCCCTACATAGTGTAAAATTCATTAACTAAACTTCTCTGGCTGAATCAACATGAAACTGCTGTAAATGTACATGGAAACAATATGCCTTAGTTGAAGACATTCCAATACAGGCGTGGAAAAACTGGTTAATGTGCACACTTGCACTTTATGACAGGAGGCAACACTCATGTCAGCACATCAGCCCCTCACACTGATCTCTAGGTACAGTGTCTTCACAGGGAGTCAAAAAGGACACATGCATTTCCCTCCCCTCACTACTCAAAATAAGAATCTTGTGTAATGTTTTTATATAATATTTTACATTCTTTATATGTTGCTTAAATCCTTCTGAAAACATTTGTAAAAGCAACCCACAGGGCAAGCATGTGTTCTTGATTGTGACTTTACGAGCACGTTTTGGTACAAACTAGGAAACAAATAACACTTCAGTAAAATGATGTTTCATTATTGCTTGCTTCCACCAGAATCCAAGGCAACCCATGCTATCAGATGTCATTGCTGCAGTGGCAAACTGTGCCCCACCATGCCATGCTGGTGGGTGCAAGTAGTACTTGGCACAGCTAAAGTGAAACCTCTTTCACTTGGCATTAACCAGCAGCACAGCCTGGATGTCTGAGCTGCTCACAGACCAAACACAAATCACCTACTGATCTGCCTGGTCACTCAGCTCCAGCAAGCAAGAAGGTTTAAACACTGGCATACAGCACTCTAATGTATAGGATTTCAAGAAGAGTTAATTTTTCCTGGCATTCACTTTTCTTCCATATTATCCCACTGCCTCAGGAAATCTCTCAAATATGCTTTGGTGTGAGCAATATGTCTACCAAAGCATTAGCAAGACAATATCTTTGCAATAAATGATATACCAGAATATTT
>JAOXXN010000065.1:300017-357827 GCA_026770055.1 Myrmophylax atrothorax | reverse complement strand
ACCCCTCCCCCTGCCGCTCCCTCCCCAAATTCACACCGAATTCATGGGCACAGAAGTGCCGGGGCCAGAAAGAGTTCCCGTTCATCAGAACCATCTGCACGGGTCTCCTGTGTGAACCCTTAACAACAATCCTGTTAAGTACCCATCATTTCTCCATCTCTAACATTGCTGCCAGACTGTTTCCAAATGCTTCTTTTGCAGGGTTGAGACGGTATTTCTGCTACTTATTAACAATTGAACACCACATCAGATGACTTGGTTTCTGAAGCTTTTAACAGCACAGAAATAGTGAAGCACACATTACTATTTCATCCTCTTGGAGTACACTCTACTTCTTTATCCTTAAATGACCTGCAGTGAGATCTCAACTCCCTGTTTCCTTCCTAAGTGCTACATACTCTCCAAAGTGCTTTTTGATGTACACATAAATTGCCTTATTTTTGCTATGCCTTATCCTCAGTTTAAAACAAATTAGACTGTAACACTGTTGTTTTCTTCAGTCCTTCACTGCTGTCTTTTGCTGGGGTACACCGGGAACAAGACTGCTCATCCTTCTGCCAGTCCACAAGTTTTATAACCTCTAAACTTGTTCAGCAAATAGAAAGAAAAACCCAATTTAACAGCTTTAATCTGCAAATCAGTAAGCCAAACAGAAATAAGTCATGTTTTCACAGAAATTAATTACATTTTCTCAGATTATTAGTACTCTACTCTTCCTTGCAAGGGTCTGAAATAGTCTGTGCAGTATGAATTTCCCCTGCCTTCCCTCAGTCAGTCTCCTTCCCTTCGTTCTGTCATGCACACCTTCATCTGTGCTCCCTCTCTCTCACACAGAGATTTACATTGGCAAAGTCAGTGAAAAAAGGAGGTCATCTGATTCTGCAAGCTTCCTGTGAAATCCAGGGACCTGCATCAGTGGATGAACATCAAAGCAGAGCAAGTATGAGACACATCACAGGTAAAGCATCCTGATGTGATAACTGGGGAGTGCTCCAAAACAGGATGGGATAATTTCCAGTCCCACCTTTCAAAAAGTATTTGCCAAGGTGTCTAAGAGGAAAACAGAGATGATCCAAAGGACAGCGTTATCTCCTTGGTGTTCAAACCAAGAGCACAGCAGCCTTTCCAACTTGTTCTGTTTTGCAAGCAGGTCTACAGCAGATGTTTCACACCTCCACCCCGCTCCAATCTGCCTGGGCTATACACCTTGTGGTCTGATTGCAATAGTTATAATTTATCATGGCTGATATTTGGACAAAACCATCTTTCATACCTGTGCCACTCCTGGTAAATGAATCATTACCCTGGAGATACAAGCAACAAACTCATACCCCATATGCTATTTTTCCCTCTAGAATAAAATTCAAGGGAAGTGAAGGACCAAAGCCAGCCAGGTGTCTGTCGTGGACCTATGGAGGGTCCCATGGGAGAGGCAGCTGGGAAGCTGGGAGAATGGCTCGAGGCCTTGGGAAACTCCAGCCACACAGCAGAGAGGGACCCTCATCCCCTGCACTATAGTTTTGCAGGGGTAAATAACAACTGGCATTATTTTAAGGTGCTTCTTTTTCTTGATAATATGACGATTCAAAATCCAGCGTAACAGATTAACGGTGTTTCTCCTTACATTTGGTGAGCTCCACAGCTTACTGTTCTCAGTGCAAACCATGCATTTTTCCCCTGAAAAATGTTCACAAAGTGGGAAACTGAGTTGGCAAGTGACTCCACAAAGTCTGTACCCTATAATGCGGAACAGAAGGACAGGATGAGTTTTGACCGCTGGCCACAGTCCCAGCTGGGTGCCCTGCTGTGACCTGGTGCTGCCAGGAAAGAGCAATCCTGTGGGGAGGACTCTGTGTCCCCAGAGAATGATCTGTTTTGAAACTCTAAGCAATACCTCCAGCTCCCCATACTACTGGATTGTAATGATCTTTTTACAGATAAATGAGCATGTCTTTCTGAGGGAAGTGTAATCATTAAAGAGAAGTCTCTTAAGAAAAGCCAAAGTCCATTGTCAGGGAAAGATAAAAACCCCTAAGTGTAAGAGGGCTTCTGGATGGCACACTTTTGATTTTCAATGCAGTTTTGCTCCAGAAATTTACTTTTCCTCCATAAACTAGTTACTATTTCTCTTTCAGCCATCCAGTTTAATGTGATGTAAATCCTCTAGTGCCTATTTCTGTGAGTTTTTCACAGCTTGATATTGTAAAATCTTGAAAAGGAATTAGCTAATAGTTCAGTCATGTATCAGGGTACAGTAAACCACTTGTCTCTTATATAGCAAAACAAATCTTTTACAGACTTGATTCTAATATCTGTGTTATTAGGAGAAAAAAAATATCCTTCAGTACTGCACAGGTACACCCAACAGCTGCACTTTAAATGCTTTTCACAGAGTCACAGAATATGCTGAGCTGAAGGGGACCCACAAGGCTCATCGAGTCCAACCCTTAGCCCTGCATAGGACCATCCCCGAGTCACACCATGTGCCTGAGAGTCTCATCCCCAAATGCTCCTTGAACTCTGTCAGGCCTGGTGCTGTGACCACTGCTCTGGGGAGCCTGTTCAGTGCCCAGCCACCCTCTGGGTGTAGAACCTTCTTCTAATATCCAACCTAAACCTCCCCTGACACAACTTCAGGCCATTCCCTCGGATCCTGTCACCGGTCACCACAGAGCACAGATCAGTGCCTGCCCCTTCTCTTCCCCTCACAAGGAAGTTGTAGCTGCAATGAAGTCTCCCCTCAGCCTCTGAACAAACCAAGTGCCCTCAGCCACTCCTCATACAGCTTCCCCTCAAGACCCTTCCCCATCTTCATTTCCCTCATTGGACACTCTCTAAAAGCTTAATGTCTTTCTTATGTTGTAGCACCCAAACAGTCAAATCTAGGTGCTAGAAAAGGTTTGCCAAGAGAAATAGGTGCAATATTTTTATATAATAATATTGAGAGGCTGTTTATGAATACTATGCAAAGTATGCACCCATGATGAGACCTTAATTTTCTAAGTTAAATCAGGTGTGTTTTATATGTATGGATCTAACAATTGAAAGTAGCACCAACAAATTTACATCAAATGGGATTTGATATTATCTTGCAGAATGACCCTTTTATTTATAAGAATGAACAAATTTCAGTTTTGAATACTAGACTTTACCACTAAAGTAAGAGCAGAAGATACAAAAGTTTTAAGGAATTTTGTAATTCAAAACTCATTTTTACCTCTTCTCAGTACTAGTGGTCAGTCAGTCTTGAATCAAAGGTCAGGTCCTGGGTCTTTGTATGTGACAAAAATATTCAGCAGATTAGCTTAGCTGAAGCCAGGAGAAATACTCATGGTCTGATCATCAAGTATCAGACTAAGTGATTCTAATCTGGCCTCAGAAAGCAATGACTTCTATAACCTGAAACTGGTGTTTACTCTAAAGGGAAAGCTGTCATCCTAAGGAAAAAAAAAGAAAAGAAAAAAGGAAAAAAATGTGCACCAGCTGTGGTGGTGAGAGGAGCAGACAGAGGTGGCTTCAACTTCCCTTTGTTCCTCCTAGGAAAGTGCTTGCAAATATTCAAGGTGTGGTACACAGAGCATCACTTTTTTGGAGATTAAGATAAGGCAGATGTATCTGGCAAGCATTAGAAGATAACCCTCAGGCTAATATAATGCTGAATTGAGGTTTGACTATTTGCTAGTCTCAGACTGAAAGATGCAATGATATTTGGCCATTCATTCAAGATATCTCTCCTCTCTCACTTGAAGGGCTGTTTTTAATGTTCCCAAAAATCAGGGGCAAAAAGATGCAGCAGTTCATGGAAAAGAACATTCCTTGCAGGTTTTCCTGCCTGACTGCAGGATGCCAGGCTGCAGCTCATTAGTAACACCCTTAACTTTGCTGTCTTGTGCAATTATTTCAGATGCCAATATGTGGCTTGAACTAGGACTTCAGATGAAAACAGCCTTGAGTGGAAAATTGAAACATTCAAGTTGGAATTCCTTGTCATATTCTTGGTTCACAGTCAGATACTGAAAGAGGTATTGAGGCTTCAAAAAGTCAAGTTCTTCCTTGGGTTACCCTGCCTAAAAATGTGTTTCACATGTGTTTGCACAAATGAAAAACAAAACTATTCTTAGTATTTCAGTGAAATAAAAATATCAATTATTCCCAGATACAGAACATAATTGTGACAGAGTAACCAGCATTCACATATTATTTTAAGATAGTTCTTCCTCAGAAATTGTATTTCTCATTTATATTACTTTTCCCATGTGATATTTAGCCATAACTGTTATTCTGAACAACCCCATGAAGTGATGCTGGAAATGTGTCAGAGGACTATGGCATCATAAATAAACAAATTTACTTTTATAACTTGATTTTCATTTTGATATTCCATTAGTTTTTTTCTACTTTGTGCAAATTACTGCCACCCAAAACCCCCACTTTTCTGCTGGCAATCCCATTCGTAATTAAAAACAAAAGTCACGCAGACTTACATTTATGCCAATAGGGCTTTTTTACACTTATTTTCCTAGAATGGATGTTACAGGGATCTTCCACTTAGAGTTTCTTTGGTAACATGACTGATAGAGAAACCTTCTGACTCAGATGATTATTTTTTATATTTTCACTTTCTGTCCCAGGCCCTACAAACAGTTCTCCACCTTCTCAACAATGTTAAGACTGATGATGTCTTACTTGCATAGTACGGTTCAGTGGCTCTAATTTAAGGCCAAAAAAAAGCCCCTCAAAAGCAGACCAATGTCTGGCAAGTGAAAGTTGTTGCTTTTGGGGAGTGTAACACCCTTCAGGCAGAGAAATATTAACTAGTGATGGGTGTATACTTGGACACAGTTGTATGAGAATTCTCAGACCACCACCTATACTGACACATTCCACAGTAATGCCAAGTGATTCATTGTTGTCTCATCTGGTCCCACCATCTTGCAACCCACAGGTTACAGCACATAAACCAGTGCTATGGCAACACATGGAGCTTTAATCCATAACCCAGCTTAGATATCATATATCACAAATGTGCACTTCATAGTTTTAACTTCTGGGGATTAAAAGCATTTCAGCTATAGATGAAGCAGTTCCTTTTAAGCAGTATCTTTGCATGTTGGTTTTTGGAGTTTGTTTGTTTGGCTTTTTTAGTTCATATTCTTCAGTAGAAAGAGGCTTTTCAGCTTCCCCTTTTTACACCCAGTCTCACCAAAATCAACCATGAAATTTGCACAACTACTCTAGTCTACATGTGGACAGAAGGCAGTTCCAGCCATGGGCTGTCCTGGATTTTCTTTGTATCTGTACTAAGCAATGAGGGTTGCTGCACACGTACTCCCCTTTCTCCTGAGCAATGGATGGTAACAGTCAAGGCTTCGGGTCTGGACACACACTAATTTGCAAGGTACAACTGACACAGAAAAACTATCTGCATTTACTGATGACTTAAGAAGGGGAAGTGAGAATCTATCCCCAGCCAAGATAAACCCAAAGTAAAGGACTTCTGCTATTAAAAGCTCTCCCAGGTTACTTAATTTCTTTCTTGATTTTCTCCAAAACATACCCTCTACTCTTCCTTCAGGGCTGCAACTACACACACCACCTCTTTGTAGAAGTCAATCCTTCAGGATGACAAGTCATTTCCTACTTCTTTGGAAGGTGTATTGTTATGGCATTGACAGAGATAAAATGGATATTTGTTTAAAACAAAGCAAAAACACAAGGAAAACCTAATTAATTTAATTCAACAAATCATACCAAAGACATAGGTAAGAAAATTTCCTGGTTAATCTGCCTTTCTTAGGTCCTCTTGTCCTATAAGTCTGTCCAAATTGTACATAGCTAAATAAACTAAACCATCTCTTGCACAAACCCATACAAGCTATAAGTAAATTGTCTTTAGTAGAAGTCAGTGAAAGCAGAACAGTCATCCTCAAACAGGTCAGCACAAACCATAACTGCTCATCTGGGGGTCTCCTGAGTTCCCAGACACATTAGAGGTGGGCTGTGGCAGGTGGGGGGAAGTACCACAGTTAGTTTCAACCATTAAATGCTACAGTTCCTGTGGGCACCTGGTGAAGCAACAGGTCTGTACACTGAGCTTTCCTTCATTTTGCTGTCCTTTATTTCTCTATTTTCTCATTTTATTATTTAAAAATGCTGAGAGATCAGAAAAGAGTTGGATCAAGTCAATGTGTCAGGCTAATGTTTAACCTTAGACTTATACCTCCTAGACACAAAGGGGTTGCACTACAGATTTCACAGCTGGAGTCCCTCACTTCATCCTGCCTGGCAGAAGCACTGGTAGAGTCTAAGTGCATTCAGCACCTTCTTAACTCATCTTTAGCTACGTTTTTTCCCCCTTCTTGGAACTGAACTGGATTAAAAAACCATCTTCTGGCTGAACAGTCTTTCAGTTTATCATTTGTCATCGATGAGCTACAGATAAGCTTCAGCTTGGCTGTCAACAGAATTAATCTGGTCAGAGCACCAGTCATAGTAAACCAGAGTCCTCCAGCAGAGAATCGAACAACTGGTGCAATGCCAAACTTTGAAGCTCCAGAAGTCAAAAAATTTGTGGCTTGGGACTATGCTGTTTTTGTCGCACTATTTTTAGTCTGTGCCAGCATTGGGGTCTTTTTTGCAGTGAAAGAGAGGAAAAAAAAAACTTCAAAGGAGTTTTTGGTGGGCGGTAAGCAGATGACATGTGGGCCCATAGCTTTTTCTCTCACAACAAGCTTCATGTCAGCAGTAACTGTCCTGGGGACACCCTCTGAAGTTTATCGATACGGGGCATCCTTTGTGCTGTTCTTTCTTTCATACACGCTGGTCATAATTTTCACTGCTGAACTTTTCCTACCTGTATTTTACAGATCTGGCATAACAAGCACTTATGAGGTAAGTAAAAATCATAAAATAAAGGCACTATCCTAGCACAAGTCATATCACGCATGTATTTTTAGATTAAAATCTCTGACAGAAAGCTTTCTGCAGTGTTTTACAGAACAATTGTTTTGATATATTAATTATTTTTTAGAAATTGTTTGCATTACTCAGACTAGTTATTTATGCTGTGTAAATTGAAAGCACAAACTAAGGGTCAGAGGTCCTGTTATGCATATATAACACAGACAGGATACGGGTTTACACATCAGCAACAAATTAAGTTACAGTTGGAACATATTTAAGTGTATCCAAATGCTTCTGATCTTATAATTATTCCACTTTGGATTAGAGACCAGGTATTAAAGACAGACTTTAAGAACAACATTCAATACTATCCAATTCTAACTTAGTCCAGATATGGCAATTTGATCCAATTTACTATAAAAGTGGACTGTTTGGTATCTAAAAAGCTGAGATGGAAGGAAGAGAAAGAAGGTGTCAGGCCTATTCCAAAAATTAAAAAGAAAGAAGAAAAAAAGTCAGGACTGGAGAATGAATCAGGCATTCTCTAGGAAATTAAATGAATGACTTATGGATTTTGTAGAGTTTTTGCCTGGTGTTCTTTCTGGAACACATTATTTTCTTCATGATACAGTTCAGTAGCAGCCCTGCACACTCACAGGGCAGCTACTGACCATTTGGGATAGCCTCTTACTCACTTCAGCCAAGTGCTGCAAATTTAGTTGCTCCTATTTGTGGGCAGTTTCAACTAAGCAAGAATTGGATGAAGAAAATTGGGTTAGTTCACAAGGAGGTTCCTGATAACAGAAAGGCTGCTCATTGTCTCTGAGCCCAAGCCCAAGGAAGGGCTTTGGTCAAACAGATCTGCCCAGGCAGTTGGAAGTATTTTCAGGTTGGAAAAGAGTAAAATCAAACATTTCTGCAAGTAGTTGCATTTTCTGACTGGTTTGGATCCAAGATCAGAGGATTAATTATTTTAGTCATTCTGAAACACCAAAGGTGGTGTTGTAGCCAGAGAGACCCTTCAAACATACTGGAAAGATGATTTTGCTGCCTTAGTGAATTATTTTTAGAAACAGGTCAAGTTACATAAATTAGCTATGCATTTGTATGGCAGATCATGAGGTTTATTATACAACAAACACAAAATGAGCACAAACAAAATCAGTAAGAAAGAAGATGCTTTGGTAGTACCTAGTGCATAGCCTAGAGACTTGCAAGACAGAAGACTTGTACAGCCCATGCCAGGTATCTGCTGGGGAGCACATGGGACTATGGCCCAGGGAGACACTCAGCCCACAGCAGGCTGCATGGAGGCTGCCACGGGGGCAGAGAGACTCCAGGGGGTGAGTCAGGCCTAAAATCTGGGCTTTTGGGTCTAGATATCTATTCACCTCTCCACATCCACCTGAAAGGCCATAAGATCCCCTCTCTTGTCTTTCCATATTGGTAATGTGTAGATTTGGCTTTAGACTGAGGCAGAGCAAGTGAGAAAGCCAGCTTAGCTCATGCACTAGGAAACTGCACCTTGCTGCTTCACCATCTGCTCCCCCATCCCTTTTGTCACTGCTGTAGTCAAAATTAGGCTATTTCTCCTAGAGATGAGCTTAAGTTTCCTCGTTGTATAGTTGGAATGTAGTTTCATTTGAAGTTTAAATTTCCTTCCATTGTAGTCCTTGAGCTCTTCCAGCTATTCCTGATACAAAGAAGACACCTATTACTGCAACCCAACTAGAACTTCTAGTACATGGTAGAGATGAGAAGATTTCTTAAATGTAATTATCGCTATGTGTAATGACAATCCTGCTCTCCTTATTACTCATAACAGCAGTGCCAGTAGTTTTACTTGCAGAGTAATACATACATGTGCAATTTAATGAGATCACTCTTTTTTCTAGTATTTGGAGTTAAGATTTAACAAGATTGTCCGTCTTGCTGCAACTCTGATCTACATCCTGCAGACGGTAAGAAGACATTGGCTCGTTTTAATGCTAATTTCACCAACACTGATTTTCACAGACTAGGCTCAGGCAACACATTTTTTAGAATGAGATGTTTTAATGATGTTACTCTTTTTTCCTTAGTTTTTTCACTTGGACTATGAATGCAAAAATGAAAGAATGGTTTTATTTCTAACTTTCTAGCTTCCCTAACCTTTCCTGTGTTAGTATTAAGAATGCTGGTTTTACTGTCTTTGACACTTGGATGTTGTGCTGAACTCTCACAACTTTTCAGATTCTTGATCTCATGTTCCTTTGAAGCCTCTCTCATACTAAACAAGTGGATTCTGTCTTTCTCAAGAAGCTGGACAAGCTGCGTGGGGTGAATTTGTTTACCCATTTATGACACTGAGGTGAAGCTATCCCATTTCAAAGCTGCTGCACAAAGTCTCTCCTGGGTGGATGCCTAGGTAGCTCCAGTCCCATGATTGTCCCAAAGGGACCGTCTCAGAATGTTACATTAGTTGAATATTTTATGGAAATATGGGATTTGATGGGATATTGGGAGACATTTCTTTCTGCATGAATTCCATTTTATTCATTCCCAAACCTTCAGCAAAAGATTTGAATGCTACTGAGTTTCATGCTTTTTTTCTCCATGAGTTCTGTCAGAACTTACATGTGAAGGGCATTGAGTCAGTTACTTTGAAAGGTATTAAAAGGAAAAATGAAACTTTAATTTCTGTGATCAATGCAACTTATTTCTGTATCTTTGTGTTTTCTGGAGATACCCTCTTTCTATTTGATGAGGATATTTTGTCATCTAGTCATCTTAGCCATAGATGAAATAAGTAATACCAAGGCAGATAATTGTCCTTCCCTCCGAAAGGAATTAAACCAAAGGGTTTTATTTTGTAAGGGCTGAAACAGAAAGACATATACAATAAGCAGATCTAAAGAACCTCCTAGATCTGGTATTTTACTCAGAGCCCCACTCTGAATAGAAGACTTATCACTGAGCATTCAAATACATGATATTTTAATGAACTTTTTCTCCTTCAGATCCTCTACACAGGAATAGTGGTCTATGCTCCATCATTGGCACTTAACCAAGGTGAGTTCCCACGCTGCACTTCACTGCTACCCCAAATAACCACACCACAAGGCAATCAGAGTAAATGAAGTGAGGAAAATTGATCAATAACACAAAAGACCAACCCTCCTCAGAAGTTCTGTGAGAACGTTTTGCCTCCACCTCGTAGCTCTGTGTGTCTGACACCGCAGACATCTCTCACACCCTTACATTAGCAGAGCCTTGCTGTTGCTGCTCTGCTCGCCTTTCCACTCAGCAACCACTTGAAGAGGTTTGCTGCAGTTTCCCAACATCCTGACAAAGTTCACAGAACAAGCTGATGATCCAAGACCATACTCTGTACTTTGATTCCCCCCATGCCTGTCTTCTGTGTTCAGATTTCCATGCACCCGGAGCTGAATGCTCTGCTGCTGTCTCTCTGCAGACTTCTTCAATTAATATTTGCAAACTAGGTATACAGGATCAATCATCACAGATGGCATCAGTAATTTTACTGCCATAGAGCACAAGGAATCATCATGACCCCAATCCTGATTTCACCAAAACTGACCGAGAAGAGATTGTGAGGCTTCTTTGTTTGTTCAGCATCTGAGTTGCAACCAGTTTGCCCAATCCCACCTCTCATACAGTACCAAATTTCCTTCCTCTGATGTGCAACTGAATTCCATATGACAGTTCACATCCATTATTATTCCATATTAACTTTGCTAATAAGAGAAACTTTACAAATAGGTTTGCTCTCATGAACTATGCCTGGTGGGAGAGATTTCAATATCAGCCAAACCAAAATGTGTGTGTCTTGTGTAAAGGAACTTTATGAAGCAAAATGAACACAAAACTTTGTTTTAATGAAGCAGGAAATGGAGTTTACTTAGGAATTGGAGGGGGTTTGTTTTAGGATTCTTCGGGAATTTGAATAGCTTGGTTCCTCAGAGAAGGTTCTGGACTAAGAACAGAAGGGAAGCATTGCTTATAAAGCTATGTCCTATCAGAATGCTATTTTTGTTTTATGGAAGTATTCTTGTTACATGTTACTTTCGCTTGAAAGTTAATTCCAGTTAGAAAGAGAACAACAATGCAAAACAGTATACAGAAGTTCTAAGAAACATGAACAATCCAGCAAAGCTCCTAGTAGACACAAAAGGTTAAAATGAATAATTACTCCTATCCATCTAAAGCTAAAGGATTACAGCTCTTCTGTTACTATCCACACAATTTATCTCCATTTTGCTAATGATTTGGTTTTCTTTGGTTTTGCAGTCACTGGATTTGACCTCTGGGGCTCTGTAGCTGCAACAGGAATTGTCTGCACTTTCTATTGCACTCTGGTATGTAACAGGAGTAACTGAACAGTTGGAACACAAACAGCTAATTTAACCATCATTTAGACGTGACAGGCTATTGCAGAAGGGTGGCTCCCACATACAGTCTGACTGAAGTTTAAAGTTGGAGAACATAGAGATAAATTTCTTCTACACTCTGTGGGATAAATATGTCTATGTGGAGAAAAAAATCCCCTCTAATCCTCCGCTGTATGTTGCAAGGTTTAAACAAGACAGCTTGAGGCAGAGTCTAAATAAGGAGGCGATAACCTTCCCGTCATACTAAATCTTTTGATTAGATGATTCCTATCTTTTACAAGTTATAGGCTGAAAAACACTGTAATGAAAAATTTGTCTCTGGTGTTACCCCAGATCAAGAACAAAGCAATAAAACCCAGGAAGGACAATCAACTGGTCATAGAAAGCTTTGCTTCTGAGTGGAAGCAACATGAAACTTCAAATTCCAAAACAGATAAACATGGCAGTGAATTAGCAGAACCCTGGGCTCAGGACACAACTTAATTCCTGTTCCCATTACCACAGTGAATTTTTTCAATATTTCAGTCCACTTTTGTTGAAATCACTTATTATGTTGCTCTAGTACAGATTTGATAAAACATAAAAGTAGGTATGGAAAAAAATTGAATGGCAAACTTTCTGGGGCTGTTTTTCTGTGTGAGGCTAATTGTGGACCACCAGGCTCTGAGAACATACAGCGTGAGAAAGGATGTATGAACAGGCCAGAATTCCTTAAGCTTTTGTTCCACACCATGATATGTTCTTCAAATATATATAAAGAAGGCAAAGAAAAGCATTTAGCTAGAAGGCAGATATTCTCATCTGCCTGTGGACAAACTATTTAGGCTGTGAATTTTTCTGAGCTGCAAAAATACACCCTTCACAGGAGAGTGCTCAGAGTCCTGTTTTGCTCAGTGCTATACATACAGCTCATGAGCTGTTGAAAGGAAGAGTCTTTCTACATTTTGCAGTACTTGAGCAAGAGGAAAGAAGCTTGGGAGCATACAGTTTCTCTTTGTTTTAGGGAGGACTAAAAGCTGTTGTCTGGACAGATGCATTTCAAATGATTGTCATGGTGGCAGGCTTCGTGACAGTTCTGATTCGAGGAGCTAATCTGAATGGTGGACCAACCAAAGTCTGGCAAGATGCCCATGAAGGATCGCGACTAAACATACTTGAGTAAGAAACAAATGGTGCAATACCTTTCCTTTTCAAATATTTAATGTTTAGAAATCCCACCCTCACCAAGCCAAAAACTTGGTGTGACTCTTGGGGATGGTCCTGCGCAGGGCTAAGAGTTCGACTCAATGATCCCTGTGGGTCCCTTCCAACTCAGCATATTCTGTGATTTTCTGAACCTTGGTGATTCAGAGAAGCCCATTCCTCATTTCTTCAGCTCTTGACAATGCAGTTGACCCTCAGGACAGCTTAACTCTTTCAAGAAATCAAAGTGCTGCTGAACTGAAGGGGAACTTTGCCATTTTTGTTTGTGTAGCTACAAATGCAGCTGAATTATTCCTTCCAACTGTATTTATCTTTCATTTTCTTTCTTAAAACTGGCACTTTGTTTTACATGCACTTGCCACAGCAGCCAGCCATGGTGCACCAGTGCACTGGGGTAGAAATCTGACCTTCCTTCCTTCCTTCAGCTGTTGGGGCATTGACTAAAAAGTTCATTAATCAAGGCAAGTCATTGACAGAATCCAGCAGCAAGGTCAAGTGTTATCTGCTGTACCTACCAAGATAAGGAGAACTGCAAAGATGACAGATCTAAGAAAGATATACTTGTACCAGTTAGATTTACTGAGTAATGAAATTTCATTGTACAAAAGATAACACTGCAACTGAAGCAATTTCTTGTGAAGGAATGCAAGTCATCATGATGTGTTATTAAGAATTTGCTGGATTTTTTAGAGTTTGCTAAGTGACCCTGCTCCCAACAGAGGATGGTGTCCCAGGCAGGATGGCTTATAGGTCTTTACTTCAGTATGGTAAAGATCCAGTATCTGGGCATAAGCAGCCTTATAAATGTGATCAATTGAATTAATTGGTCCTCTGACTGAGTCTGAATAATATTTGTTTATCCTGATTTGAAAACAATGTGTTCCAATATGAAAGTAAAAAAGCTTCCAAACCTAAACCCATCAAATGTTGCCTGTGCTGGAAGACAGTATTACCAATGCAGATTTTCTGATTCAGATGGTAGGACATGCTAGATAATCCTGAAAAAATCACCTGCCTCTTGCTAATAAATGTGTTTAAATAAGCAAACTAAATTGCTTCTTTCTTCCTTCCAGCTTTGATGCTGATCCTTTGAGACGACACACCTTCTGGACAATAGTTATTGGGGGAACATTTACATGGCTAGGGATCTATGGAGTCAATCAGTCCACAATACAGAGATGCATTTCTTGCAAATCGGAAAAGCATGCGAAACTGTAAGCTGCCTGTCACAAACCTGTTCCTGCAATCATGGGGAATGGCACTAAGTTTGCCAGCTATATTAAATAAGTATCAGGATTCCATTAGGTGGTAGCAAGCTAATTTTGCTCTGACAGTCTTACTATCTCTTGCTCTAAATGACTTAAGTAGAAGCAGAAAGAAAAAGAGGTAGCTACCTATCTGTTGCAGTTTATCAGTTTGTGGTAAGGGAACTTAATCCTCAGAAGCAGAGTAGGGCAAAGATGCCCACACAGAAGTTGTGCTATCTACAGCTTCATTGTAAAAATGTACTTATTGGAATTGTGTTCATGTTATATTGTATTAAAAGTGGTTACTGATTTCATGGATCACTACAGTACAAGGTATTATCTAAATAAAATGAAATTATTAATTTATTAAAATTCTAAAGCGTAAGAAAAATCAGAATCAGTGGTAAAGAACCAAGTGAAACTTTACAATACAGGCAAACAGATCTCCAGCATGCTACCTTCCTCAACTTCAGCTGTAGCTTCTGCATAGCTGGACACGTTTTACTAAAAACCAGATTTTTTTTTCCACACACCTAGAACAATTGCTTGCACATGTGGCTAAAGCATAAAGGTGGTTACTTTTTCCTTCTTAAAAAAGTTCACTTTTTTGCTGGCTGCAAGCATGCTAATTCTTCTTGAACTCATGACTGTCTATATAAATTTATCCTGTAGAAACTTCTTTGCCTGAAAAATATTTAGAAGTCAGACCAGTGAGAACATCAAGAAGTTGGAAGACTTTTGGGTCCCAGTAGCACAGGTCTGAATTGACCTTGCATAAGGTGATGTCCAAACATGATGTGGGCCCTATAAAGTCTGGCAGCTCTCAGGATCTGCAGGTTGCAGAACCACAGCCACACAGCCTTCCTAGCAGATGCTGTCACCCACATCCATTTCATGGAATGGTGAAAAACAACCAAGACTGTTACTTTGCATGGTAACACTGAATTATATGACAGAATCCATCCAAAATAATATTGTGTGCCTTAATGAGTGAACAGTAACAGCAGCTCCCAACAGGCAAGAATCTGCTCTTACAGGGGACGGGAGTGACAGACCCAGTGCCCAGTGGAATAATTCTGTGTAGAGGGTCCTGGTCTTTTCCAGCTGTATGAAGTTACTTGGAAACACTATCCTTGTGCTATAGCATAATGATGCTGTACTTTTCCATGTTTCTTTTAAAATCTTGCTTTGAATTATACACCCAGCTTTGACTTAGATGTTTAAAGCATCTCCCTAAAAAGTTAGGAACAAATAACTTGTAACAGCTTTTTGTTATTTTGCATTAAACAATTTCTTGCCTTTGCTCTAGGGCACTTTACCTGAATTTATTGGGACTTTGGATAGTCCTGATGTGTGCAGTATTTTGTGGATTGGTGATGTATTCTCATTACAAGAGTTGTGACCCTTGGACTGCTGATTTCATTTCAGCTCCTGATCAGGTACAGACGTCCCTTACTATTATTAAAAGCTGCTTTGGGCCCAGATATAGCATATATCAGGACAGTTGAAAGTTTGTGCAATGCTTCATGTCCTTTTAGCACTCAGGCACTAAGGTGGTTGCCAAGTCATGGCTACCATAATATCTATTCTGGCACTTCTGCAGTACTAATCCAATTGGGCATCTTTGCCAAAAGACATCCTCTTGGCTCAGAATCTGACAACATGTTATTTGGGACAATGCCAGAATTTAGCAACATGCTCAGAAACAGCTACTTCTCTTCCATTATCCAGGAAAATCTTAACTATAATTTCTTGCATTGGTCTTATGCTCCTTCTACCCCAGCTCATGCCATACTTTGTTATGGACATTTTTGCTTCAATGCCAGGAGTCCCAGGACTGTTTGTCGCTTGTGCATTCAGTGGAACACTAAGGTATGTCAATCTGAAATGACTTTTTAGCTGTATACAACAACTTCTTAAAGACTCAGAATGAGGTCAAAACATAAAAACCCTAAGAAAAGCCCAGCTGTTTTTCTCAGGACATTCTAGGAAGTGGCAGTACTGCTCTACTGAACTATTTTACATCCCTGGGGGTACTTAAAAGACATGTAGATGTGGTATTTTGGGACATAGTTTGTGGTAGACTTGGCAGTGCTGGGTTAACAGTTGGACTCCATGACCTTAGAGATCTTTTCCAACCTAAATGATTCTGTGATACATTTATGATACAGTCTAGCTCCATTTCACCAGTATCTTTTTATCCCAAATACATTTTAGAATAATATTATCAATACAGAGCAAGTGTAAAAAAATGGAGCTCAGCTTCCCAAAATACCCTTGGAGCTGCTCATGGCAAAACTGTCTTCACTTAAGCTGACTGCCACAATATCATAGGCAGGGATATAAATCTTTCCAGCAAGTCTATCTGTGACTGTATTCACCAAATATGAGTTCATTCACCGAGCTAAGAGAGTCAGGTCCTTCATGAAGGACCAGGGTAGCACTAATGGTAACTGCACATTGTTCAGTTCATAAGGGAATTAAGTTTTAGTTCTGGAACATGACTGTATTTTGAAGGTCTTTGCAGATTTGCAAACAGAAGGGTTGCTTAGGCTGAGTTTCTATCTTGTTCAGTGCCAGCATGAAGCAGAGCCCCCAGAAACTGCAGAAGTAGCAGAAACCTCCCCAGCTACAGCAGCATACATGAACAACACTATAAAACATACAGTTCTTGAGGAGCATCAGTGCTGAACAACAGGAAGCATTTCTTTATAAATACAATTTGATTTCAGATCACATTGCCTTCTATTTACTTCTCATCCTTCTCACTTTCTACAGCACAGTAGCTGCCAGCATCAATGCTTTAGCAACTGTCACCTTTGAAGACTTGGTCAAGAAAGGTTTCCCAAACCTCTCTGAGAAGATGAGCACATGGATCAGCAAAGGCTTATGTAGGTACCCTGGATGGGTTCCATTTTTTAGCACTGAAATGCACTGTATAGAGACATTCCCTCAGAAACACTTGTGCTTTGGTAACCTCCACACAAATGTAGCCCTGTATAAACTCTCAAGGTGAACATCAGCCTGATTCTTCAATAGCATTAAATATAAGTAAATATATGGTACAGAAACAAATACAGACTACCATCAGCAACCACTACTCAAAATCCTTGGAAAAGTTTGGTCTGCTGAAAATATTGGAAAACACTCTTTATTACACAGAAAGAGTATGCATGTAGTTATTACCACATTAATCTGTAGTAGTATTGCTTCTTCTTCTAGAGTAATACAGTAATTTCTATTCAAAATTAGAGCTATTGCATAAGCAGGTTTTTCAGCTTTTGGAAAAAAAAAACCCAGACCATCAACATATCAGGCTCCCAAAGTGACCTGAATTTTTAGGATACTTTTTACAAGCATTGCATTAATATTATAAACCTTACATACCATAACATCATAAGCATTTAAGTAAAGTTCATAAATATCACAGAAGAGCCACACCAATACATTTTGCATCTCTGTGTTTCTAGCCTTCTCCATTCCTGTTTCTCCACGTATTCCTTAGTTTTTTCACTCTGTATCCAGCAAGATAATTTTTACCTCTGAAACCAAGGTGTGCTAGCCTGTAAGTTTTAGTTGGCTTTACTTGAGACTGCTGCAAACAGAGTTCTGCCTACCACAAAGTTAAAACTGGTGTCAAGGGAAGAAAACCATGCCATTTACCATTTCTCAACTCAAGTACTAGATCATCTTAAAAGTGATATTTAAAGGCAATGGAAATATTTCTACATGAGGCATAACTTCTAAACTAACTTCATTGCTGTTTTTCTGCTTTGTAAGAAAAATCTGTCAACACAAAAACCAACGAGACTTCGCACAAGACACTGCTGGGTGTTTAATGGCCCACTCTAAATATCAAACCCAAAGTGCAAATTCCTCTGTGCTGTCTGGTCACCTCAGACACTACTGAATTAGAAATCATTCCCACTATTCCCCAGCACTGAGCACCTCATTCCCTGACCTTTTGCAGGTGTATTATATGGTCTCCTGTGCACTTCGATGGCAGCAGCAGCATCGCTGCTGGGAGGAGTCGTGCAGGTATTTCTCGCTTCGAGAATGCAATGAATAGAACAGGAATGAACAGAAATGCAGCAAACTGAACAAATAATGCTGGCCGGCCCTGAGGGCTGCTGGATTGCCTAAGCCATTTCAGTGGACCCCCTGCTAAGAGGAATAAGTAGGAAGGAAAAAAAAAATCATAAACCCACTAACTCTTTCACTATTTACTCACTGCCAGGAAATGATACTTAATGTGATTATCTCTAACTGTGTCCTGAAATCACTGCTTATCCCTTCCCCCTCACCATTTTCCTACTGAAAATTACAGACAAAAATCACAGGATTGTGCACAGTCCTCTCAGCTGGTGCCCTGAACTCCTCTCTCTTCTCTTCACCCACAGGCTTCCCTCTCCATCCACGGCATGTGTGGGGGGCCCATGCTGGGCTTATTTACACTGGGAGTTGTGTTTCCTTGTGCTAACTGGAAGGTAATGAAAAAAAAAAACCTGATCTAAAAGAAAATCTCTTGGTGGTGTTCGGTTAAAACTCCATCTTGAAAATGTTTTGGGTTTTTAATCTGGGCTGCTTTTCAAATTTAGAGCCAGAAGATCTGAGATCTGTTTAAATGTGCCTTTTCTCTGTTGGAACTTATCTTTTTCAGTTTAAGTCTACCCAGCTGTGGAATAATTAGTGATTAGATCCATATGAGGGTGTTGGTTTTTTTTTTAATGATTTTTGGTTTTCAGTTTCACTAAGAGGAAAAAAATGTTCAATAGTCACCCCAGCCTTGGGACACACAGAATGATTTCATTGGCTCTGCCTCTGCGATCTCACTCAAAACACCACTTGAACTCATTCCATATTCAGCCATCAGCACTCCCATCATGATTACTAGAAGCAAAACTAAAATCTGTATCACAGTTTGATCACAGTTTTGCTTCAACTTTTATACCTAGAGGGCACTAAAACACCACATTCTGCACCATGGTCGAGAGAGAACAGAATTTATTTACACTGACATAGATTGGAGCCCACCATCACCTATTCCTGCCTAATTCACATTCCCAGAGCACTTTCCACTCATCACCTTTAACAGTATCTTTCTATACTTGCCAAGGGTGCTCTCGGAGGCCTCTTAGCTGGGATCACCTTGGGCTTTTGGGCTGGTACTGGCTCTTTCATTTACCCTGCACCACCAACGAAGTCCATCCCTCTGCAACTGTCGACCCTCAACTGCACACTGGCGAACAGCACCGAGTCACTGACCACAGCAGCTCCCATGGCAGCTCCAGAGAGGTATTGGTACCACTTCACTCTGAATTTTGCTCCAGAGCACAGCCCCAGGGTGCAGCCAGGGTGCAGCCAGTAGCCACAGAGCAGGGTGACAGCACAGATGAACTGCAGCAAGAGCTGCATTTTGCTGGCACAGTCAGGAGCCAATTTAAATGCACTTGTTGCCCATCTGCAGCTGCTTTTGTAACCTCTTTGCAGGCCTTTCCTGGCAGACACCTGGTACTCCATGTCCTACCTGTACTTCAGTGCCATCAGCTGCCTGGGGTGTGTCATCACAGGATTGTTGATAAGCTATCTAACAGGTTGGTGTGTTATATATGTATATAGATATATATATATATGGAGAGAGAGAGGGAGGGAGGGGGAGAGAGGGAGTGTATATATATATAAAAACCAGGCTTTTGCACAAGACTCTGATTTAGATGTTAAAAAAGCCTTTAAAAATCCAGCAAGCAACTTTTGAGACAAAGACCCAGGAGGAGAGAGCAGCAGGCTCTGATTCCACATTCCCCCATCATAGTCTGAGGCTCCCAAGGCTCATACCCAGCTATAGACTCCTGTATCATTATTTTCTTTTTCCAGGACCTACTAAAGGAGAAGATATCTCACCAGTGTTAATTAAGCCAGTCTGCAACCTGTTTTTCTTTTGGTCCAAAAGACTCAAAACTTTCCTCTGGTGTGGTGTGCGACATGACAGCCTGGAGGTGAGTACCTAAACCCTTCACCTCAGCCCTGCTGTGGCCCAGGAGCAGCAGAAACACGTGCATGTACCTACATGAGGGTGTGTGCTAAGCAGAGAACCAAACAGCTTTCAGCAATCACTTTTGCACTCATGCCTCTGCTTAGGCACTGCAGACTGGAATTGAGATCAGCCAAACCCTGGTCAGCAATAAGTTACCTATTTTTCCTGTTTACACCACATGTGGGGACTCAGGGTCTCCAGAGACAAGCAGCCCATGAAATGGGGTCTGACCTCCCTCTCCCTGCCCTCCTTGCTCCATCAGCTGAGCAGGCACAAAACTGCACTTTAAACCCTAGAGAGGAGTTCACCAAACTATCACCTCCTCCCACCAAGCGCAGAAAGAAAAAGTTAAGCACTTACTTGAAGATTTCTTGCTGATGCCAGTCCCACCTTCAGGCCACAAGGCTTCTCCTCTCCAGAGCAGCACCAAAGAGTAGCAATCGGGCAGGGCTGCAACCACCAGCACCTGGGCTACTCCTTTCCTCCTCCTCCTCCTTCACAGCAACAGGACCAGCTGGTCTTCAGGTGTCTCAAGGCTTTGTAGCTCATTAAAAAGACACACAGAATGAACACCTTGTCTTCTTGCACTGTTGTAACAATTTTCCTTTAGTCAAAGGGAAAAAGGCAGTGAATACAGGCTTCAAACTACAGGGATGTTTTCTTTCTTTTTTTCAGGCTGACTTTGAGAAAAAACTGTCTAAAGTTACTGCAAATAAAATCAGAACAGATGACACCTTCAAAAATAACACCAACAGAGAAACCCATTGCCAGATCCCTGGTTACAATCCCGAGGAAAAATCCTATACAAATGTGAGCAGAGAATCTCGCCTCTAGAAGCCGAGGGACAAGGGACATTTAATCTGACTTTAGTTCTCCAGCTTCAGAAATCAAGAACTGTTTTCATCTCTTTTACGAGCTTGTAGGTGACCAAGAGGGGGAAAATGCTCTCTACAGCAATAAAGGCCAGACTTTTTATTTATTAATTTCTCAGCAGACCTGGGAAACAATCGGACAATGGGACTTTGGAAGCACTTCTGTTTTGGAAGAAAAGTTTAATAAATCTTGTGGAAGCTCCCTCTTGGAAGTAGCTGCACTACATCTGTACCACATGCTCTGTTCAGTAACTTGAAGGGAAGTGTGCAAAGGTGAACTTGAGATAAAATAAGACTTTGGAGAAGTTTCTGAGGTCTCTCACTAAGGTCAGACTGGGAATTGCCCTCTGATGGAGCGGGAGGCGATGTCAGGTTAAGCCTATTCCCAGGTATTGCAAAAAGCCTCCTCACACATCTTTTCTATCTCATGGCCACACACATTATTGACTAGATTTTATGAAGAAAGCCTAACTATCATGCATAAGGGCATAAAATAATTCCTGGGCGGAGGTGGTTGAAAACACGAATATGAAGCTATATAGTCAGGTGGAGGATGATAAAACCCCCTCTCCTGGTAGCTGGAGGATACCTGATTCAGAGACCTGTAACTGTGAAGACAATCAAGTCTGAATATTTAGGGCACTTGCTCAATGCAGTATTGGTACCTACTGCATGCATTTCACAAGTTTAGCAACACTGGAGTCACTACAGACTTAGTATATTTTCAAGTCATTTGCCACAAAAAAGAATCATAGTTTTCCATTTAACATCCAAAAAAGTGAGCTAGGTTGGCTAGAATTGCATTCTCTCCAAATGCTGTTGAAGAAACACCCTGAAAAACTTTTCTTCAACTTCATATATACAGACTAGTTTTGTTTCAACTAAAGCTGCTCATCAACCCTGTTATCTGTATTTGTAACAGAGCCAGGAACAGGATTTTGCCAAGTCCAACATATGCACTTACATCTGATTAATGATTGTAGCCATCATTAGTTAATTATTCAATCTTTTTGCAAGATTTAAGAATAAGTCCTAGCAAGACTGGAATTCAGAGAAATTACCATTCTAATCAAATATTCATGTCAGTGTTGTTTACAGTTACCTTCTCATTTCCTTTCCATCCTGAGGCACTGATTCTTCCAGAGAAGAGCTAACCTGTCCACTTTGACTGAAAAACAGAGAGCTAGGAACAGGTAAATTCTAAAGGAGCTTAAATTTAAGAACTTGTTAGCCACTGGTGAAAGCAGTAGAACACGGACGGCCAAAAATTCGAAAACTGAATCTATCTGTGCCTTGAAACCAAGTAATTGAGAATTGAATTGTTAAAAATGCCCAAGCCAACCCTGAAATTACCTCCTTGTGACAGTATGGTTTGAAGGCTCATGAGCACTCACTTTTCAAGTATGCGATTTTTTTAACTTGAAATATTTGGAATAATAAAGATCCAAAGGCTCTTTCAAAGATATCCAAGTTTATTAATGAAAAAAATGCAATATTCAAATGTGTATGATACAGTAAGTAGTTGCATTTGTACATGTAAACCTTGATAAAGTAAACAGCATCTCAAAGACAAACGTATGCAAAAAGTGTCTTACAATAGTTAATCAGATCTACAACTTTTTCCTCAGTGAAGTTTTTTAGTTCTGGGGTCCATAGTGGCTGGGAAAAGTAATCTTAAAAAGAAACCAAAAGCTGACACGCCAGAGGAACTTCCAGGTTTTGAACAGAAACGTAAATTTCTCTGAAATGTTCTCTGGCACTGTAAACTTACTTTAAATATTACTTACAAAGTGTGGATTTACGAATAGAAAAAATAGTGGAAATTTTATTCTTACCCCTTATTTAGAAATGAAGTTGTATTTAAATATTACATAAATTTCAAATATATACACATTTTAAGAAATCTTGTACGATCATGATATTGCAAGTTAGCCAGGACTATCAGAGTAAAAAATGACTGAACTATCTTATTCAGTTAGATTTTACATGAGATTATTTCAAAGAACTGAAATTTCAGTGATACTACTCTAGGTAAAAATTAGAGCCAACAATTTGTAAGATTTTTCAATACAAAATTCTGAATCATTTAAATAGAACACAAAACAGAAATGTGATCTGAAATTTTTTCCCATTATTAACAGAAAAATCGTCATGTTCTCAGCAGTTGGAATCTCATTAGCTCTAGACTCTGTTTGGTTTAATCCTAATTTCCCATCCAATAACATTCTAACAAGTAGCTCACATCAATAAAATGCAAACTACAGAGAATATCTAACATTATAGAGGTTAGATCAAGAAGTTAAGCCAACAGAACTAACACAAGGTAATTTCCAGTACAGTGAGGAGGGAATACACCATTAACATTTCAAGACTAAATCCAAGTCCTGGATGAAAAAGGTTCCTGTAATAACATGGAATAGCAAAGTGATTTCCCTACAGTTCCTTGTTGTGCCGTTAGAACTTTGTGCTGTTGTGGTAACATTGTGCTATCATGGCTATGCCAAAATCACATCAGACCAAGTTTCTGTCAAATGTAGTTGCAATGGCAATATTAGAGAAGAATTGTCAGTACCAAACTATTATATAAATTTTAAAATTAGAAGATTGTGTAAGGTATTTAGGGTGTGCATGTGCATGTAGGAAGGGACACAGAGAGAACAAAATGCAGAGCTTGGGGAAGTGACTGAAAGGGGAGATCCAGAAACAGCACACACAGAGGCACCTGTGCTGCCTGACACTGCTTCATCCAGTGCATACTGGTTTGTAAAAAGCACCAAACAAACCAGTATTTGCACACTTTCTGCTTTGGCTTCTCAGTAAGGGACATCCGAGAACAGCCTGTACATAAATCTGCAGAATTGCCCTGGGAATTGGACTGTCAGACAGAAGACAGAACGTAATAAAACCCTGAGGGTAAGTAAAGAATGAGCCAGAGGAGAAAAAGATCAGGATGGCTGTCCCCATGCTCCATTCTCAAATCCTTGTTTTTCAGAACCTGTTGCAATTCTAGAGCAAAACCTGCCAGTGTGAAGATGATCCCCTTGAGTCCTGTGCTTATCCTCAGCCTGCCTCCACATGCCAGTTGTTGCATTTTACCCCAGAAGAACGTGGGCTTTGCAAGCATCAGGTTGAGTATGAAAACACTTAAACTTTTTAAGCTGCTAATTTTTCCACCACAGGAATTTAAGTTTGCAATTCACTTGAACACTTTCAAAAAGTGTCACTGTATGCCTTTTAGTCAGACAAAATATGCATTGGAACAAAAATAACAGGCCTGCCTAGTTGTGGAATTCTGTTTGAATTCTAGTGTCAGCCTTCACACCAAATTAACATTACTGTGAAAGGCTGGACTTATATTTGTTTCAACCTTTGCCCCAAAATAAGCAACATCAGTACTTTATGAGGGTTACAAAAAAATAAAATTATTCTGGACATACTACTGCATTGTAAGTGATTGCTCATACCACTATTTCTGTCTCTGTCCCTTTTCTTAAGAGAAATAGAAACAATAGAAAATGTGATTTTTTTTTACTTTCCATTCACTTTATTGCATTCGTATTTAGCTGTTTGTATAAAATTAGTTTTTCAATTTATGAACATGGATGGTTTTCAGTTAACCAAAATGACACGGTGCTTGCAAATGTGCATGTGCTAATTTGCCTATGAACCAACTGGGGCATAATGCAAAAGATTACTAAGTCCCACGATGCCATGTAGGACTTTGCAAGTAACTCGACTGCATCCCATGGCTCCAGAAATTCTCTCTGGCAACACTCCCAGTTGGAGTCTGCAGTGGAAGGAGACACAGCAAGGAAACAGCAGTTGTGCACTATGACATCATTAGACTGATCATCTTAATGACACACTAAGAATAAAATATCACAGAAATGCTTGATTTTCCCCATGTTAACACTCACCCTAAAACTGTGTTTCCCAAGATATTTTTCCTTCTGCAGCGCTTTCTATGGAAGAAACTTCTGGAAATATATAAATTTTTGCATTTATCTATTAACCTACTTTCACTAGTCTCTCTAGATACTCTCCTTTTGAGCTTTCCACAGGACACAATTGAGTCTAACTCTTTCTCAGAACCCATTTTAGGATAAAGTTGGTTTTGGAAAAGGGCATAGCCACAACTGATGTGTATTTCGTAGTAGTGAACATATGGACTTCTAAAGAAACATCTAACAAAAACCCATTTATCCTCCATCCTTACTATTGAAATTTTGGCCTTGTCATCATCAATATTAACTTCAATGTTCATCCAAATTTTCTCTATAAATCCTTTGGCAAAAGGAGTAGGAAAGAAATACTTTCAGTGAAAAAATTCTTCCTGATCTCCAACCTGAACCTCCCCTGGCACAACTTGAGGTTATGCCATCTTGTCCTGTCATTACTTGACTGGGAGAAGAGGATGAACCCATTTTCCTACAACCTCCTTTCAGGTAGTTGTAGAGAGTTATAAGGTCTCCCCTGAGCCTTCTCTTCTCCAGACTAAACAACCCCAGCTCCCATCACTGCTCCTCTTATGACTTAATATCCAGATCCTTCACCAGCTTCATTGCCCTTCTCTGGAGCTGCTCCAGCACCTCAATGTCCTTCCTGAACTGAGGGGCCCAGAAATGGATACAGCACTGCCCAGTACAGAGAAATCACTTCCCTGGTTCTGCTGGCCACACTATCCCTGATACAAGCCAGGATTCCACTGGCCTTCCTGGCTACATGGGCACACTACTGGCTCATGTTCAGATGGCTGTCGACAAGCACCTCCAGATCCTCTTCCACTGGGCAGCTTTCCAGCCACTCTGTCCCCAGCCTACAGCGCTGCATGGGATTGCTGTGACCCAAGTGCTGGACTTGGTTCTTTACTGTATTGAACATCATACAACAGGTCTTGGCCCCCTGATTCAGCCTGTCCAGACCCCTCTGTAGAGCCTTCCTACGCTTCCTACCCTCCCTACCCTCCAGCAAATCAACAATCCCAACTTAGTGCTGTCTGCAGACTTAGTGCAAATACACTTGATCCCCTTATCCAGATCATTGATAAAGATATTAAACACAACTGGCCCCAATACTGAGCCTTGGGAAACCCCACACGTGACCAGCCACCAATGGGATGCAACTCCATTCACCACCACTCTCTGGGCATGGCCATCCAGCCAGTTTTTAAACCAGCAAAGAGTGCACCCATTCAAGCCATGGGCTGCCAGCTTCTCCAGGAGAACACGGTAGGAGACAGTTTCAAAGGCTTTACTGAAGTTATCATGAGGTTTACCTTGTTTCCAAATACTAGTACTCCCTCAGGATGCCCAATCCCTGTGCTGTGTAAGCCTGGGCTCAACATTCAGGCAACCCTGTTAGAGCTCACTTGTGAACACTGAGCTCTTACTGCCTCCCTCTGTAGGGAGACAGACATTGAGCTGTGATGGGAAACCTCTCATTATCAGGATGGCTAATGAAACAGAATTCTGATTTTCCTTTTTTTATTCACCAAAATTCAGATCTCACATATTAGGCACAAATTAAGAATAAAAAGTCATAAGAAATGAGATGTGTATCACATATCTGGACTTTTTTGCCATTTCTGAAATGGAAATTTCTTTTGTCTGAATGAAGACACAGAATTTGGTTAGGAATAATTAAGACATTTTGAACTAATTCTTTATACATAAAAATATCTAATTGCTCGTGCAGTCTCTCCAAGGGCGCATGCATAGAGCAAAGTTGTCATAGATTAGATCTGCAACGATCTAAAGCATTTTTGCACAAATTGAGGTTCTAAAGCTTTGCTAGATCTCACAAAGGCAGCCTACATGCAGTCTAGTCATACTAGTCATTTGTTTGAAAAGACAATATTTAGAATATGAAAAGATCATTCACCATTCAAAAAATACATTATTCCTGAGGACAGCGTGTGCCTTGTACTTTAGGAAAATAACGTGCAGTCAATGAAAACAGCATACTAAATGAAGTCTAGCAAAAAGGTTTCTCAGCTTAAGCAAATGGCTGGATAGTGGCAAGACTTTTACACACTGCTGATGTCCTCCAAAAGTAAAGGACACACAGAGTGTCTCTCTAAGCTTCCTGTGCTTTTCCAGTGCATAAAATGCATCAGGTCAGATCTACATACTTGCCTTTAATATACTCCTATATACCAGTGTTGAAAATATTTAATACTATCTATATCTAAATCTCAAATACAAAAAGATTTTTTCATGTGGTTTTTAAAGTCCAATTGGAATTTGCCTAAGTACGTATTGACATGTGCTGATATCCACAGCAGAAACAGAAAAGTATAAAAGAATCGATATTTCTGATTTTTGCCTGATTTTACCCTGTATCTTTATACCTTGGACCAGCCAAGGCATTTTTTTTAGAGAAAACATTAAAAAGAGCTCATCTGTGACCTCCTGAAGAACTGAAGTACAGAAACAAAACCTATGACACAGGGTTAGTCAAACTGTGCTTGATAATCCACAGAATGAAACAGAGAGACAATACATTAAATCTAACAGTGTGATTCTACAAGCACTGGGGAGAGTGCACTAATCTGTTTCTCATAATGAGTCCTAAGGAACCTAACAAATAATCCAGAATATGAAGAAACAAAACAGCCTTTCCAAAACATAGGAAACTGACTTCCACCAGCCCTTTATCACAGAGTGAATGGGTAATGTAACTGATTGGACTAGATCTTCAAATTTCTTTCCTCCTGTTATGCAATACTGTAGATACTCCTATAGTTGCCTTGTCTGGTCACAGAGAGCTGGAATTAACCAAGAAATCTCATGAATATGGTGAAATTACTAAAGAACATAAAAATCTGATGCTAAGCCCTCTGGACACAACAGATTCTATTTATCTACTTTGATGGTCTTGACTCTTGAAATTAATTATTAAGAATAAAATAAAATTATTGTGCTAATAGATGCAAGTGAATACTGGAATCACACTTTTCAGTTCACTAGGATATTGTAAATAGCAAAAATTCAGGTCTTTTCATATCTGTCAGCAGTGATTTTGCTGCAGCTAAAAATATTAAAATTTGCAGCCTTTACAGTTACTGTGCTTTGTTGACTCTTTTTTAAATTTTTTTCCTCATCCAATATAGAGAAACATTATTTAAAATTGTACAAGAGAAACATAACAATTATAACTCCATTTCTCCACACCCTTCTCTGCAAGGCATTCCTGTAAATTTGTCTAAGCTGTTTAAGTGTTTTTCCCATATTATGAAATGTTAGTAATAGCCAGTTTCATCACCAAAATGTGACTATAACCACAAGCAACACTGTAGTATGCTGTTTGCACATAAAAATTGAAATTTGATTCTTACATGAACACCTACTTTTTATAGTGATTTTATCCAAAAAGCCCCCCAAATTGTAAGAATGAATAATAATAATAATCATCATAATAATAACAATAATAATAATAACCACTGTGTGTGTATGCATTTATATACAACCTTTATATGTATTTGCCTGTATCTAACTCCCATGTTTTGACATAGTTAGTCCAATAAAAGAAGTGTACATTACTGGAGCATTTACTATTACAGTAAGAACAGCATTGCTATAAATTGCTCTGTTTCTCCTTCCCTGAACAAGCAAGTCTTGATGTTATACTGTACATCCCATAGACATCTGCAGAAGCTTGCATACTATAAAAAAGTTAATTGTATTCTGAAGACTAAGTCATTTGCACTGCATGGGAATATTTCAAGTTAGCATTCTGTGAAGTCATGGAATCATTGCTCAGACAGGTCAAAAGGAACAGTAACACAGTCAGACATCTGCATGCTACATCAGAGCATGAAAATGACAGTTCTTTCATCCTGGAAGCATGTGGAGGTGGCCTTGCCACACACAAAAGTGGAAAGACAACTCGACAGCCGTGTCATTTTCAAACAGAGCTGCAATGTGGGCAATGCAATGCATTCTCCTAGTGTTGCTGTTTTCTTTTTGAATTTGGAATTTTTGGTTTTCAACTAGAAGGATAAATTAATGACACTGATGTGCAAATCTTAAACTGCATAGTATATATATTAAGCAGCCACAGACCCCTTTCTTAGGGTAGGACCACATCCACAATCTCAGCAAGAGACTAGGACAAACCTGACAAAACAGTAAGCCTGAAAGATCAAGTTATGGCCACAAAGGCAACAATTGCTCTTTTCTTTAGAGGCATTACAGATGGAACTGAGCAATTAGAAGCTGTAGAAGTAGTGGATATCATGTAAGTTGGTTTTAGTCATGCCCTTACTCTTTAAGGTCACAGGTAACCTTTTGTGTTCATTAGGCTGCTAGTATCTTCATGAACAGCATGAAATTCATTGCCTTTTTTAAACCAGTGTCCAAGTTTTTAATCTGTCTGCACATTCCTGAGTGCCAATTCTCCTTTGAGCTCACCACAGATCAGTTACAGGTAAGACTTTTCATTGTCATCCTTGGAAACATCTGTTTTCCAGTGCCCATCAAAGTCTGCAACTGTACTGTCCAGCAAGAACACAGACACAGCAGGAACGAATCTCATACTGATGCCAGACTAACTTCATTTTGTAACTGCATTCTGCATTTTCAAACTGGGTTTTTGTTGCAGCATGGTAGTGACTAAGGCCATTCATGGTGATACTGTTTCCCATTCTTTTTCCTTTCTCTTTGCAAGTGCTCCAGTTCAGCCTCATACATCATTTCCTGAACCAAGTATTTCTCTCTTCTCATTCTGTCGCACAAGTCTTTGGGCATGTCTGGAATCAGGTAGGCAATGAAGGACTTGATTCCAAAAACAAGGTGCTGAAAAGAAGAACAAAAATAATTGCTTAAAAATGGATAATTACTCATTTCTAGGTCTTCATTTTAAAGCCTAAAAGTCTGTGGCAAAACTCAAACTGAGGTTCAATTCATGACTGAAAGCCAACTCCTTTGGTTTTTTAATAAAAATACACGCTCATATCAGAGTAAATGAGTGGTCTAAGAGAAATGGGGAAATGCTGAAGTCTTGTGAAAAGTAAAATAAAGGAGATAGTTATTCACTTCAATGAAATGTGACTGCAGGATATGCTAGTGTGATTAACAAATGCAAAAATTAACTACAAGTAGTCTTTGTTGAGAACTTATAATGGAAATAGGAACCAGATTCCTGGATATTATGCAATACATTCTTCAGACTTAGTATACACATTTCTACTTTTATATTAGGTTAGAATCATGTATCGTTTTCCTAATGCATATTTATCCTGTAATAACCATGCCTAATGTACACAAAACTTGCATTTCTTTTTCAATAAAATGTGAAAGAATTGGTTGGGAACCAACATGATGTATAAGATGACTGTTAGGGAAATACAATCTTAGAGGGACTGTAAAGTAAGTGCATGCTCTGTCAGTTCTGTTTGAAGCAGCTGATAGACAACAGTTTGGGGAAAGCAATTTTTCTTCCCACTCTTTTGACTGTAATGAACAAGCAATTGATGAAAAAGACAACTCACTTACAGAAGTACTGTAAAGAATTGACTCAGATTTTAAAGAGGTAGAAAGGAGTTGTCCCTTTCCACAACTAACCTCAAATACTATGATGAAGGCCAATCGTGCTGCCAGGACATGCCAAAACTGCAAAGTGAATTCATAGGGAGTTGAACTCCATGGTGGGGCTCTATAGTCTCTATATCTGCAGAGCAAAGAGAAACCAAATAAGTTAGCCATGCTCAAAAACCTGGCTATGGTCAAGTGGTCTTTAGTTCATCCGAGACCTATCTAAAAGGAGAGAAACAGAAGTGAAAGCAGACTTCAAGAGGGTGAAACAGGAAGGGAGAACAGTCCACAATACAGGGTATTAAATAGAGCTGTTTATAAGATTTTTGCTTCCAAAAATCCAAAGCAAACAATTTCTTTTATTGTTACAAAACTGAAGCGTTAATTTCAAATGTGGTGACTCTACATTGGTTCTAGTCTTTGCTTATAAGCATGTAAGGTTCTCCAGACAAAGCTGGCATAAATGTAACATGATTCTAATTTAAACTCATGTTCACTGCAAAACTACATCTGAAACCATGAGTGCACTCGTGCAATGTCCTATTTCATCTTTATGCTGAATTTCTTGTATTCATCTTGCATAACTGTTTGCAATCTCAGCCTGGGTTAGAGCCACAACAATATACAATCTTAATTGTGCATTTTAATGAATAGACTTCAGAATGCTTAACAAAACTGAAATGAGAATTTTACCCTTCTAGGCAGCTGGTGAAACTTTGAAATTAAAGAATTCATAGAGGCATGAAAGATAAAGTCTTGCAAAAGTCCTGGAAAACCTCAGACCACGGGTTTCCAATGTGTTAGTAGTGTGCCCTACCACAATACTGTTTGCACCCCAAACTTCACGTTGAACAAACATGAACTCCAATGCCTTTACAGGCAAAAAAGAAACTATTAGACCAGCAATTTGAGCACAGACTTTCAGTTTACTCTCTGCATTAATGTCCATGCCTGTATTCCAAGAAGGGAGAGCATTGAAACCTACCGACAGTATCCCGAGTATCCCATCCCAAGTTCGCTCAAATCAAATACTGACAAACTGCTGTTGACGTATCCTTTCAAGCATCTGAAAGAAAAATCCAAAGGGTCAGGACCTTCCTCATGAAGTGGTTATACAGCACAGATCCTGTATGTAAGCATATTCTGCTATCACATCTGCTTAGCAGGACAAAAGCAATTCTAAAATTTTATGCAGAGAAGCAAAGTTTATCAGAAAGAAAAGAATAACATCTGCTTCAGGTATAACACTGCTTAAAAATCTATTCCAGCATTTATTATGGTTTTGCTTCTTATCTACCAGGATATAAACCAAAAATTGGTGCTACAGTGTTTTACATTGTTTCCTAAAATTATTGCACTCTAAAAGATAGCTAGAAAGGCAGAGAGCAGAATAATTAAACACCCTTGCAGAATTTGCAACCAATAATGCAGCATCTATCAAAAAATTACAGGTTTAGTGAGTTGAATCAAAGAAGAATTTTCACCAACAGTAACATAAACAGTGCATATACACAAACCAGTCATTTCAAAGGCAAAAAATGTATTACTATTGATGACAGAAATCATATAAATATATTTATTTATGACTGTAGGAGTGAATTTCTTGCTATTGCTTGAAACCACAGACACGTACAACATCCCATCTTCTTTTAAATGTCTTGTAAGTTAAGGACTTTTGAAAGTAAAAAAAATATTTAAAAAGAGATGCACGAGGAATCATTTTATATATTCTGGATCTTCAGGTTTGCTGTGATACCTCAAATCACTACTGGCAAAAGAAGAAATCGAATTACACAGTTCTCTGTTAAATGGGTAGGGTGTATTAAGGACTAACATTTTTCTGCCACAGTCTCTTTTCATCCTTTCCTGCCTTACTCTTTTTGCCCTACAATTCTCTCTTCCTGTGACAGCCCAGGAAGACTAAATCTTTATTTTGAACCATTAGAAATGGAGCAATGAGGGGAGAAAGGTCAGACTGTTGAGGTTTGAGCTGACACGCAGGACAAGCCTTGATGCTTTCACTTTTATCCTTCCTCCTGAGCAATAAAGAAGGTAAGTTGAGCTTGTGAGACATCCTATAGTATTAGAAAAGTGATGCTTCCTTTTTTCAAAGTAATCCTGACTCCTAGATTAAAAAAATAGGGAATGAAGGGGAAGAAGGGAAAGGGGAGGAAAGGGGAGGGAAGGCAAGGCAAAGCAAGGAAGTCCTGTAAAACCATCCCTCAAGAACACCTGTAGGGCCCTGGTCTCCAAATGAAAGAGGATGCCCAAGAGCACTATCTGTGATCTGTTAAGATCACATAAAAAAGGTCCTGGCAGACAAGGGGAAACACAGACAGACAGAGCACAGTGGATCTAAATTCCAAAGGCCCAAAAATCATAAAAGTACTGGTGAGTGTCTGGAGAGATGTGCAGGAAACCAGGCTGGTGGTGCAAAGGCAGGCAGGATACCTTGCTGAAGGCAGGATACACCACACATGGAGTTAAGCTAAATAGTGTCAAGGCCAAGTAGCCTGGCTACAACATCTGTGAAGAGAAACAGGCAGAGGAGTTGAATGTGAACGAGGCTTAGGAGCACAGATGTGTGTTTGGGAAGGTAGTGGGAGACAGTCCAGAGTTATTGCAGAAAAGAAGAAAGGCTTATCTAGAAAAAGCCTGAAAACTGATACAATGTCCATTGACTTTTTGTTTGCATTCAGAAGGGAAGACAAGATTTTCCACCAACATAACTTTGCAAACTGTTTGGGATCACTGCCAAGGTTTGCACAGGTGTAAAAGAGAAATGTATCTGTTATCACAGAAATACAACAGCAAAAGTGTGCTTCCACTGAAATATATATGTATATATAAAGAATTTCATAATTACTTTTCTTGTCTGTACCCTTGATCTGTACAGGGACCATATTTGTATGCATAGACAAAACGTGGAATATAATCAGAAGTAATGGCAATAACAAAGGCATTGGTGATGACAGCCAGAACTCCAATTCCTTCCAGAATTCCATACCAGATACCTAGAAACAAGAGAAATTACAACAAAGTTGTCAGGTTTCTATAGGCACATTGTCATATAAAGGCATACTATGATAATAAATTATTAGTCATTATTGAATCATTATTAGTCATATCTTACTGGGAAAGAATTATGAGTCACAAAAACTAGTCCAGACTGTTTTAAATCAAAAGTGAATTTAGTCCTTATATTTAATTTCTAAATTCAATTTCTTTTAAACCTAGAGTTCCACAAATCAGAAGCCTGGAATACTATTTAGCCTGTTTTCAAGATTCAAACTATTATGATTCCTCATTGAAAATGAAAACAAATTTGAGGAGTCCTCTTAATAAAGCAACTGAGTATCCTTTTGTTGCTTAACAGGAGAGTTGTCATTGAAACCTGTAGGTTATATTATCATCTTGAAACATGAAATACTTCAGGAGTTAAGCTGTTTTAAAGAAGGAAACACAGAGAGATGGTATGTGACAGTCACTAGGTTCTCTCACCTATATCTGTCGCTCTTGCAGGCATCGGTCTTCGCCACTGAGTGACAAACTTGTACGCATCCAACCTGATTTCTATGATGTTGTTAAGCAGTGCCAGCAGAGGTGCCAAGGGGAAGGCAGCAACAAAGATGGTGGTAAAGCCAAACTGCAAAACTGGACAGGCATTTCTATGGTTAGAATTTGGAAACACAAAAGATCTTTTAACACTTTGCACTTTCTGAAGAAAACAAAGACCTCCCTAAATTTGCTCACCCATCTCTAAATATTCATCCATTAAACCATGGAGGTTCATAGGCTGCAGATTCCAGTCTTTTTCCCACTGAGGTAGAGAAATTTTATTCTCCATTGATTGCCCTCTTCTCTTCATTTTGCGTCGTGACCACCAATTCTGTAACAAACTTTATTACACAAAGAGAGTATTATGGACTTTATCTGCACAGTAATTTAAAATATTTTCTGGTATTGTTTTGAAGTAAGTAGGCCTGATTTTAAATAGCAGCTGAATGCTTACGTAGGTGTTTTTTGGAAACATTTACAATTTCATCTAAGATATAGTTCAAAGAACTTATAAAAGTTCTCAAAATTCTGCATTACAATTTTATTTATGTCTTTAATGTAGCATGTTCTGCATTGTACAAATAAGCTTTTCAGAATATGGAAGATGCTTGTGTAGACTTTTTTTTGGTAGAATTTACCTGAATGACTAAATAAAAAATAAATAAATAAAAATGCATAGCAAGAGCTTTAAAAAATAAATAATTTTATTTTAAATTCTGTAAAAGACTAAGTAACTGGAGCTCAGTAAGAACTCTATGCTAGAATACAGTGAATAGTAGACTACATCTATTTTTGAACAAGCTTAAAGATCTAGATGCCCTACAGAATTTTTTTTTTCTTGAAGTAGGAAAGTCTTTAAAAATCTGTTGCTGAATGCTGATGCTATTTTTCATAAAGCTGTGCAGATATCTTTTCAAAATGTAGTTATAAATATTAAGTAGATAATAGCTCACAAATTAAAGTGTTATACACATGAAAAATATTATCCAGTACTGACACTGGGGACAATTAAAGGCTGCTGTTTGTTTCTAGATATTAGGGAAAAGAGACTGAAGATGGAAACCAGCTTTCTTACAGGTATTTTTATAAACTGCTACTATTTTTTCTCCAGCTAATTCAGTGTTTGGCTCTCTAGTTACTGAAAGAGCAACTGCTGCCAAAGTTGCAAACAATGGCACTGTCAAAACAAAACACTTCTTTCCATTACAGAATACAAGCAGGTTCTAAAATAAATTCTGGACAGCCAAGATCCTGCTAGGCTGAGAAGACAGGAAGCCTGGTAGTTCAAGCAGGTTTCTCCCTTTCAGAAATCCACGTTTCGTGACACACAGCACACTGCCCCTCATTTGCAGAATAACTGCCTGTTGTGAGCATAACCCTTTCTGACATATTTACAAGGTTGAGACTTCAATGAAATTAATATTTGATGATCAACCTTCTACTGAAAACATATTCTTGCAGTTTCAAGAGAACTGTAAGACTCGTAGGCCATTATTAGTCTCTTCAGAGGTTGAACAGCTCTGTTTGTAGTATGGAAAATGAAATCACAATAAACAATTTAGATGGTTAACATACCTCAGGAAGCTTTGTCTTAGAGCAGCAGTTAATGCTTTCCTTGGGAATAAACTTAGAGCACGTGAGAAGCAAAAAGTGCAAACAGTCTCCAAACATAAAAATACTTCTCCCTATCATTGAATCACCCTAAAAAGTATTCACTGTTTGTAAAATAAACTTTCACATCTGAACTTACGGATAGCCTAGTTCCATGAAGTTGTTCCACATTTGTTTTAAAACCATAATGACTCCCATTTGCAAGCAGAGATCTATCAAGCAGCCACTGGGATGACACTGAAAGGAAGGGGAGAAATATCAATAGCTAAAATAAGAGAATTCCTTTATTTTTATTTGTTCAGAGGATAAACAAAAAATATTACATATGTTTGGTGAAAAACTGGAATCTGTATCTACAGAAATAGTAAAAAAATATTTATAAGATAAATATTAACACAGACTTCAGCTGAACAACCATATTATTTCTTGGAGAACTAGATCATGTTACCCAAGTTAAAGGTCTGTGTGCTGGGTATATGAAAAATTATACAGACCATTTCACTTGGATCAAGACATATTTATTCATTTCAAAAGAATGGAACAATATTACATTTGCAATATTATAAGTCCAAAGAGGGATTGAATTTCTGGTACTGGTATCTTAAGTATACAGATTGCCATATTAAAATGTTTAGTAATTACAGAACTATTTTTTCAGACCATGGACTACAAAGTTATGATGTTTTACTGTGTGGCTATCAAGATTCAATAGAAAAAACCTGTTTTTCAGAGATAAGAGAACTTCAGCATGCTGGTGAGTTGCAATCCTAATGTATCCCCAAGTTAAATTTTCAAAATAGTATTTTTCTTCTTTTAAATCAAAAGATTATCAATCAGTTTGGGTTGGAAAGGACCTCCTAAGATCATCTAGCCCAAACTCCTGCAACAAGCATGGCCACTTTCAACTAGATGAGGTTGCTCAAAGCTCCATCCAACCTCACCTTGAATGTTTCCAGTGGTAGAACACCCACCACCTCTCCAGCTAACCTGTTCCAGTGTTTCACCATCCTCATATTGAAAATAATCTCTTCCTTACACCTAGTCTAAATCTAGCCTCTCTTAGACTAAAACCATTACCCCCTGTTCTGACTCAACAGGCCCTCCTAGAAGTTTGTCCCCATCTTTTTCATAAGCCCCTTTAAGCACTGAAAGGTGGCAGTAATGCCTCTTTAGAGCCTTCTTGTCTGCAGGCTGAACAACTCCAACTCTCTCAGCCTGTCTTCAGAGGAGAAGTGCTCCAGCTCCCTGACTCTCTTTGTGTCCCTCCTCCAGACCCACTCCAACAGGGCCATGTCTTTTCTGTGCTGACAGAAATTGAAGAAGCTGATAAAAAAAAGCTGATGGCTTTATATTTATGTCCTCCATTCAAAAAATCCACATACCCAGGAGATTCCAATCTCGTAGGACTTAGCAGTGCCTGTGAGGTAAGGTCACTGTTCACTCCTCCCAAAGATAAAGGCAGAAAGAACTGTGTGTGTGTCAGAGAACGCAGCAAGAATAACATCTCCTGTTTCCTATCCTTTGCTATAAATAAGAGTTTACTATTCACTGCACATAAATGAACAAACCTTTCAAACTGGGCATTCATGTCCTTCAGTCATTTCCTTTTTACTCATGGAAATAGCACAGGGACACAAACCAGGATTGCTTACCTCTTCCAGTCTCCATCTGTTAAAAAGCTTATTGTACTTTCCTGGGCGGCCTGCAAATCTGGAAAAGAAGATTTCTGTTTCTCACTGGACATTCCAAGAACACCCTGTATCAGTAGCTATTTCACAACATCCACTGAATAAACACATGAAATATCAACAGATTAAATCTCACAGGCTTAAATCTGCTATCTGTAGGATATGGAAGTTTTAGAATACAATCAAGGACTATCATTTTGCAAATGACCCCAAGCTTTTATTGTCCTGGACAAAAATCCCAGCTTCAGAGATTTTAGATGTTAAATACTCAGATCTAATCTAAGAGGATAAGCCATTGCAATACATAGGAAGGTACTGCAGCACTGGAATCTGATGGCCACACAAAGTGTACACTCGACTTGTATAACAAATTGAATCAAAATTCAAGATGGCCTCAGTGAAAGTTATAAATGACACACAAAGAAACCCATGCCTGGTCCTACTAGACACAGGAGAGAGCAAGACACAAAGAAGTTTAGATACTGTATGGCAAATACACCACCAGATGGAACAAACAGCACCAACAAACTTTACAAAAAGGTTTTTTGGTTTGTCTGTTTGTTCATTTGTGTTGTTGGTTTTTTCCAAACAATCTTGAACTGAAATTATAACCCTTTATACAAGGTACTCTGAATTATTGTGTAGGTTCTGGAAGAATGGTAAGTGAGACCAAACCAAACTGAACTGAAGATGAAGGAAGGTGAGACCTGAACTGTATCTCATGCACTGAGCTAAAGATAAACACAAAAATTGGAGCTGGAATTTCTGCTTCCTGCTCTTGTACAGGATTTGCTAGACAATATTTACTAGTTATAGAAATGCATCCTGGGAAATGAAAGTTAAGGAGAATGAAAAGAAAAAATTAATAAAGCCTGTTAGCACAGGGCTAAATACAGACCCACATTTAGGCAGTGGCTGTATTTTCAAAAGTTCTGAATTCTCATTTAGTAGAAAAGTCACGTACATAGACCCATTTAAAAAGTAGAATTTTTACCCTCTAGTCTCATGGGTAAGCATTTCAAGGGTCCAACCCTCACATACAGTTAAAAATATTAATTTAGTGTTACTATTTGTTCCCAGAAACTGACTCACACCTAAATCTTACAGTTCAAACTGTCACTGTATTTTCTGCAAACCTGTAAAATTAGTAAGGATTTTGATTTCTGTGCAAGTTTTCCTTTATGTGCAGTTGGCAAAGATAACTTACCTGCCAAGAAAAAAGGCAATGTAGAAGATTGAGCTGTTCAAGTTGACAAACTGGAAGAGGAACATTTTCAAGGCAAAGCTGTTTTCCCATTCAGATTCTGTTCTAGGGTGCTCTTCAGAAAGACACAATATACATTATATTTAAAATAAAATGAAATTGAGTTATGCATAACTTTGCTCACATACCAATCAATACTAAAACACAAGCAATGGTTTCAAGCCATGGTGACCCATCAGGTTGCAATTTTCTTCTTTCCCTGAAAGCATTCAGTTTACAGATCATAAAACCACTGCCCCAGCTCAGACTATGCCATTTCTATGTGGAAACAGGAGATGCAAGCCCCTCAGTACAGAATAGATCCCAATTCTGTGGGAAGATACCTGTTCTAGTTCCATGAAAAACCTCTGAATTCAGTCTGAATCTTTAATGTTAAGGCCAAAGGTATCTTGATTCAAAGGAAAAAACACAACACAATAAAAACAAAAAACAAACAAACACAAAAAACCCAAACCAAAACAAAAACCCCAAACCAACAACAACAACAACAAAAGACCAAAAAGCAAAAGCACTTGGCATCAGTAGAGCAATAGGTGGGGGTTGCCAAGGAAAGCAGAGCTGAAAGAAACAACAGCCAGTCCCTTTCTCACCCAAACATCTCACCTTCTAAATACTCTGTGAGCCCACCACTTTATCCTCAAGACTTCCCTATCCTAATGCTTGTGGGGCGACAAACAGTGACAGTGAGGAAAGGACAGAGGTCCATTTTGTCTTCTTTTGGGAAGAAATGTAGAAATTCTTGTAGGGCTACAAGTGTTCTGTGTGGGTCTGCAGTGCCTTGGATATTTTTCCTGAAGGTTTGTAGGGCTTTATTTATGTCTGAATTAGAACTTGGTAATAATGACTACAAATTAATTTTTTACAAAATCCATCTTTGACGTATGTATCAAAGTTAGAATATACTACACTGAAAACTGTATTAAAGCACACACACGAGTGGTAAGTCTAAACTGTCTGGATTTATCAGTTAAAAGCTGCAGTACTTAATTACTGTGCTCTAATGATGACTAAATGTGGGTACAAATATACAGCTTTACATATGGACACTTGTTCCCAGAAGTTAAGGTGTCCTTCTCTGATGTTCAAAACCTTAGGAAGAGTAATGAATTACCCAGGTCAAACACCTAATGCTCCACCATATTTAATTCAAGAAATCATTTCCTTTTTTTTTTAAATTTTTTCATACATTTGGGGAAAAAAACAGCTTGTGCACTTAATTATTTTCTTTCCCCTTCTCTAGTCTGTTACAATATCATACCTTTTAAAAGAATTTTGATCTGAAAAAATACTTTAAAATATTTTAATAGTTAGAGTAAGTTGACTATACATTCTAAATCTTTCTAACCTCTTCAAGTGCCTGTTACCTGAAGCACTACGAAGTTTTGAGCACCTTGTTTAACACTTCAGCCAGAGGAGGGTGCTATTGGATTTAAGCAGCAACTTGTGTTTAACCAAGACAAGATGACTTGCATATTTTGACATGGGCTAAAAGTGAGTTTGTAAAAAGGCTAAATGGTGACACATTGACACAGTTGGAGAGCATAAATTCTGCCTTTGCTTTATTGTTTTCTATAAGCTAGAAGGCTTTATCTCTGTGACTGAATCACAACTAGAGGCTTCACTACAAAATTTTAATGTGACAGAATTAGAGGTACTTTAAAAATCATGACTTAACATTTTAATCTTGGACAACATAATTTTATCTTAACCCATTCTTT
Organism: Myrmophylax atrothorax; assembly: GCA_026770055.1. Taxonomy (NCBI): domain Eukaryota; kingdom Metazoa; phylum Chordata; class Aves; order Passeriformes; family Thamnophilidae; genus Myrmophylax; species Myrmophylax atrothorax. The sequence goes on along the minus strand of JAOXXN010000065.1, from coordinate 317,805 downwards.
TCCCATATGAAAGTTCAAATTAAAATAACTAAAAAAATAAACAAGGATTTGGGGAAATTGGAAAAAAAAATTTAGTATTCTAAGAAAGAATGTATTTTGAGTTTTGCTCCAAAATAAGACAACAGTTTTTCAATGTATCTGTATATGAATATGTAACATGAAACATTAAAAGAAGTATAAAATAAATTCCTTACTTTTCTATTATTTCCCCAGTAATTAATTAATAATAATTTCTTTTCTTTCTTTGGCATTTCTCACTTGCTTAAGGAAATGCCAGAAACGTACCATGCACAGATGAAGTTTTCAAACCCCTACTTTAGGGAACTATAAAGGCAAATGCCACAGACAGCAAGAACCACACCATTAGTGAAGACCTACATACCTAAGTCTGTCAGGAGATAAGCAACCTTCTCATATACCTACAACAGAAATATGAGATGGTGTAAGTACAGCACATCCTGGCTGTTGTGATGTCAAATCCAGAATGGAAACAAGCACCAAAAGCAGAGGTATTCTGCTGCTCTACAGCATCAAGGTATCTGGACAGAGAAGGGAGGGCAATGCAGTAGTTCCCTATAAAGAACAGTTTCCTATAAAGACTTTGTTGAACTCCTTTAGTCCTGTTCTCTTTATCCATGTAAACGTATGTAAGTATATATATGAAATATACAATAAAGATAAAACAAACAGATAATGAAAAATATTCAGACATCAGCAGTTCTCTTAACAGCTAGATATTTATCCTCTAACTTCAGGAACCAACCTATGTGACCTAAAAGTAGGCAACAGCCTTTACACGGTGCAGTTTCCCTTTGCATGAATGTGCAAACTGACTGAGGATATCAGCCTTCTACTGCAACTCCCTTATCTCTCAAAATATTGACTATCTCCTGTCTTTATTTTAAATGACACTTAGCCCAAGGCAGTTACCAACTCTGAAAAGTATTTCCTTGAGTATCTACAATAAATAGCAAGATATTTCTGGTAGCTTTGCTTGTTCACTTGAATGTACTTTTTATGAATCAGAGTGATCATATATAATAACATAAATAAATACACAGCTGATTAGAAGAATTATTTCTTATTGAAATGAGTGTACAATCTCCTTAAAAGAATTAAAAGCCATTGTTTGCTGGGTTATATTCCTTTTTACCTGTTTGTGCTTCCATGGGAACAGAAAGATGATAAATAATTTTGCAGCTGAAAGAACAGAGTTTCTCTCCATGTACATAGAGCTACAACAGCAAATGATTAAATCCCTGCTGTCACATGACAGAAAAAACTTACACCAAAATTATGTATCAGAATAATTCTAGGAATGTTCAACACTGATATCACAGCTGCATTTAAATGAAAGGGGAAAATTGAAAGTCATCAATTAAAACAGCCTAAAAAATAAATTCTCAGCCATGGAAATAATGTAGTTTCATTTGGAGATGTATTGTAAACAGTAGCACAAAAAACCCCAAAAATGCAAACATAGAAACTGGGAGTCTGTACCCCTGTGACTTGGTGACATAAGCAAAGATGTGCACTGACAAATTAAAGAGGAATTGGAGAAAAACATTAACAGCCCTCTGAAACACTGGCTTTAGACACTGCTGCATGAAAAAGCACAAACAGGTACGTATGTGATATATGGTAAACTCAGTAAGCTTGTAAAAATTACTCTTAAATTAATCACTTCTTTAAAAGAGCAGAAGACTTACAACATTGAGTGACATGATGATCATAAAATTGATACAGACTCCAGTGCCAGATGTTGCAAACTGCCAATACTTCTTGATGAAATACCACTTGAAAGAAGCAAACTGCTCCATGGCCACCAGTCGATACACCACGACTGCAAACACTGCAGTGAGGACCAGGGAGATCTAAAAAGATGTATTTATGAGTACAACTATTAGAACAAAAGAAATCAGATCTAAAATAATAGCCACTGAAATACTAAATCAGCAAGTGGTTTAAGCATTTCTATTTGTTTTGGAAAGCCAAATTTGAGAGAACAAAAATACTACATGAGTTAAAATTTTTTTTTTACTGTTCTTACAACTATATTCCATCTTTTGAAAGAATGAGATCTCTAAACAAGCAGTAAGACTGAGACAACCAGTTTTGCCCATATTATGTAAATCTACTAATCTTAATGAATGCACTCATGATGAATTACTATTGAATTACAATAAAATAATTCTAATGTTGTTAAACATCACCATGAAGAATATTCCTGAGACAGACACCATCAGTCGACTGAGCTTATCAGGGAAAGGTTGAAAAGGTTCAGGTTTTCCCGTGATGGGATTTACTCTTTCCACTTGGGAATATTTAGCTTCAAACTGGGGACGCAGCTCTTCCTGGAATGACAGGGTGGATTACATTTGTCATGTTACTCATTTCTCTCAAGAATCAGACATATACGAGCTACAAAGTAGAAAATTATGCTGATACAAATTATTTTTATAATGCTTCATTCAACTTAAATACCTAAATAATTTGCTCTTTTGAAAATCCCCAGAAATAGTGCCAGAGACCAGCAAAGAACAGAAAGCCTAAGAGCCTTCCCCACTATGGGAGGGTACTAAAAAACTGACTTACACACTAGGTTGTCTGCAGAAATAGATAAGTAAACTAATGCCAGTTATAATGTTTCTTTTTATGATATAAAGCCATTTCTTAAAAGCCACCATCTACCTATCTATGGAAGCTATAAAACAAGTAATGATAAAATCTATTGACTTAAACAGCAATTAAGTATTCAAAATAGTTAAATCACAGCTATGTTGAGTAATGATTTATGAAGTAATAAAATCATTTTATTATTGCTGATGCCGACAGCAGAATGTTCAAAGGATAATCTGCCTCTCAAAAGGATATAAAATCTAGTTTCTGTCCCTTTGCTTGTCTTGGTCCCATTTTTAGGAAGAATCAGGAATTTCCAGTACAAGAAACCATAGGACTCAGAAATATGTCTGTGGGCATCAGCAGTAGCTCTTGTCCTCTGTACAGGAAGTATTCCCACTCAGTTTTTCAAAGGCTACACTTTTGATAAATGTAGAATTATATTTTGAATCATAAGGCTACTTGCAGAAGGCAAAGTATCCTTGTATAGTATCAAATAAACCAGTTTATTCTGCAACTAGTAAATACAAAACTAATACAAACCTAATCTGATTTACAAACTCAGCTCACGACACAGAATATTAATTGATATTTACACTTAAATCATGCTCATAGCAAGCTTTACACATTTAATTCTGTTTCATCTTACCTCTTCATCTTCCCAGTCTATGAGGTCCCAGTCATAGGTTAACACAGCTCTCCGTCTCTTCCAAAACTCTAGAAAGACTGTTGCTGTGGAAAAGAACTGCAGTTTAATTACAGCAAGAAAAAAAAGGGCTCTGCAGATCTCAAAAAAATCAGTAATGTAATGTGATAACTGTCATTAGCCACTTTTTGGTAGTTTTCCCCATCGAATCTGAAAATTGTAAGTAACTTCAGGATAATCCCTGTTGAAATTGAAACACTATTTTCAATGTTTATCTAAGAATCTGTTGTTGTTGTTGTTGTCTGCTATATCTGTACAGAGGTACCCAGCAGTATGAGGCAGTGCCATCCCTTTTAATTTTGACTTTAGTTTTATTCAAAACATAAAATCTTTCCTTGAAGAAACAATTATTTCTAATCTAGGTGTGAGATCACAATCAGATTCTTCATGTACTTAGGGGTTTTGGTAAGTGCTATAAAAATAATTATGACCAATACATAAATCCAAGTTCCCAAACACTGTGGTCTGTGACTAGGTGTAAGAAACCTTGTTTTGGTGGGATTCCTGACAAAACATAGGATTGTTCCCTGAAATACAATGAATTCAAATAGGAAGTGAGAAAAATTCCTTCCTTCTAGAAAGTCAACTGCTCAGAAGGAGAATTTCTATTTCAAACTAAGCAGGATGGTGTCACATTCCTACCTTTATCTATATTTTGTACTATGTTTAACATCTTATAGGGCTTATATACATATTACATCTAATTATCATCATGTTATATTGTACACACACAGGATATATCTATATATTACAACACAATCACTAGAAGTTAGTGGAAGTTCACCCTATCATTACCCATAAATAATGGTTGTTGAATGAAAGGAGCTTGTCTTTCAATATGATTTCTAGGTATCATGTTCTTTTATTCTTCCAAGCATGAGTCTTGTATTCACCACAGATAAAAGTTTTGCATGCTTCTAACAAGACCAGCACCCAGCTCTCCCATTTAAGCAGCAGTGAGGTTTGCACTTGAATAATCTGAGGGTGAAACAACCTTTTCTCACTGTAACTGGGAGACAGTTACACAGCCAAGGAGATGGGGACTGGCTCCACTGCCTCGCAGAGTTTCGTCATGGCCAGCCAGGCCCCCTCTGAATTGCCCTTCTCAATTACTTACTCAGTTTTATTTAGTTGGACTGCTCTACAGCAAAACTATGCAATACAAACAGTCCTACAGACTTGGTACCACACCTGCTCTTCAGAACTGAAACTGGCACTTAAAGAATATCAGCTACAGCTGAAGGAGAGCTGAGTCTCCTCCCACACTTGTGGAGTACTCTGAACCACTTGGCCTCCATATGGCCACAGCTCCAAATCTGATCACACCTGGGCTCACTGCTGGAGGCTTTGCCCTGTAGGAAGAGAGGGCCAGCACTCAGTGCCAGCATTCTGGCACCACCCTGCAGGTGTGCAACACTTAGCCAAAAACTGAGTCACAAACATCTTCCTTTAGGTGTAAGTCACTCAGGCAAACAGTTTTAACTCTTCATAACGCAGATGAATCAAACTGCTAACAAACAAGAGAGAATGAGCACACCTCCCCAAGGCCAGTGCTGAGGTCCAGGACAGCACTAGAGGGCTATGACCTTCACAGCACTACAATGGATATACTTTTAACAGAATTTCAGACTACATATTTAAGATATTGGTATTTTCATATATATCTATTCAAATGACCTTTCTTTTTAAAAGCTCTCAGAAAGGCACACTATAAAGGTGTACATGCTGGTGTGAAGAATACTGCTGACTCCAGTATTTAATTTGTCATTTGCTTAATACTGTTTAAGGTTTGGACACAAATTTATGGTGCTTATTTTCAGACCTTACACCTGCCCACCCAGGGACAGCAGTAAATGTGAGTTGGAAGCTTGCTGATACACACTGCAGAGAATATCAGATTCCAAAGAAATAGACCAAAAACCAGAAAACCAAACCCACAGCATCAGACTCCGTCCTCCCTCCTCACAGACAACCCCAACTCACACCACATAAACAATTTACTTCTCCCAAAAGGGATATTAGAAAGGGTAGAACTTGATCCATCTCACAGAAGAACTTCCACTTGTCCATGCAGTACTTTCAAGAAAACACCACCAGTTGCTTCCATATAAATGTTTCCTGTAGATACCATATCCTCAATGCTTATCTCAAGAATAAGTTACAAAACAGTATTTGCACTTGATTCCTTAAAAATTTAAAGTGGAAACAGATGACATTGTCATAGCATTCCACTCAAATAGTCACACAGTACTGAAACACATTTGAGTCTCTCTTCACCACATACCAACCTAGAATAAATATACAAAAAGGATTAAAGAATAAAAAAACGTCACAGGCTGACTGGATGACCATATGAAGTTCTATAGGATATGCCTGACTTCTGTATTCCTACTTTAATCCAGTAAAGCCTGAAGGGGGAGTAACAGTTGTAACCTTCAGATCCCTAGCTGGATATGTAAAAATTAATGATGTCTAAAAAATTCAGAAAATTTGGATCTACTTTATTCTCTTAAACTATTGCTACTATGAACATACTTGGAGATAGGATCAGATCCATTTCCAGCAGCATGCTTTTCTTAACAGTACCCATATTGCTGCTTTATTCTGTAGAAGTCAGGCCCTTGCCAGCTCTCATCTCACCCAGGGTAGGAAACTGTGATAAGAAGCAGCTATCTTTTGTTAAACTAACAGTTGCACAGTGCACAGAGCAAGAGTTTCTTACAGCTTACAGAAAGCAGTCACTCTTCTGAAACACTAGTTCGAAGACTTGGAAATTATTAAGCAATAAGCACTGTCTGCCCACTTTGTTGTAAGCCCTGCAATTCCTGTGGACTCTGCAACGACAGAGCAGGGTCGTGACAGCAGGGAGTGGGTCGGGCTGGTTGTCAGCGATGCGGTGAGTGAAGGGCTGCCCCACCTCGCCAGCACAGCACGTTCCTGACCGCTGTGGCAGCCACCCTTGTTGTACCTGCACTGCCCTCTCCCCACCTCACCAACTGCACTCGGGGCCACAGCAGTATTTCAACAAGTTCTTTCACATTTTGTAGCGCTGGAAGGCAAGTCTGAGGGGTTTATAATGCTTCTTAGTGGATCTGGTTAATAATCACGATACTCTTTTATATTGTGTTCAGGCAGGCAATCGGTACTTGTTGTAGTCAAACTCAGAGCATATTTCTGAGGAAATAATTGAAAAGAAAACCCATTTTGTGATTCAAACATTACAGCAAAGAAGTAGCAATCATAAGCAATGACAGTATTTCCCTCAAACACATACTTCTCTTTTGTGGGTATTTATGCTCCTTATCAAGGAAGTAGAGAATTTCTCTCAAAGTAAGTTCAGAGCCTATTTTAAATTCTGGGGAGGGTTTGTGGTGGTGGGGAAGTATCCCATGTATGCCACCTTACAGCAAACTTCTGTTAGAAACTACACTGTTATTGCTCTGATGAGTTCAGTTCTACCAAAACCAAACAGGAAATATGTGCTTTGGAAGTTTGGCCAGTGCACTTGTCAGCTTGCTAGATAGTAAAGAGGGTGGAAATTAAATCACTTGCAGACTACAATTCATATTTATATTCCTCTTCATAATTCATTAAAAACTTAGATATTATTTTCTCAGAATAAAAATTAAAACATATTTAAGCTTAACAATATAATATTCATCGCTCACTAAATTTAGAAGTATCTAATTCTTAGAGAACAATCTGAATTTTAAAGAGCCACATGAGCAAGCACCCAGTATGTTTCTGGGACCATGATTTGCAAGGATTTCTTTCTGAATTCTAAAAGTTAAATTCTCTATCTCTCATTTTAAATGTTCCATCTACTTTTGGTTCACTAATGTAAAGATAAAAATTATCTGCTTTATAAGGCTTTTTTAAAGTGTGAAAATTCTGCAAATACGAACATGGTCCCTCAGATCAAAAAATTAACAATTTGATAATCACATCACCACTTACTCCATAAATTAAATCACTTTCTAGTAACTAATGTAAAGTAGGGAAATGGTGAAAGATTCAATTTAATGGCATGCAAAAGAATGTAATATGAAGTTATTGTTCTGAACACTCCATCATCTATCCATAAGACTTGAAATTATTATTTTCTTGAAAATTGCAGAGGTTTTGCAGACATTACACCTGTCACTGGCAGGTGCTGGGTTGTAGGCAGGAAATACACATTGCAATCACTTTATCATGCCAAAAATCTGGTTTTACATACTAAGGTTCAAATTGGAGAGACATTTTTATGGGAAATTGCATTCATATCCTGGTGAATTCCTAAAACAAGGGTCACTACATCTCTTCATAAAGCCATATACTGAAAGGAATTTTAACCTTCCCCCTTCTAGAACTGGCTTTTTTTTCCTACTCAGCTGTCACAGGTCTCAGATGCAATTTGACTCCAGCAGCACAGAAACAAAGGCAGAGTGCAAGACCCACTAAGAAACACGATGGTGACCATCCTAAGGAAAACCCCTCCTTTTTCATGCTAAAAAAAGTAAAAAGAGGTAGAGCTAATCTAGGTAACTGAACTGCAGCCTATTCCCATAATGATGGCAGTTCACTCACTTCAGGCCACGCCTGTTGCACTGATTTCCACCGAGCTGGTACTGAGCAATGCTAATGCCAGTGAAGCAAATATCACCACCTTTTTTTAAATTAATAATCTGTTCAGAGCTTCCTTAAACAATTGAGAACTACAACTTTCAAAACGAGGTTCCTTCTCTATGGTACCCCATAAAGATAACAGAAGTAAGACATCCACAAAAAATGACAGGATTTGTTCAGCAAGGATACTGCCTCCTTTTACACTGCTCTAGCAATTAAAATCACAGTCAAAGTGAACTGAGCACAATTTACCTGTGCAGTTTATTCACAGTGCATGGATAATGAGGAATTTGACCAAACACAATTTGTTCACTAATATAACCATCGATACAAGGAAGGAAAGAACATGTCACTGAATTAAACCAGTAATATTGTTAAAATGTGTTTGAAAACTTTGGGGGTTTTCTTCAGAGTTCGTTTGGGTTTTTATTGTGGTTATTACTACAAACAAATCAAAATCCAGTATTCAGCTAGCACAGCATTTCATGGCCATCTGAAGGCCTACTGTTCATACTGTAAACAAAACCAGAGCTGATAATTTAACTTCAAAAGGGTTTTCCTTGGCTTGCTTGTTTGGGAACAAAGTGATTACCCTGAATTTCACTGATACTTGAAGTTATCTTTTTTCTATTTCTTAAGAAAGGTACAAATGTTTTCAAAACACAGGTCCTTCCCACCACAGAGCTGATCTTAACTTCGGAAATAAACAGTGGGGAGAAATGGAATACACATTAAAAAGTAGATTAAATGGCACTTTATAAAGGCAAGTTTTGAGTGATGGTGCCATCTCCAAACCACAAAATAAGTAAGAATAAAGCCAAAATGAGACACCTGGATGTGATATTTAATTAGGCATTCATACAGCATTGCTCATAGCTGACTGCTATCTATCATTACCATGTGTGTTCTTTGCATTGCTCTTGATGGCATTACATACAAAGAAACTAAACTGGGGGAAATACACAACTAAATAAAAAAACCAACAAAACAAATTAAAAAACCGGCCCTTATTCTCTCTCCACCCACCCCATCCCCCTGCAAAAAAGACGCAACAAAACACAAACCTTCAAATAAAGCACCCATAAGAAAAAGTATAAGAAAGTAGGAAGAGAGGCTGCAGACAAAAGAAATAGTTATTTTTTCCAGGTATAAATCTTCTTTCTTCAGATGGTAAAGTACCCACATACACAGTCACACAATTAATTAATGAAGCTGAAGAATAATTTATTATACAACATGCTGTCACATGAGAGGTTATGTGTGGGAGTTAAAAACTCACGATCTCAATCTGTCTCATACATCCAAAAAACACCCACCACCCAAACCCCACAGATACACTACACAGCAAACCTACTACAACCATGTGACATCAAGATGAGCTTTTTTTCATTCTTCTCAATCTAACATTTGGAAAATTAATGCATAATGTACAGTTTCCAGGTTTCTGTAGAAAAAGAAGTTTCCACACAACTTCAGCATCATTCATAACCCCTGGACTGATTTAGTTTTCAGTTTGTTTCTGGCAGCACTCATATGACACTCACTGCTCATGGTCACAAAACACCCATCAACTTTCAGGGCTAATTTTAACAATTCTAATCCTTCCCAATGGAACATAGCTTATTTAGCATGCTCTTGGAATTGCTGTCTGCCCAGAAAATACTGCTCCAATAATACCAATATATGTTTTATACCTCCCTCTACAGCAAAGCGGTTTTGAATTATTCCCTTCTGAGTATGAGGCCTATTTACAGAACCATGGAATTTTCTTACACAAATAAGCTTTTGTTCCCAGAATCACAGAATGGATAAGGTTGGAAAGGGCCACAGTGGGTCATCTGGCCCAACGTCCCTGCTCAGGCAGGGTCATCCTAGAGCTCATGGCAGAGGATTGTATCCAGATGGTTCTTGAGTATCTCCAATGAGGGAGAGTCCACATCCTCTCTGGGGAATCTGTTCCAGCGCACACAGTAAAGAAGTTCTTCCTCACATTAAAGTAGAACTTCCCGTGCATCAGTTTCTGCCCATTGCCTCAGGCCCTGTTGTTTGGCACCACCAAGCAGAGCCTGGTCCATCCTCTTGACACCCTCCCTTCAGATATTTAGATACACTGATGAGGTCCTCTCTCAGTCATCTCTTCTTGATGCTGAACAGGCCCAGCTGTCTCAGCCTGTCCCTGTAAGTGAGTTGCTCCAGTCTCTTAATCATCTTTGTGGCTCTCCACTGGAATCACTCCAGGAGCTCCAAGTCTTTCTTATACTGATTAGCCCAGGACTGGACACAGGACTCCAGATGTCACCCTACCAGGACTGAGCAGAGCGGTAGGATCACCTCCCTCAACCAGCTGGCAATGCTCATCGTTAATGCACCAAGGATCCCATTGGCCCATCCAGGTAGTCGTTTCACCCAGAAGACAATCAGGGCAGTAGAGCATGATTTACTTTTACTATTCCTGACTCTTGTCATCCATGTGAGTAGAGATGGCTTCTAGAATGATGGGCCCCATCACCTTTCTAGGGATTGGGGTGAAGGTGACTGGCTCGTAGTTCCCTGGGTCCTCCTTTCCCTTGTGATGACCAGAGTGACATTTGCTTTCTTTCAGTCCTCAGGACCTCTCCTAATTGCTACAACCTTTCAAAGATGACTGTGAACAGGCCAGCTATGGTGTCTGTCAGCTCTTTTGACACTTGTGGATGCATCCTGTCAAGGCCCATGGATTTGCAGATGTCAAGTTTGTCTTAAGGATTCTCTAACACAAACCTCATTGAACAAGAGGAGGTCTTTCTTCTGATCTTCCTTTACCCTGGACACCTGGGACAGAAATTCCTGAGGGCTGGTCTTGACAGTCAAGACCGATGCAAAGGTGGCATTCAGTAACTCTGCCTTCTCTGTGTCCTCAGCTACCAGTGGTCCCCTCCATTTAGTAATGGGCATATTATCCTTAGTTTTCCTTCTGTTATCAATGTATTTGAATCAGACCTTCTTGTTGTGCTTGCCATCCATTACATCTGCCTAGGCCTTCCTTATTTCTATTTAGTCTGACAACCTCTCTGTATTTATTCCAAGTGGCCTGACTGTGCTTCTATCTCCTGCATATTTCCTGCTAATGTTTCAGTAATAACAGGAATTCTTTATACATCCACACAGGCCTCTTGCCCCCTTTGCCTGATTGATTCCTTGCTCATCAGGACGCATTGTTCTCGAGCCTGGAGGAAATGATCCTTGAAAATGATCCAGCTTTCTTGGGCCCTTCTTCCCTGCAAGCCTGTTCCCCTGTTCCAAGAGATCCCTAAAAAGGATGAACTCCTGAAGATCATGGTTGTAATCTTACTTGCTGCCATGCTTACTCTTCGCTCAATACTCAACACAGGGCAACTCCACGACCAGACCTTCCCGGTCTGTCTCCCCTAAACAGCGTACAGCCCTTCACTGGCAACCTTCCAGTCATGTGAGCCATCCCATAACATCTCCGTAAGCACACTGGGATCAATATTGTGGTTCATGTTGATCAACACGAGATCAATTTTGTTGATCATCAATATTGGTTTAGGCCACTCTAAACTCTCAGGTTCATAACATTTTCAGCATCAACATGTCGTAAATCAGTGAGATTTGTATTGTATAGCACTAACTTCTTTTACAATCTTATTTGGGTCTTAACTGAATAGCTTTGTTTTGTAAAATAAAATCAAAGACAAATTGAATTTCTTGCAGGTTCTGTACAGAACAAACTTTGAACTAAATACCATGCAACCCTCTTGTGGAATGATTCTCATCTTCCTGCTTGCAAGACTACAATGGAACAGAAGCAATACTGAGGCTGGAGAAGTAAAAGAAACAAGTAAACAAAACAGCTCAGTTACAGATAACTATCAGTCTACAGTGAAACCAACTTCACAGGGATTTGTTCCACATAGGACTACTGCTGCAAATCCTTCTATCATCAGTGATGCTGCACCAACAGCTGCCCATGCCAAAGAGAATGTAACAAAAGGAACAGAAATGATCAGTGGGTCAAACAGCACATCCCCAAGGTCCTCTGATGGCATCATTCTATCTTCAAATGTGTCAAAAGATAGAACAAATAACTCTACAAACTTCCACAGAAGCCCAACATCTTCAGCAACATTTAGGACAAGATGACTTTCCCGGAGTGACCAAAAGTGCTGCAGCTACATCTCCTTCCACAGTGACACCAAGTCACCCCACAGTCACCCACAGTACTCCTGAGGCTTTGGTGCTTCCCAGTGATAACTCTTCGATCAAGCCCACCACGTTGTTCCCCATCAGTCTCACTCTGACATCACCCACGGTCAAGCAGGACAGTCCAACCCCAAATTTCAACCCCATTCAGCAGACAACAAAGCTAAATTATAATTCCAGCAACCTCTCTACTGCATCACCTAATCCAAAAGATGCCAATGAAGGTAAGGATCTAACTAACATCCAAGGAGTTTAATAGAATAATAATGCTGAAATAAAACATTCGTTTAATTGAACTGGAGGCTTTATAAGATGTGTGAATTCCTAAGTGACCTAGTAGACTAAATCTAAAGCTCACCAAACTAAAAATTATACTTTTAAAATTTACTGTTTACTCCTTTATTTAACACTTCCAGGAGTGAGGGAACCTAATAACAGGTGTTGCCTATTCACACTGGAGTGGACCCTCAAAGCAGATGTGTAGAAATTCCATTTAAAATGTATCACACATCAAGTTATTTAAGTTCAGAAACTTTTGTGACCAAAGATGACTTCTTGCAAACACTTCCAAAGGAATTACTCATTGTGCATTTAATTACCAAGTTAAGTATGCGTGGGGAAACAACAGAGCATGAAACTGTCATGGCACTTTTCTATCCTGCTGCTCTGAATCAGGTCTTCGGGAAAAGAAAATGAAAGATTAGAAGGCACAGTGATTTTCTGCCATTAATTATATTTCAAGCTTTTAACACAGGTCTGAAAGGCTTATCCATCATAACTAGTACAGTACAGTTTGTACTAAGAACTGAAGTAGCATCAGACTTTCATGTTTCCCATCACAGTTCTAATAATTACATTGTACTTGATTTTTTAGATAACATAGATTGAGAAAGAAGGGGGGTGGGAGAGCAGGTTCAGTTCCAAGAAAAACTGAATACCTTGAAGGAAAGTTTTATGAAATTTGAGGAAACTCTTGAAGGAGCACAGTTACCCTGCTAACTGAACAGATGTAAAAAGCATTACTAGATTTCTGACCTTGCATGTGCAAAAATTGATACTCTACTAATTTGAAATTCAGAGGCAGAAGTTTTAACTGCTGGCTTAAATGCTTAGGAATAATTTAATTCAAAGAGTGATTACTGCTTATTTCTTTAAATAAAGGATAGTAGTTGATTCAGTAATTAAATCTGGAACTTTCTTATTTTACAAAAACTCATTTAGCCACATTTTCTATTTTCTTTTTTCTTCTAAACCCCACTTACTACCCTGAAACTTAAGGATGGAGACGTCTGTTTTCTTTTACAAGGGCAGAAAGTTTCTGCAGAGGGGCTGGTTTAGTAATAGTTTGCAAAACATTTCAGATTCCTGGTGAGAAGCCTCGCTCCACAAAGCCCTCAACTGCTAGAAAGCTAGAAGGAAGCATCTGGGTTTACAGATTTATAATTCCCATTCAAGTGTCTTGTCTTTCTTTCTTTCTCTCCCAGACAAAACAAACAGAGGAGGAGTAATAGTTGGTGTCACTGTAGGAGCGATTTTGGGATTTATATTAATTGGCCTGATTGGATATTTCGTATGTGGTAAGAAGAGATCCGAGTCATTTTCCCACCGGCGGCTTTATGATGATACAAGGAGTGACCCAGGTAAGGAGCAGTACAAGCATTTTGCATAAGAGCATTTCTTATTCCTGCACAGGGCTGCTTAAATAGTCTGGTCTTACTGAATTATTAGGATATCATCAACTCCAGTCAAACTACTTTTCAACTGATATTATTATTTTTAAATTTTAGCTCAACCAATAGTTCTCTTAGGTCTATGTCTCCTCCTTACAATTTTTTTTTTTTAACCTCTGAAATACCAGGAAAATCGTATCTCGTATCAGTGAACCTGTTCAAAAGATTGTGGGCCAGTTCAAAACTATAGCTCAAAAACTCTCTCAAACTGATTAACTGAAAAAAACTTAGACTCTTGACTCATCCAACATCAATTACAGAACGAAGGATGAAACTACATCTGTTTTTAGGAGTAAAAATGGGTTTTTTAGGAGGTTTAAAAATTAAAAATTCCTTTTGCCTTCCCCATAAGTATATATTAACTTGTATTAAAGTGTAATCACACTCCAAATATTTAGATCATGTTCCTGGACTTTATTTGTAAACATTTAAACAAACACTGAGAGGCTAAACACACCTTTTTTCTCATATAAAATAAAATCAAAATAAACTCTGGCAATGCACCCTTTCTGGCTTAAATGCAAGAGCCGAAAGCTGCCAGAACATCAGATTTGGAGGGAGCTTTGTAAGCCAACAACCCATGTGGATGCTGAGCGGGTGTTGCTGGGAGCACATGAGTTATCTGCAGAAGATCATGAATCAGGGAGGGCCTTTAGCTTTTGGTCTCCTCTATGTCAGAAAGAGGTGACCTGGACTTAACTGCGAGGGGCTGAGGAATTAAACCATGAGGTATACACTGTTTGGGAATACAAATCTGTCAAGCAATATATTTTAAAAATAATTACCATATCCCTTCAGTTCTCCACTTAGACAACTCACTTGGACCATATGATATGAGTTTTGGAGGTGCATCAGATGACAAAGCCAGCAGAGCAGACAAGACAGAGGAAGACTCTGCAGGGCGTCCATCCGATGGCATTCCTATGGCTGACATCACTCCATCCCACCCGTCCCCATAATGTTTGTTTCAGATTATGTTCTTGTCTGTTATCTACAGCTTTTCCTTTTTTTCCAAAACAACCTGGCAGCTGTTATCTCACAGCCATTACTGTGCAAACAGTGTTTTGAAAAGTAAGGGAAAAATCACAAGACCACTGACGTGCGACAGGCAGGGTCCAGCAGCAGAGCATCACTACTCAACTGTGTAATTAAATTATCAACCTATGGTTTTCCTGGAAGGATATTATACTTGCTTTCTTAGAAATAATGGAGACAAATAGCAGCCAGGGAAGATTCTGCCTTGTGTAACTTTTGTCAAAATGCCGACATTGTAACAGAAAAATTTGACTAGCATTGCAACGATATTTTAGTATCAATACCAAAAAAATCTTCAATTCAAGCACCTTGAAGTGAAACTACTGTGTCCCAAAATAATTTCTATCTGATAAATGACTCACAGCATTATTTTGCTCACTTTACATTCATACCTTCCTTGGTGAATATGACAAAATTACTTAGATTTACTTGGATTACTCAGCTTGGATTACTTGAAGTTTGCTGCAGAGAATGGAACTACCAAGTAACACAAACTGCATCTAACTTTTGATGACACAGAATTAAAATCACTATCGATAGGAAAAAAAGAAGATAAGCTCCTACTCCTCTGTCAAACTAATCTGTTGTTTGAATTGCAGACTAGATCTGTAGAAATTATGTAACAGATGTCAGCACAGGTTAGATAGAAGAAATAATAAACAGGAGAGGAAAGGAATTCTCTCTGCTATGTATATAGATATCCTAAAAATCATGTCCAGTTCTGCCCAGCTCAAGCATAAAATTATGGCAGTATAATGTAAATAATTGCATAGTTTATCTGTTTGCAATTACCAAATAAAAAGAAAGAACATGAAAAAGAGACAGCTCTAAAGACATCGAATAAACAAAACAAAATGCAGAGAAAACAATGCACATGGGACAGACTCATGTTATTATGCTCTGCTGAAATGCTTTATTCAGTGTGGAGAGCGTGGAGCATGTCAATGGAGTTATCTCACTAACTGCCTGTGAATGCTGCAATGAGGTTTTATTTGATCTGTGAGTAAATTACATACACACATCCACACCAGACAGAAACCAGCCAGCCACACTGAGTATGGGTTAAACAGGTACTTATTTAAAAGGTTAAAGATTTAGTCCACACATGCAGTGTTGCCATTTCTACCGGGTTCAATCATAAAAACAGCCAGAACCTGATTTCTAACCTTGTATCCAGCATGTTGGGTAGCAGACTGAAAATGTGAGACACATTCACCTGTATTACGTGAGAATATCACTCTGCTGCTCAAAATGAAGAACAATGCAATGCTCAGCTTGCACCTTCCTTAGCACATACTTTACCATTTTCCTGATGGTGGCAGAGCAGTGTCATATAAACCAATTCCTCCTTACACTTGAACCTTGGCCTCAGCTGAAAACAAAAGGAGCTCTCCTTGAAGACAGAGATGAAGAGAAGCTGAGAAGCTCCCAGTGTTGTCTGAATTGGTAACCATAAAACTAACTGCAGTGTATTTTAGGGATTTATTAAAGCAATCATTAATATTTGCAATGCTGTAATAGCAAGATTAGGAATAAATGAAGACATATCACTGAGGCAAACAATCAAAGTTGCCCTTTAGTTATATCATACTAATTTTTAACAATCCAGTTATGACTTTTGCATGCACGGGCATGTGCTTCTGTCTTCTATGTGACTCTTTGATGTTCTGCTTTTGTTTGTGTATTGTTTTTTGCTTTTACCACACCAGCCTTCAAAATTTGTGAAATTTGTTCATCCTTCACTTTAAGTTAGAATCATTAATGCTTACTTATACATATTACATAAATAAAGCTGTTGTGTGCCATTTTATTTAAAAATTGAAAACTCTGGCTTGAATTCAGACAGCTGTACGTACATGAGCTGGTGTTATTTTCTGTCAGTTTACACTGACAAACATTTATATTGGTATAATTAATTGTCTTTTGTTCTATTCCTCTTCCCTATTTCCCAGCATCAAAATACTATTAGCTTCAGTGAAAGCAAATTCCACCAAGCATTTCATGCCAGAACCATCAAACCTGTCTTTCATGGCACGATTACACTGACTTTCTATAAGAGGCAGGATTGGTCTTGGTAACTCCTGTTCAACAGTGGCCTCTGTAGATACTCCCCTGCTTCACTTTGAGTCCCATGACATGATGTGTGCAATGTCAGTGTGAACATAATGAGAAATTCAGATTGAGAATTCGAATGTAAATATTTTAATTGATGTAAGCACTTAATATCAAACCTTTCCTACATTTTCCTCTAATTAGCTCCCACAAAACCATTCTCATTTATTCTGTAAGAATCCTCTACAAGATGTGATTTTTATATTGACTCAAGATCAGTAAAGTAACCTCTACGTTTGCCTCTAAAAAGACTTTGGCATGAGTAAGATAAAATTCAGTTTAAAGATACTTAAGAAACTAAAGACAGTCATTACATTAGCAATAAAAGGCATTATTTTCACCCACTATTGGCACAGAAATTGAAGTGAATGAAAACAGGAAAAAATAAAGTTTGTGTGATAAAATCCATCTTTAGACTCTATCAAGAGTATAATCCCCCTTTATCAAGTAATCATATAAAACAGTTGGGTGAACTGAAAATAAAAAAAAAAGAAAGTAAAAATGTACTTACCCCAAATTGCCATGAAAATAGCAAAGAAGACAGTCCCTCCATTATCAAACAAATGTGTAACCTAAATAGAAAATCAATACATCAGGATAATTAATATTGCCCCATTATCTTTTGCCCCAAATAATCCCAGAGTACACAACTGGTGGCAGACACTAAAAGCTAAGCTTTCTAATTCTAGTCTTACTTGCATGTTTCTTCTACCAAGGTTTGTCACCCTCTGTCTTTCAGTATAGCTTGAAATCTGCTGTTCCAGACTATCACTTC
>JAOXXN010000065.1:286736-299917 GCA_026770055.1 Myrmophylax atrothorax | reverse complement strand
CATGTTTCTTCTACCAAGGTTTGTCACCCTCTGTCTTTCAGTATAGCTTGAAATCTGCTGTTCCAGACTATCACTTCATGCATCATCAGTTATTTTATTTCACAGGCACTAAGAGCTGTTCTGTCCATATCCAGAGAGGCTAAAAATTCATCCAAAATTCTTGTAATATGGTGGGTCAGATTTAAATTCAACCTTTTCTATTTTAAGGTTTTATGAGCTTAAATAACTCTTCACTTTTCTTCCTCTACATAATGTCTTTTTTGATTCCTATTCTTCTCCTGACCTGTTTTGCAATTTCTCTGCAGGTAAGAATAGCATGTATTCCTTTTCATGCAAGAATTACATTCAGCCTCTCAAATTGTTGACATGATCTCCTTTTTAAAAGGTTTGTGCACTTAAATTCCAACAAACATTAAATCATTTCTAAATGTCACCCTCTAGAAGCCTCAATAATTCTCAACCGTGAACTTCATTTCTTCTCATGAATGCTCTTCTTTTAGTTGGATTTGTCCCTTATCTCACTCTTTGTTACAAGATTTTTTGAGCAGAACAGCTTTTTGGCTGCGAAGTCATACTGATTTTGGCTGAAAATCCATACTGAAATAGAAAGTACTTATTTGTTTATATTTACTTATTTATACTTACTGAAAATAAGTATTGATTGAAAATTAGGTTTTGCATGACTATGTATCATTCTAAACATCTGAGTGGGTGAATTTAATTCTTACAAAACTTATAAAAACACCACGATTTATGTAACAAAAATCTGCAATTTCTAATACTCAAGCCATAATATGAAACAGTATCTAGGAAGCTGATATTAAGATCAACACACTTTCAGTAGATTTTAAGGTTGCCAATTTATAGGAATGTAATTTATCCAAGGATAATGGGCCTACATTTCTTCTAATGAAAGGTGGTTTAAGATGTTGCTGACAATTATTAAGCAAAGCAGAGACTTCAAATTCCTATTTGAAAAATAAAAGCATAAATCATTATAAAATACCAGAGCAAACCAACTTATCATCAACAGCCCTATATTAAAAGAGGATCTGAAGAAAGAGGAAACAGGAATGAAAAAGTGCTACAAATGGCTCTGATATCCATTGTCTTAAACCACTCTTTGAAATAAGAGAATGTCTTGAAATGGAGTATTAATGAAAAGACTTTCATTTCATTTGTGCTGACTCTGCTGCTGACTTAAGAACCAATTTTTAAGCCTTTATCACGAAAATAAACCTGTCCTTATGCCAATGGAAGGGCACAGGTAACCAGACTGACTTTTGCTGTACTGTGACCTCCTCTTAAACCTGATGTTACCCTCGCCAGCAGGAGCCCTGGACAGGAGGTGTGCCAGGATGCTGGGGCTGACAGCCTGCCTCAGGCTGGTTACCCAGCCTGCTCCTGAGAGAGCTGCCTGCTGCAAGGAGAATTTGCCCTGCTGATAGACATTCATTGTTCCAGAAAAGTCTGGCATCACTGCTTCCGCCTCAGAAATCAAGAAAACTGGCTCATGAAAGCAGAAAATGTTGATGGAAACTGTTGTTTCTTGCCTCTATTTTATTTCTTATTGAGTAAAATTATAATACTGTGACAATTTATTAAAAACATATATTTTATCTGTATGTCAGTTCTGTTTTTCTTTTTTTCAAGGTTCTGACATGGGAACTGACCATTTGGTGTTGGATATCAATAAATCCCTTGTGTTCCATGCCAGGATCATACAGCAGGATCAACTGTCAATCAAATACATCTTTTGCTTTGTTCTTCTTTTGCTTCCATAAGGGAAAACACAAACATGGATGAGACTGAAAATGCGCGAAGTGAACAAAAGCAGCAGAATAAATGTGATGAACATTATTGGGTTCAAATGTAGGTCTGTGCAAGGAGATGACTTTGGATACACTGCTCAGTGAAGAGTGCATCTTCCCAAGAAAACACAAAATGAACCAACCAACAAAACATAAGCCAGCAGAATTAATGTTGCTAAGGGCAGAAAATAGAAACATGGCTCCTGATTTGGCTTTGCTTTCATAAAGAGTGTTTGGGTGGAAGTCTTTCAGCACCACACTCGAAATTCAGACTTGACTGTCTTAAAGACTAAATGCATAGTCTGAGACTGTTGATCAGAAGGCTTCTAAGCAGAGGTGAAAGAGCCTGTGCTAGTCCATCAGCATTCCTGACTGATGTTGTCACCATCAGACACAACTTCAGGCATTTCAAATCCACCCTGAATCAACACCCTGCCCCAAGGCCAAGGTGTGCTGGGTGTAGGACCCATGCAAACCACAGATCAAAGAGTCCATTTAATGTGGATGAGAAGGACAGCCTGGTCATTCAGCATTCCAGGTATTACTAGCCTTTCCCTTAAAACATAAACTTCACTTCAGCGTGTCATTTCTAAATGGAAGAGGGAGGGGATGAAAGAAATGGGCAGGAACAAGAAGGGAAAAGGCATCTTTTGTAAAAAACCTTGGCACAAAAAGCATTTAAGTATATGATTTATCCAAAATTAATTTGTTCTCTCTGAAGTGCTCCTCTACAAGAAAACATGGCAGATATTTAAGAAAGAACCCCTGACAGCAGTTTTAATAACCTGAAACATGAGCACAGGCCTTACATGAATGAGGCAGGTCCTATGAGATAAGCAGGTTTGGGGAAATGAGCATCACTTAAAGGAACCCACTGTTCCTAATTAACTCAATGTTTATGTACTCTACAACGAGCTACTTGAATGACTAAGGATTAAAATGCTTATTCCAGAATAAGGGTGCTGATGCCTGGAATGAATCAGGAGTAGCTTCCCTTGCCTATTAGCTCTTTGGTTATGCAGAAGGGAGACAGAGAAGTAAATTACATTCCCACAATGACAAAACCAGAGGAAATTGCTGCAAGCCCCATCTCTAGAACAAGAAAGAAGCAGGAAATGCCATTTTCTTTTCCCAGAGAGCAGATCCAGCGACTTATTTTTAAATACATTAGTTCCACCTACTTCTATTACTAACAGTGCTTCAGAAAGTACAGAGGATCATTCAGTTTTAAACAACATTGCACTTTTTTAACATTACAGATTGTTTTCATTCACTAATTTGGGTGCAACACACAGTGGAAGTGCTGACACGTATTTGGGTA
The DNA here is from genome assembly GCA_026770055.1 of Myrmophylax atrothorax. Lineage (NCBI taxonomy): Eukaryota > Metazoa > Chordata > Aves > Passeriformes > Thamnophilidae > Myrmophylax > Myrmophylax atrothorax. Next base: position 296,785 of record JAOXXN010000065.1, on the reverse strand, counting down.
TTTGCTGCTCAACTTGAGCAAGATGGTGGCAGCCAGTGGGGTCACAATCCCTCCTGGAAAGCAGACAGTTCATACCAAGGGGCAAAGAGCAAAGGTGCTGTGAAATTCTGCTCTAGAGACACCACAGTGAGTGAAGGCATTACAGTAACAACCTTTATAAAAAGCTTCACTGAGCTTTTTTTATTTGGTATTTTTCTTTGCTACTCAATTGGCCAGATGGCAATCCTATTCCTTCCCAAAGAGAATTCTCTCCTTCCCACACTTTGGAGAGATCCAGAACAGACAAATCCTGAAAGGAGATAATTTTTGTTTGTTTTCTGTCTTCTAATCCAAGGTTGATCATTTTTTCAGAGCAAGAGCATTGGCAGGGAAAGCTGGAAGCTCACATCAATTTCTGTAATTGCAGACATGAGAAAAGAGTTCCTGTGATGGTGGAATATGAGTGGTAAGTGCTTGTCTTCCCTGCCTGTCATCTGATTTCTTTTTCAAAAGGATTGATTTGAAAATAAATGAAGTATCAATGGATTGCCACATTTTTCCTGTGACAATGAATTATTCATAATGTGACATTAAATGTGAAATTTCCATGATTTAAGCACATGATGTCAGTGTACATATAGATAAGACCAAAATCTGCTTCTTTTTAACTGGAGATCTTAAAATAACAGGATCTAAAGTTAAAGGGATACCACAATTCCAAATGTATTAATTTCCTGTTAAACTGCAGTGGACTGCTGAAGAGGTATTTATCACCCTTAAAAAGAGGTATTTCTGGGATGGGTTGTATGGTTTACATAATGCTATTTCAATTAAGAAAGCTTTTACCTTCAGTGCACATGAAAAAAAAAATTAGAAAAATAAAAGTTACAAAAAACCCTCATGGAGCCGTTTTCTGCTATATTTTTACAGCAGTATTTAAAAACTTTTGCCTTAAGGATAAGATTTTCAGTGATATTTATGGCCTTTGTTGCAAAACAATTTTTTAACTTTTGAATTATAAAATAGAAAATTAAATTTAGAAATTGTAAACATTAATATTTTTTTAAATAGCTTTACAGATAGATTTGAAGTGTTCAAGTTTTACTCAACATTGGTCCTATGCATAAGAAATTTTGAAATCTAATACCAAATTGATTTTCCCTTTCACACTGCTGCAGTTTTGTTGTAATGCCATGGAGTAGAGACAATCATGATTTATAAATACAGTGTTGTGAGAAAGATTTATCTTATGGGGGAAAGAATTCCAAGAAAAATGCCAACGTTGCTTTTCCAGCATTGTGAACATATCACATGTCCAAATACATTGCTCACTTGCAAACACTGCACGTATACAGAGGTCCTTCTGATTATTTAAGTTCGAAGAATAGCTTCTTGTAGCAAAGTATTAAACTGTGTTATATCTTTGCATTAGTTTGACAGAGCAAAGAACATCACATTATGCTGGAGAATTCCTTTAAGAGGAGCAAAAATTCACTTATGAAGTAAGCAAGGAAAGAAGTTAGTTAGGGGAAACCAGGAAAAACCATACCAAAAAAAGTTTTTATTATGGAGGACTTAATAAGTTCATGAAAATAATAAGAATTTATAAATAAAGAAATGCTCACAGAATTTTAGAATAATCTCTGATCATTTCAGCTAATTTCCTTATTAGAAAGATTAAACAGAAAGACTGAAAAAACTCTCTGCAGAGAAACAACATGTTTTTCAGGAATCTTAGCTGAAACAAGGGCAGCCATTACACACAACACAATGCAAGGGGATCTTTAGACAAAAATTCTCTGGATAGCAATAATGTAAAAATTACCTTGGCGTATATGCAGCTTTCGTTGAGCTTTTGCAGTGTGCAGTTGCGTTCACACATAGGGCACATGATGGTCTCATTGGCCTCGCAGATCTCTTTGCTTTGGTGTGAGACAGGAAAACAAAGGTTATAAAAAGACTTCCAGCACTCTCAACATTTTTTGAGGTATGCCAATTTTGATCTCTGTTAACAGTGCCTACACCACAAAACTGGACCAATAAAATAAATTAAAAGTGAATGTTTGGCTTGAAAAGCCTAATCCCAAATCAGGAACCAAATATCACCAACAGATGAACACAAAAATTGCTCGTTACCTCCCTATTTTTCCAAGTGATGTAGATGATACTAAACATTGAGAGGATGGACATCACTGGTATAACTACATTGATTTCAACCAAATTATCCCAGTTTTATCAGTTGAAGGTCTGCTCCACAGGATGATGATATACACACTTAGTCACATGCTAAACCCACTGATGGGATTTCTGGCAGTAGTATTTCAAGTCTTTGCATTTTTATTTTCTACAGAAGAACTTATGCACATAGGACTAATAAAAAAACCCCCTTTAATATCCTACTTTGGGGATTCCTATCTTCAAACCACACTCTGATGCTTAAAAAAACTAAGATTTAGGAAGGTGAAGCCACTGTGTTCACTGGGATCATTTATATTTAAAGCATAGTACATAACTAAGTGTCTTGACAAAGGCAAAACAGAACTTACAGAAGGGCAAAAATGAATTTTAAAGCAAATTTTAACAGCAGTGAGTAAGCTTCCCAAAGAATCTCATCCTTCAGCAATGAGGACATGACCGAAACGATCCTATGACACACCAGGGAAGTAACAGTGTAAATGAATGCCAGGAAATCCCTACTAATTTGTTTGAATAAACACTGCGCTTTCACTCACCTTCTCATAAAAGCTGAACTTACACTTGTCATACTGTTTGGAAGATTATGCTTATTTTAAAACGATTGCTTCTATTAAATACTGACATAATAGTAAATTCAATATAAATATTAGTCTTTGGTCCTATTTCACATAACATCACAATCACTAATTCACTGAAACCCTAAACATAATGTAGAACTGACAAATAAATCATCCTGGATAACTCAAAACAGAATGACCACATTTCAGAGTTGCAGAGTAACAGAAATTAATAAATGTTACATTTGATCAGTATATATCTTGAGTTAAAATGTTGGTTTGTTTTCAATAACACATGAAGTTTCACAGAATTATGACAGCGATAGGCCATGTGCTTTCACACTGCTCTGCAAGGCAATAACACTTCTTACACAAATGTTTGTGACAGGTGCTATGTTAATTGGTACTCAATTGCAAGTCAAATCTTCAGGGTAAGAGAGCAAAATAAGCTGCTTTGCACTGTTCTAGCCCATGAGTCTGAAGTCTGACTACAGAACACGGTGCAAAGACAGCTCAGAGTGATGCCTGGCACTTCTGTTTGACTGACAGTAAAGGGACAATTTATAACAGTGGTAATGAACAATATCTATAGCCATATCAAAACCAAACTCTAAAACTCTCAGATTTATTTTATATGGACTAATCGACCTGATATGTAACTCAAGGGTCAAGACAGGTAATAGATACGGCACATAATTTGTTGAAAGGACCCAAATGAAGGGAGTGCTATAGGGCTATTTAAGCCCTTCTATTCGACTACCACTTTGCATTTCCTCCAGTTTAGCTCAGGGAGAGCACTTGGATCAGAATCTGTTTACAAGTGTATGAAACAACAAATACAAATTCATGTTCTGCATCTGAGTCCTATGAATATAATCCAAATACCCTGAAAGCTACTATGGAGTTTCTTCAACAGCAATTCTCTGAATTTTTCTCTTGGTTACCTTCTTGTGACTGTATCCTGCAATGAGCTGCCAACAGTGTAATTCAGGACCCCAGGGGACTTCAGTGCTGGTTTACAGCAACCACAGGATTACTAAACTTGATTTGAAACCCATGCACGACAAAGAACATCTTTCAATTCAATGTCCATTTCAGTAACACTGCCCTTCTTAGACATCCTTTTGCCAGGACAGGGAAATGTCCCTAACTATGTAGAATGAAGAAACTTTTGTTTCTAAACATGGGACAGACACGTATCTTTTCTTATCATAGTGTCTAGTCCCTGACACAGTGTGTGTTCAGCATTTGTCTCTTCCCATCTCATTTTACCTTCTTCCCCACTGCACACTTGAATTATCAAATGACTCAATCACATCTGGAAGTTTATTGTTTCCCTAAAAGTGTAACTTAGCGAAGAAAAGAGAGACTGACAAGAGGCAAAAGTCAGTGTGAGGGGCATACTTGTACCCTTTTCATGGTACCCTTCCTTTGTTTTCATTTCCAACTTGCCCATGGCAGCCATAGGTGAGTCACACAGACAACTTTCCTTTACACAGGGGGGCCAGGACTGACAGCCCTGTGCCAGACTGAAATGGGATCCTGGCATAGGCTGATATGTATATAACATATACAATAAATATTTACATTATATTTTTATACATCTCTCTGAAGAGCCAGCTGTTAGCACACCATGAGCACAGAGCAGAGGCAGGCACACGGACAAGTTGCAAACGAGACAAACTAAATCTGAGGTGTGAAAATAGGCTGCATAATCCTCAAATTATTGCTGCACAAAACCTATGACTGGCATGGCAAGCAACGTTGGGTTCTGTGGCAATGTATATTCGTTTATTTGCTTATTCCTTCTCGGCTGAAACTGTGCTGGATGCCTGGAGAACCGGGAAACGATTGTTTCCTGCCTGAAGCCACTAGAGGGGGGTTGATGGCAGCTCCCTGCATCTGAGAGGTGATGGCAAATCACTGAGGAAATCATCTTTCTGCAAACCTGATTCGATCAGTTGCTAAATTCAGATTTTGTGGTACACATAACAGATAAATAGGACTTTTTGACAGAATTTATCATACTTAACACTTCCGAACATCCACAGATTCCACACAACTGATGTAATAAACCTGTTTCACATGAAACAGTGTTCACCAAATAATACTGAACATAGGGCAACATGCCAGTTCTGACATTGCCATAATGCCTTAGCGCTGCTTTTAAATTCTTAATTGCCACTGGGTTTCCTGTGTCTAGATTTTCTTCAAAATAATGTACCCAACTCTGTTTCTTCTGATCGCTGCCAAACACTGCGTTTGCATCCTGCAGTAGCTGCAGTGCTTAAAATCAAGTGATAGATTTTAAAACTCTTACAGTTGTTTAGCTGGAAGTTTTCTTTAAATGACTGCAGAAACTCTGGACAAAAAATCTCACAGTCACAGAATACGGCAAGAATAAGGACAGGTGTGCAGTCTGTCTGTCTGCTAATGCATGTCTCCTGTCTGTTCTAGGTAGGAGGCTTCTGCCTAATCCTCACAAACACCTTCCAGGCTAAGTAAACAAATAAGGCAAGGAGTAGCATCTCTTATCAGTGGCCTTTCAAATTGTGTAAGTACAGAAGATGGTACAGAAAACATCTACATACATTTCATCAGGCCAGGCATTATCAGCCTGAGTTAGTTAAAATCTGTTCCTGAATTCACATTTCACAGCTGTTCTTACCAACGTGGTCACAGCAATGCCCTGGCATGACAGTATTGTGTCCCAGCTGAACAGAGGGACTGCCTAGAGTCACACCATCAAATACAGACAGGACTTTCTGCCCAGAATTACCACATCCAGATTACAGACGTGGGGCTGCCAGAGCACACAGCCAGGCCTGCTGCAGTAACCCACCCTCTGATGGTAATGTGAAATGAAGGCAGGCTATAATAAATATATAGTCACCTCCCCTTGGAGGCATTTGGGGCTTACATGGTGGATTACCTTACTTTCAGTCTCTTGTTTCCAGAGTAGAGTCTGGAGACCCTGATGACTCCCTGGCACTCCACATAGCACAGTAAGACACCGAGGTACCTCATGAAGGAGCCCAATCATGGGGACAAACTCAGGTTTGTGTGTTCTGTCTGCAGCTACTCAGCAGCAGCTGAGGGGAAAAACTGAAGACAGGAAACCTTGGCAGCCAGCCTACCTCTGTGCTCATGGGACTTATACCCTGCAGCCTTCAGCCAGGAAGATAACTGCCTCTCTCTGTTGAAAGAACTAAACAGGAGTTGTATCTTCAGGTCTTCTTGGGAGAAGTATATGACAAACAGGAGGTGATTGTCCTGCTCTGCTCTGGTGGGTCCTCACATTGGGTATAGTGTGCAGTTTGGGGTGTCACAATATAAGAAGCTACTAAAGAGCATCCAAAGGAGTGCTAAAAAGATGGAGAAGGGCCTTGAGGGGAAGACATGCGAGGAGTGGCTAAGGTAACTTGGTTTGTTCAGCATGGAGAAGAGGAGAATGAGGGGAGACCTTAATGCAGTCTAGTCTAGAACTTCCTCTTCTCTCTGATGAGCAGTGACAGGACCCAAGGGAATGGCCTGAAGTTGTGTCAGAGGACATTTAGGTTAGATGTTAGGAAAAGGTTCCTCAATCAGAGGGTGGCTGGGCACTGGAACAGGCTGCCCAGGGCAGTGGTCACAGCAACAAGCCTGTCTGAGTTCGAGAAGCATTTGGACAATGCTCTCAGGCACATGCTGTGATTTCTGGGGCTGTCCTATGCAGGGCCAGGAGCTGGACTTCTATGATCCTCGTGGGCCCCTTCCAACTCAGGATATTCTATGATTCTCTGACATACAAGCATCTAAGAGCTTACAATTTGAAAGAATGATATTATTAGAAATTTCATTCTTTCTCTTGGGGAGTTGTCAATGCCACACCTTTCTCTTCCCCAAGGAGTGGCTGAAATACCAAGCTATACCTTGATAATAGTATATTATGGCTCCTTGTTCCCCCTTTGTTGAAACTGTGCCACTGTACATGTAACAAACATAAGATTTTCAGTTCAACTTCTCTAGTCCCTGTGCTCTAAGAACAGGCTGATCCTTGACTTTACATCCACTGTATTTTGTGGACATTTATGATGAAAAACAATCCTAATACAGAGAACAATATCTTAAAGATAGCATAGTTTCCTGGCTGATACGTTTATTGCACTGAGCTGCATTTAATGCAGTCTGAATTTATACCATTTCTCTTGAGTTTGCTGTACAAAGCAAGCCTAAAACAAGGCATTCATTACAACACTATAGAATATAACTCACTGTGACAGTGAAACAGAAGTGAAAGAAAATCCATAAAGAAAATGTACTGTAGTCTTGCTCAAAGCCTGAGAAACTCACTTTCTATGAAATCTGACTCCAAGTACACTGACAGCCCAAGCCCTCAAACTGCTTGGAGGAACAACTGCAATTGCAATTGTAATTGATACTGATGTGTCTGATAACATCTAATGGAAAACTTTGTAATGAGGGTGCATCCTCTGAAACAGTTCCTAAAAGTACAGTCAGTACTTAGCTTAAGCACCCCCATCACAGCATCTAAATTGATAGAAATCCTCCTCAGAGCAAAATCACAACAGTGGAAAACTTGAAAACTTGGTTCATTTCTTGTGGCTGTAAACCCCTGAAGCTGAGTCTCCTGGCTTCAAGTTATATTGACAAAGATAAGGATTTTGTTAGACCCCAAGTTTTCCACTATTAAGGCAGGGAGAAAAAAAAATGCATAGGCAAAAATAAGTTGAAGTACAGTCACAACTGTCCTACTGTCTGGATGTTATAGGCAAGATGAAGGTAATGAGGGAGTATGTCTGGTTGTTAACTTTTTAATTAGACCAACAACTATTGCAGTATCTACAGTGTTAGAATTGGTCCTTAAAGAGAGATTGGTCCCTTTTTGCTCACAAACAGAAGGAATCACTGTGGGTGCAGTGGTAAGAACAGTTGCTGTCAATGATGCACATCCAGCTTGAGGCAAAACAGATATACGAAGTGAATACACTTCACTCAAGTGCATAAGATTCTTATTTGGTTATTTTTACATGATTACCATATTTGGAAAACATTTAAAAGTATAATAATCTGAGTTGAGTTCTTAATTTTCAACAGGCTATTACATGTTATTAAATAGGATTTTACCTTACTTGGCTGGAATCCATTGTAAATAATCCATAGAGGAAAACAAAGAGCCCAACCAGAGCAGCAGGAATAAGCATTCCAGTATACCATCCCAGCCAGGCAAAATACAGTCCAATTTTTTCACCAAAATATCGCCTACATGAAAAGGAAAGACATACATTGTTTTAAGTTAAAACTTACGGTGACTTCCATGTATCACTATTATCACAGTAGCAGAATAATTCTAAGGAGGAACTACCATCACAAGTTTATGGTAAAATTGTCAGTTCACAGAAAGGTAGGGTTTTTTTCAGGCTAGAATAACATTCTAGAGACATTAATTGCAGACTTATGAGAACATTCAAGGATATAACTAAAGTGCCTCTGTAATTTTCATGTCCTTGCAATGACTAAGTAGATGTACTGGTATCAACATTATTAGTTTAGTCAGTTTTTAACTGAGAGAGAGGGGGGGAGAGAGAGAGATGTACACAGTCACTAAAAGTTCTGGAAAGCAATAAAGTAAGTTAGTTTTATCTAAGTATTCCATTATAAAAAGCATTTATGGTGGATAATCATGTAATATGACATATTTCAATGGTGAAAACAATGGTCTGAAAACACAAGCTGAAGACAGCCTTAATTCTTCAAAACTTGGGTATCAGTTGCTAGAACAGATGAGGTAGCAGTGATCAGAAAGTCAATCAAGGATGATACAGCACAGAATTGTCCCATGACACATGCTTAGCTCCACTGATGACTGGTTATGACTGTTAGATCAGGAATAAAACTGACAGCAAGGAAAATGAAATATTGGTATTCAAGGTCAGAGGAGGAAAGCATGAAACTCGAGTACCCCCATCATTAAACTTCAATTATACATATTTCTCTACCTTTGGTAACCTATTACATTCATTTTAAGACATAAACAGGAGTTTATTTAAACCCACATGGAAAGGTTACAATTGAGCTGCATTTTAAGTTCACTGTATCTGGTAACTGACTGTCCACGTGGATAACATTCTGCTCTCAGAGGTGCTCTCGGGAGGGGCAGGAGTCCCTGATGAGCAGATCACATCACAGGTTTGTATTTTAAGTTTCACACTGTAAACTCTGGAGCAGTTGGAACCATATGTCTTTTATGCAGACTAGTTTGAAATTAACAGCCCTACATAAAAGATCACCCAAAAGAAGCAACTAAAGAGAATTCCAGTCATACCTGATAATAGTGAATATTTAAATGTTACAGAAAATCACAAGGAATTTAGGAGTATAGTTATCACACTGCTGCCAGGCTGTTTGTATCACAGAAACTCTTCAAAGTACTAATACCTGATTAAATCAAGAGGTTGGTATTTGTACCACATTCCCCACCGTGCCCAGCGTTCGTATAAGAGGTGTCTGTGATTCTGTGCTCCGTGTGTTTTGATGGGATGTCTGCTTTTGTGGCTTCCCTGAAAAAAAACACAAAGAAATGTAAGTACATTACCAGGCACTATGGAAAAATATGTAAATTTCTTCTGTATTTTTGAATATAATTTTAATATAAATGTTCTTTAATCAATAGGTCTCTTATTCTGGGCAGCTCTGAGACATACCATCTGGAGCCTAACCAAAGAGACAGGATTATATATGCTTCTGAAATAGCCAGTTTCTCTAATAATTAATGACAGAAACACATTAATGCAAGACTCCAAAGAAGTACTCAACTCTTTATACGACTTCAAGTACATTGTTCCTATTTCACTAATGTATGTCTATTTGTATGCTTTCACCTATGCCAGTTTGTTCAAAATTTTTCAAGAGATGTTTGTGGTATCTTTTTTTGTCTCTCCTATAAAATTTTAGAAATTTCTGGTATGCCAGCTGGGTTCTCTTCTCCTAGACATCTTCTATGACTTTATTTCACTACTGTTTGAAAGGATAGAAAAAAGAGTCTTTTTGTGGTACATATTTTCTAAGATGATGGAAACAACAGAACTGCAATATTTTGAAGTTACATAGGACACTTGAGGCATTAAAAGCAAAACATAGAGTCAGTCTGACCCAAAAGGAGTCCTTCCCAGGCCACATCTGACATTCACAGATCATATGGCAGACTAAAATAACAGCCTCATGCTTGGCAGTCAAAACATCACACACAGATTTGCTAGAACAATCCTTAGCAGAATCTCTTGTATTTGTAATTTTGATCCAATTCAGAAGCAGGAT
>JAOXXN010000065.1:252057-286099 GCA_026770055.1 Myrmophylax atrothorax | reverse complement strand
TCACACACAGATTTGCTAGAACAATCCTTAGCAGAATCTCTTGTATTTGTAATTTTGATCCAATTCAGAAGCAGGATATGTCCCTCAGTTGAACTTTTCCAAAAAAAAAATCACCACCACTCGGCTACAGTGAAGGAAATATTTCATCATTTAACTGCAAGTGAGACAAGCCATTTGTTGTGAGGAAAACAAAGTTCCCCACAAGAGCAGTACTTCAGTTAGTGATCAGGCAGATTCTTGACCTGGTAGATCAACATAATTTAGGCATTTAGAATTTCATCATGTATTTGAAATCATGAGCATTCCCCCCAGTTCAAAGGACACCAGTTACTTGTTGCAATCTGCTGATCCTCTGGCTCCAGAATGAGTTAAAAACAAAGCTGAACATAGCAAAGAGTCCAAGCCTACTCCTTTCTCCTTACAGTCAGCAAAAGAGCATACCAAAGATGTCAACACTGAGTGTGACCTTTGCAACATGTAGGAACACCTAGGAACAGAACATCAACTTATTCTCACAGTCAACTGGCTGAATCTCTGCAATGCATAAAGCATTATCCAGTGTTGCATGTTTTAAAATATTTTTTTCCAGCTTCTTTCTGCACTATTTATCCATAATAGAGTTCAAGTCTCAGCATTCCCACTGGGATTGAATTTTCACTCTTATTTGCTCATGTAGCAAAGGAAAGAAATAAAACTGAATGTTGAATCCCTAGTCCTTAGCATCAGTCAGGCAGCAATTAAGGTAAAAGTGGCTTAAAACTATGGCTTCATTAATCTTAACTGAAATGTGGAAACAGCAGCTTATGCTGTAACAAAGGAACATATAAAATGGATGAGACAGCACAGCTTTGAAGCCAGAGAAAGCTTCACAGGCTTTTCCAGTAGTACAGCCAGCCTTCCCCTGCAGTCAGTAACACAGCTGAAGTGTTAACAATGATGTTAAATGATTTATCTCAAATATCCCTTCTCTATATTCCTAGTATTTAATTATTAATACCATATTAAAAAAATTCCTCTTGGCCATTTGTAATGCCCAGTCCTTCGAAACACGAGACCGAGTCATGATACTCAGCCCAAACAACCACAGAGTTCAGAGCTGCAATTACCACGCTCCTGAGAGCATTTCACATGACTGAAGATGTGTGGCTTGCTTCTTTCTTTTCAGCATCCAAAGATTGTCCAAAAACCCTCAAGTGATACCCAAGTTTTTTATTTACTTCATGGGTTTACAGTCTTCAGTAGGGTTTAACCTACTGAAAAAGATATTGCCAACTAGAAATTATCCAAAACTCTTAAGGAAAGAGTAAATTTGAAATGATTAAGAGGCCTCCCTAACTGTGATCAAATGCTCAAGCTATTAGAAACACGAAACATATGAGAAAAACAAAACATTTTGTAGGTTCTAAGCAAAAATAATTTAACACAAGTAACTAGAACAATTTGGAACAACTGATACTGTCACTAAGAACCCCACAGGCATTGCCCAGTTCATAAAAATCAGAGAAGAATTTCAATATCCTAGTACAGCAAGAAAATGCTCCAGGATGTTATTATAATACCCTATGTAAGGAAAATTTTAAAAGTTAATATTAAAGTAAGAGCTACAAATAAGAAAACTATTAACAGATGACATTGTGAAATTAAAAGTTTGCAAGACAAAGTTAAAGTAGGAACCCAAACCATTAGTGCAAACTTGAATCTAAATATAAAAATAAAAACCAAATTAACCAGGTTACCTCATGTGGTGGAAATGCTGCCTCATACGTTCCGTTATTTAGTAACCTATTAATACCTTAAAAGAACAAAAAGCATTAGTTCTGGTATCAATTTTTAATACCCCTTTTTCAAGTAGTGTGAATTTTCAAGTCACACATTAAGAATGTAACTTAATATTAGCTGATCAGGATGCTGCTAAAGATGACAATAATCAGTGATCCCACCAACCATTTGAGCAGGTCCTGTTAGTCCTTGAAGATTTCTGGCTCTGCCAAACTCCAGCAGCTTGCTGAGGGCCAAAGTCTGCAACTTTTCTCCTGGCATTGGGTGCTCGTGTCAGATCAAGTGTGAGATGACACTTACAGTCATGTTGTGCTCATCAGAGCAGATGATACAGATTTTATGGGTGAGCAGATGATCTGACATCCACCAGAGTGGTATGGACAGGCAGTACCTGAGGCAGTGAAACCCCTGCAGAGCTACAAGCTAACCTGGTACTTTTAAATTTAAACCAGCTGAAGAACTTCTTATCAGAGCAGTGCTCTGCACCACATTGACTACTACATTTTGGATCAGTTCCTAGAGTCTTCCTAAATCCAGATTTGTTATACTACCACAGTACATTATAAAAAATAAAAAATAAATAACCACTGATACTGCAATAAAACGATTCAGTTGCCTGTAAGAGCAGATCTGCAGCCAAGAGTTTCCCCAAGAAACAAGTACATGTGATGGAATTCAGATCTGACTGTTCAAATACAAATTATGTTAAACTAATCTCAATTTGACATCATCAGCTGCAAAGGTGGACATTTGAATCCTTGTTCTCTCTGATTTTCTTACTACTGCTTTTCTTCAGAAACTTAAGGAACAACTTTCTGTCAACTTGTTTCATCTTTATAAGGGTAAGGTTTTGATATGCCTCCACACAGTTAATCCTTAATTTAATTCCTGCAGAAAAATTAGGAAATCATGCATACATCCCCTGGTCATTTCAAATGAAAACCAAATTTAATCTTCAGATAACTGACTCTGAGCTGCACAGAGACCTCAAATACATCAAGTGCAGCTCACATTGATTCTGCTGGATTGGAATTGCTGGAGAGTTGCAGAAATATTAGGATCAGTCCTTGAAAACACTGTCACTTTTCTGAGGCATATGTTACCTTTATTGCAGCTCTCGATCATGTGACATTATCATAATCTCTCCATTTTATTTTAACGAATGAGTAATTAGGTGAAAAACATTGCACATTTTCACTGAGTTATTTAGGATGATAATGGTGGGACATTGCTTCAACTCTGACCCTGAGCGAATGAAAAGATTTCAAGGAAAGAAAAAATTGAATTATTTTATTCAAGTGGTATTTTTTCAGGCAAGTAAAGACATAAAATTTTATAGCTTTGAGTCAGGAAAAAAATACAGCATTCTCACCCATTTTCGATTTTCCATCTTCATACTTAGTTCTCTGCAGTACGTGATGCACAATTCTACTTCTTGTGGAATTGCTGAAGAACTATCTTTGTTGTTTATCGTAAAACTATTAAAATAATTAATGTATTTTGTTATTCAAAGCAATGCACATGTGTTGAAACATAGCTGCTCAAATGTCTCATTTTTAGAAGGATTTATTGGATCTTTCCTTTGTTACTGCACAAGACAAAACTTTACATCTCTAGAGCAGGTCCAATAAAATTCTCCTTATCACAGATCATTTTGGGGAAAACAGAACAACTAAAACCAAATTTTAAAATAGCCTACTGTTTAGGAAATTTCTGTTCTGGATATAGTTAGTCAAATAAAGATCCTCAGTAGCAGTGGTGGCCTTAAAATCAAATTACTTATGAGGTGACACATGCCTGTGTCATGGAACCCTCAAAACTACTAATTAAAAAAAAAAATCCATGCACTGGAGACTCGAGTGGCAGCTCCACAACCATTTGCCCTTAGAGGATCCTAGGGGGGAGCCAAATAAAGCATCCTTGCCCAGATGGCTCCATTCTGGATGCCAGGCACCCGACCCGCAGGAGCTTTCGCCCGCTCAGCTGTGCCAAAAGTGGTCCCATTACAGTGGATTACATTGGCTGAGCTGGTTGAGAAAAAAACCATCAAAAGCAGGAGACTGAGGCATTGCAATTATTAAAATAAAAAAATATATAAAAAAGAGACTATCGTGCAATTACTCTGTCCTTCCAGGGTAAAGTCAGTTCACTAGCATATGGCTTCTTTACTGAGCAGAAAAAATCCTGTTTAGCCTAATTCGTATTTCTACTTTAAATTAACTTTTCCCTCTTAGAACAATTCTCACAAAATAATGTTAAAATTAAGAAACAGCCAGAATTTTAAAATCTAACTTTTTGGGTACTGAAAAAATTTATGGCACAGTTTAACTACATCACACGCTGATTTGAGCACATAGAGCCTATATTTTGTGTATATATGTATATTTATACTTTCAGAGGCAAGAGATCTTTTTAAATGCAAATCTGATACGAAAGAAAAAATTATCCCTGGTTTGAGCTTACCTCCAGGTGTTCTAAATTTCAACAGCTGTATCAGGTTTTGCCTCAGTAAAATAGGTAATTAAGCAAAGCAAATTTGAACAAAGATTTGCATTTTGTAATGTAACGGAAAGAAAAACTGAAAAACTTCCAAACCAAAAATCCAGCATTAATTTTTCAGTCAGATTTCTGCCTGTGCTAGTGAGTGACTATCAAATAACAAGTTACACAGGGTAGAGTCTAACTTTAAGAGAAGACCCATAAAACTACTAAATATGATACCAGGCATTTGCCAGTGACCATCTGTTAGCAGCTCCCTCTCTGACAGTTGCTGAGAAGCACTGAGCAAACAGAACACGCTTTGGGCTCTGCAGCTGCAGCACTCACTGGTGGATGCGCGCGCGGCTGAAGGGAGCTGTGTAGCAATCTGTCTCCTCCAGATCGGGCAGGGCCTCCTTGTCAAGCTTCATCGGATTCCTGGGCAACCAGCTCTTCAGCTCTCTCATGTTCCTCTGCAAACTGAGCAGGAAATCAGACTTACATGCTCTCACCTCCTTGGTAATTTTATCTCCAGTATTGTATATTTAGTGAAGTCATAGCAGAAATTAAATGAAATCAGGAAATTTCCACATTCAGTAACTTAAAAAAGGTAAGGACTTAAAAAGCATAATGAACAATATTATTTGCAATCCATCTTGCACACTTCACTTGAGCACAACTCATCCTCAAATCAGTGGGATTATGATGGGACAGCAGCACTGAGCCTGGAAAAAACTAATTTTCCAAGGTAGAATGGTGGATGCTTTACTCAAGAATATATCTAATTACTTCCTCAAGGGGAACTCCTTCTCCCCTCTCTTGCCTGGCAACTTCAGCACTAAAATTCATAAATGTTAAAGTAAGTATGAGAGTGCTAAGGATCAGATTATGGGTTTGTGATTGCAACAAAGCTTTCCCCTGCAACTTTCTTAAATATCTAAGAGCTGGTATTGCCTTATGAAACAGTGTACCTAAGCATCAGATAAAGTAAGGGATGTGTTACACTGAAATGGCAAAGCCCCTTAGATGTGGCTTCCTTCAGACTCCTAAAAATTAACACTGCAAAACCCAAACAGAACATCAATGTTGTATCCTCAATTAGATTATATACTGGCAACCTAAATGTGGGGGGGTTTCCTACTGGCAACTTGCCTAAATAGTGTCTCAGGACATTGTTTATTCAGGGGTAAATATAGTGAAGTGCAGTAAATTTTCAAGCCAATGCTTGAAGTTACTTATCACTTCAGTTTTGCACCCCTTGCTGACCTTTTACCTTTTTCACACTCAGATGCAAAATAATATGGATATTTAAGGAGTAGATCTCATACTAAACAAGTGCTATATTGTGACACTAGAAGCACATCAGAGATCCAGGAAAAGTCTAAACTTGAGAAAAAACATGCCTTAAATAGTATTTTTCTCAGTGGGATTTGGGCTGTACTCAATGAACATTTATGCAGGATAGATAAAGCACATTTATCTCATATCCACAAAGAGTGTAACAATTAGTAACAATTTTTTTTCTCTGAGGTGAATACTTCATTGCCTGCACTAAGCAGAAGCACAGCTACCCATTTCATAATGTCCATAATAAAAAGCTATATCTCATAATGTTAATAATATTTCATAATGCTCATAATAAAAAGTAGTAAGTGCTGACACAGTAAGTTGCTCTCAGTCAGCAAAGTGACCCTTGTGAAGATGTACCTTTTATTATCAACATCAGCAAAAATGTTCTATACCTATCTGACACAGTGTCAGACAGAATAGCCAAATGTGGGAGCAGGATTTTACAGTTACATTCAAAATTCTCAAAATTTTCTTCTTGGTATATGTTGCAAGGCATTGGTGCCCACTCTGTATGTAACTGATACTGCACTCGAGGGCCAACACTTGTGTTTGACTCTAACCATTATAAGCTAAAGAACAAAATATGTTCATGAAGCTGAAAGAGAGAATACAGTTCCCAGGCAGGTGCAACCCTTTAAGTGGCTCCTTAGTAACCTCAGTGCATGAATTGATTATCTTTTTAGATCCAGTGGAAGTTCTCTTGGTACACACTGTATGCAAGTACAGATTCTCTTTCTTCACCTTTTTTTTTCCTGTTGTACATATGCTGGGGTTTTTTTGTCAAAATCCAGACTTTTCTTTAATAAGAAAGATACGTGGATGCATCAGGAAGAAGAGAAAATCAGATGCACATCTGATTTCAGATTCTTGTATCATGAAATTATTTTAAAATCAGTTATGTGAAAAGTCTTGATCATTTCTCCCATACAAAAATATTCAAAAAATAGTAGATATATATTATCTTAAAGAAATTAACTCTTGTTCAAAATTCACGCCTGCTCCTTTTAACATGAAAGACAGCACTGGAATAAATTAAAACTTCTGTCCACATTAGATTTGCAGTTTCTCTTCTGAAGCAAAAAAATTTTTATCTAAGGTGTTGTTGCCTTTTCATTACATCACTTATGGTTGATCATTTCAAAACTTAGTGACTTCAGACAGAATAGACTATTGCAACCGAAAAAACATCACCCCCCATGTATAAAAATAATCCAACAAAAAAGACACTTTTCTTGGCCTATGTTATTTTACTGTTGAAGAAGAAACTGAATTTTCATGGAGCTTTCATTTAAAGACAAATTTTTGCCTAAATCACAGGACTAAGTATTAGCATTTCTACTCAGAGTGGCTTTCTAGGTCCAAAGTACTAATTTCAACAGCACCCTGACAATCTATTCAATGTAGTCTATCTAGTAAGAGTAAAAGGAGACAGAGCTGGTCTGGGGAAGTCAGTATTTCAGGCAATGAGATCAAAAATGACCCAGAGGAACAGCTGCAAAGATATGGGCTGCTGCTTCAGGTATGCTCTTACTGAAACCACTCCAGCTGGTGCTCCTGGAACTTCATGCACCTTGGACCAAAGTGTTCTGAAACACACATGAAGTTTTATTCTTAGTTCTAAAATTTAAAATTTTATGAAGATGCTTGCAATTTCGGTTCTGCTCAACTTCCACCCTCAGCTGCACTGTTCTGATTTATTTGGATGGTTAAACATTTTTTACAGACTTTTTCCATTCAAAATCCTTGCAGGTTGCAATTACTCAACAGACTGCAATACAAAGGAACACAGTATAGGTGAGTTTACATTATCTGATCAAACTCATGAAATGAGACACCAGAATTAAGCAACTCCACTGGTCTTGTTAAGTAGTTTTGACAGCAACTGCCACCCAGTAGTTTGCTCAGTGTTTGTGCCTCTCAAGACTGGCCAGAAATGTCAACCATACACTGCCAAGTTTCATGGGCATGGTGCGTTTCCATGTATGTCATGGGAAGCATGTTATGGTTGCCAGATTCAACAGATGGACACAATTGTCACCAAAAAAAAGGGAGGGAAATGATACTATGTTTGTTCAATGGAATTATATCAGCAATTTCACTTCAGTGTGCAGACTGAAATCCCTGAGATCCTAGAAGTCCTTTTGCAAAGCAAACTTGCTGCAGGTCAGTTGCAAAACAAAGTAAATTTTGGTTCTCTGTCCTTAGAAGTATTAAGTGATTTTAACATTTCAGTGGGCAGAGGGAACCTGCATACTAAGAAAACTCTCTTTTCATGTTGTTTTCCTTGATGTCATTCTTTCTTTACCAGCATGAAATCAACAAGTCCAGTATGTCAGACTCAGCACTGATTTATTAGATTATTTAGTCTTAAATCTGAGAGTTTGAACAATTTTTGATACCTGCACTACTTACCTGCATATTCCTTTCCTTTGGCAAGATTTTTTGAAGGCTTTTCAAATATTGTTCTTAATCAATATGAGAGAATTGTTTCTACAGTGTGATCCTGTGAACAGGAATCACACCTCATACGTACAATGTTAAGGGCTTTTTTAAAGGTATATAAACAAAGAAATACCACATAGATACCACATGAAAGACAGTATACCAAGTAACCATTACATTTATCTTCTGTCCTTTGATTTGTGCACCCAACAATTCTTTTGCAGACTTTTAAAAGAATATTTATAGATAGATACATCTGTCAAATAACCACGTCAATAAAGTCAGAGAAATGTACATGTCACAGCAGGGTCTAATATACTGGTGTTACTCCATATTCTTAAATCAGAAAAACTATACAGCCTTAAAATTTTCCCTTTCATATATGAGGATTTTAATAAAGTTCTTCATTGTAACTCTTATAAACTCTATTTAATAACAGAAATATTTACAAGAGATTAAATAAATTACAGACAAGCAGCTGAGTTTGAAAAGTTGTAAGATGCAAGGAAACAATGACAGCTGGAGAAGTGTGAATGATGAAATGTGTATGTCAGCAATTTTAGAGTTAGAGTTAATATTTAGATGTAGCTTTCTCTTTTTTTCCACATTATTCCTTTGTGCAGTGAACTATATAAAGTGACAGAAAAAATATTCTGAAAAATATTCATCTCTAAATTATCACAAAGGAGATCATAGGTAAAAGCATTTGTCTCAAATGAAAAATCAATCTGGCATGAAAATTGCTTATTGCTTATTGCTTGACTCACAACTTCAGTTGCATGTTTCAGACATCTGTCCTTCTAAATAAGGAAAATAAATTTACTTAATATCCAGGACTCACCAGATGGATTACAGATGAAATGAGACAATTTTGAAGTAAAGCTTGTTGATTTTGCCTTTGCATTAAAAGCACATCACTTACATTTTTCATAATGCACGCTGAAATGGAGCAAGCATGCGATGACTGGGAAGAGGAAAAAACGCAGTTGTAAATTTATATTACAGATGGGTTTATTTCAATAGCTTTTATCTGCTTCTGGGTTTAAGTTTTCTCCCTTTACCATTTAACATTTAACATTTGTCTGGTTTTATTAGCAGATCATCTTGCAAACTGTTATCATGAGAGTACTTAAATTGTTCCAGAGAAATAATGAGAGCTCTTCATCACCTGAAGTAACAATAGAGAACATAAATCAAATATAATCTCATCTCAAGATTCATCTCGAGAAAACCCATGACAGGAAACTCTTTCAGGAGCTTTCCCTCATGTAAAATATGTTCATGTATCTTTTCCATTGGTGATTATGATTTACAAGGTATCATTAAGGCTGACTAGAGCAGTGAGGAGTGATTACAGCTCAGTGTCCCCCGTTCTCACTACCCAGCTCGCCCAGGCTCCTTTCAACCATCCCTATGGCCTCTTGCACCCTTCTCCTGGCTGACAGAAGCACCAGCAGACACAGGTGAGTTTTGCAAGTCATTCTGTCAATAATAAAAATTCAAAGCAGCCTTTGGTGCGTGACATTGATCTGTTCCTTATCACCAGGACACACTGGAGAGAAAATATCTTTGCATGTCTATGGAAACAGCTGACTGCCAGAATCAGAGGCACTCACTCCAAAGGATCCTTCATGCTAAAGTACGGGTTGGTATCAGCAGAGATAATGGCAGAGAGAGCTCCAGCATTAAAACTTAAAGGCCAAGACAAGGCCTTTTTTTTTTTGCCCCCAGCATTAAAATTTTTACATTTCTAAAATGATAACTAGAAAAGCTTTAAAGTTCTGCACCTCATTGCAGATGAATAATTTAACACTTTGGGCTGACACATCTTGAATTTGCAGAAAAATAATCAAGCCTTCCAAGTTTCATGGATAAATTTACAACTGCGAATGGATTTTCTTTACAGGGGTGACTATGTGACAAAATTAGAAGCTACACATCACCCACCAACCTGCCCATGGTTTTGCTCCTCCAGTCAGTGTAATAACATTTTTTCCTGAAAGAACAGCAAAAATCAGCTGCGATTAATCAAGTAGGAAACACTTGAAAAGGACATATAAATTATAGAAGAATGCGAGACATTCTAAAAAATGCATTTTCATAGACAGAAAGGTGAAATCGTTTTAAAAATGCAACTGTAATTGAGTCATTAAAATTATGTCATTTTATGTATTTTTTTTTAAGTTTAACATTTATTCTTGAGTCAAAATTACATTTTAGATTTGTAGCTCATAACAATAATGATAGCTAATCCAGAACTCACTTAACAGTTCTTTTCTCTCCACCCTTCACTGCTTACAGACACTTAGAGAAACAGGACCAGAAATTGCCAGCCAAGTCTTCTGAGAACAGTTATTTTGAAATCAAATAGAGAACTATTTGCTGCACTGTAGTATTTTGCACATCTAGTTCCAGGTTTTCTGGTTTTTTTCTGGTTTCCTCTCATTTCATGTCACATTTCAACCACACAAAGGCCTCGATCTTGCAAATTCAGCAGGAGTTAACAAGATCTGC
This sequence comes from Myrmophylax atrothorax, assembly GCA_026770055.1. Classification (NCBI taxonomy): domain Eukaryota; kingdom Metazoa; phylum Chordata; class Aves; order Passeriformes; family Thamnophilidae; genus Myrmophylax; species Myrmophylax atrothorax. The sequence goes on along the minus strand of JAOXXN010000065.1, from coordinate 275,536 downwards.
AATTGCCCACCTGGACAGTGTATGAGACTGAATAAAGTACATTACTTACCTTGAAAAGCATTGAAATTAATACACTTAAAAGAGTGTGAAAGATATGTTGCCTGGAAAATATGTGACCATTGGAAAATTGTGACACTTGGTACTACCCAGCAAAATTGCAAATGAAACAATGAAGAATTATTAAAGGATTTTCAGCCATTTTTTAACAAAACCCTTCCTTAATTCCCTTTAGCTGCCCTTAGCACCGATGGAGTCCAGCTGAGCTACAGATAAAAATAACTCATTCATTACACACAATTATGTTTCATGAGATATCTGTAGACACAAATAAAATTAAACTTTTGTCTGAGTTCTGGAAACATGTATAATAGTTTCATTTCTACTGACAGACCACATACTTAACAAAAATATCTATGAATTGTTAAAACAGTTACAATTCAGTCATGATCTCACCTTGGAGCTTACATTAATCCAGTTTGAAATTATATACATATATTTCCAAATAAAGTAGCATTGCAAAAGTCAGCCCTATATACAAGACAACAGTGATTACCACATGCTGCCTTTTGAATGTCAGAAAAATTTCCTTTTGTCATTGAAACACTGAGATTCCATCACAATTACATACATGATGGATACTATGTATCTGCCAACACATTTTGGTATAATACCATGCTAAAACAGTTCTGGGATGCTGGGTGAGAGAAACAGTATTTTTAATTTCCAGCAATAGAGAGAAATAACCTGTGTAATAATAATTCTGTTGATTTTGTTTAGATTCCTGGATTGAGCAAAATGTACCTAAAAAGCATGAGTTTAATTCTTCATGTGTTTTGTACATATGAAACCCACACATGGTGATTTTAGTGACTATAACCAAAAGCCAAAACTTTGCATGACTGTGCAAGAGAACAAAGGTGAACAGCACTAAAGTACTGCAGGGAAGGTTATGTTTCTTTTCAACTACACCTTAAAACTGGACAGTCAGAAACCACTGATAAAACAGATAAAGGCTAAGAGAAATAACCTGCTTTTTAGAATCACAGGCTACCTCAAGTAGGAAGGGACTCACAAGGATGATCAAGTCCAACTCCCTTCTCCTCTCAGGCCCACTTAAAACTATCTAAGAATGACCTAAAACATTCTGGGAGGAAGCTACTCTAGTTCACAGTAATTGTGTGAGAATGGTATGATTTGAAGTTCCTCTGTCCACCTCAGGAAAACAGGATATGCCAACCTGTTAGGAAAGGTTTGCTTTAAACAGGCAAGCTCAAGAAAACTCAAAACAAACACAAGTGGTTTTGACAGAGCATGTAATGAAATTATAAAATGTGTGGTCATATGATGTTGTTATGGGAGTGTAGATTGTTATTTTTGCATCCACGAAAAGCCATCAGGGACAAATATAAAGAGATGAAGATGTGAACTCTGCCTCAGCAAACCTCTAAACCACTAACTCTTCTGTAAAGACAGAAGGCATCATGGAACACTGCTCATCTCCTGTAGGGGACACTCCAAACAGGCTGCTGCCAAAGCAAGACAGACCTTTGGTCTATTCTGCTACACCCACTTTGCGTTCACAACAGAACTTTGTTCAGTCTTCTTTTTTAAAAAGTATGGAAATTCAAGAAATAGACTGAAATATTCACAATTTCATTTAAATTCCTATTAAAATCTTTTCAAAGAGAAAAGAAGTGTTCACCAATTTGCTGTTTCTCACAGTTCTATTACAGAGGTAGAGGTGGAAAAATTTCTTACCAACTAGAAGTATTTCATTCTACAGTAAAACTCTCAACAAGATGAAAATGCAAAGTTTAGGATTTCATATACTTTTGGTGTACTAACTAAAGGGGATAAAAAGAAGCTAAAGCCCAGAAAAAGAAACATGGATAAGACACTTCAGGGAAATAATAAAGAGAATATATTTACATGTCAACTAATAACATAACAAAGAAACCTGACCTGGAAGGCCTTCCAAATCAAGTAGCATTGTGAAAGTCAGCCTTTTTTTCTGAAGAGCACTACTGACCTGTGAAGTAACTAAAACTGTGAAGAATTCAAACCATTGCTAAATCTCAACCTAATTTTGTGATTTCATCTATTAAAAGTAAGAAGGAATTATTTTTTATTTGGTATTTAGATTATTTATATGTGCGCACACACAGACGCAAACACTTCTATATTTAAAATATTGGCAAGAATTACTCAAATTAGAGAAGCTTAAATAGCACTGTAATAATATCCTTAACCATATGGAAGATGACTGTTACAGAAAACATCTTCTTATGGAAAAACCTTTAAATGGGATGATGTGGAAACATTACAGAACTGGGGATGTAAAGCAAACTTTGAGCAAAGGATGCTTTGCCATGACTGTTTCTGGCTTAGGACCAGTGCAAGGGAGTCACTGCCACAGCATGAAACACTGAGCAACTGCCAGTTTGGGTGAGAAAGGAGTGTGCTCTGAGGGTATTTTCCATGAGTCACACAAGTTTGGCATCTAGTTACCACTTTAACTCCTTAGGAGGTTTACAGCACACTGTGTCCTCTTCCCTCTCTCCCTAAGAGCATTATTAATCAATTTGAAAGGGTACATTTTCTCCTTTAAAAACTACTGTATTATTGCAGAAGATATTAACCCATCCTACAAATAAAGAGCAAATATTTACTGCAAAAACATGTGATAGAACTTGTTTAGCACACAGACAAGGCACTCAGTTCAGTTCATTATTCTGCCTAAGGAAAGCAACTGGACCTCATTTCATTAAAATTGTGATGTGTTCTGTTTGAGACATGGAAGACCCTAGCTTTTACTGTCATGTTACTTGCCTTTGGATAAGATTTCAGAACAACTCTCAAATCATGGAGAATATCTGAGCTCAGATGGAGAACACCTGAAACTCTGCCAAGGACATCCAAAACAATGTGTGAACTACTAACACCGTTTTCTAAATACATATGTTCAATTTGACTTAGAAGGTAAGTTTGAAAACAAGTACCCCAGAGTCCTGAGTGAAAATATGGCAAGAGCAGGACTCATTCTTTGTTTCTCATCTCTTCTCTATCACATTGCTAAATCTCATATGAGCATGGCTGGCTACAGAGCAGTAGAGACTGTATTTTAGCTTTAAGTTAGTAATGAACTTTTAATATTAAGCACTAAATTATAGATTTCTTAAAATAGTTTCCACACTACCTGAAAGGCATCCTGATGTTCATTCTTTCTGCGTACTTGCACAGTGTCTCCCAAGGACAGTGAATTTTAACAAACATGATATCACTGTTTGTAACAGCTGGCTGTAAAGAACAGGCACAAACAAATACATGTTAATAATTTAAACCTTAATGGCAACTACCTTTCCAGAAGCATTCTTCAGGGTCAAATTCTGATTTTAGGTCTGGAGTTGGCATGCAAGTCTGAAAACACAGTAAGTGCTCTCAGCTAGACAAAGGAAAATCAGTAACTTTTTCCCTTTGCAAACTCTGTAGTATGCACAGACAAAAGGAATCTGTAGTTTGAAGACCACTCTGTGTCTCCCATGTGAGAAGAATGCTCAGCTGCTAGAGACATAACGACAGCCGAAAAGGAGGCTCCGGGTTGCACTCTGCCAAACTGGTAACTCCAGGGAATGGTTAAGTACCTGAGATACCTGTCAGGAATTTTTAAATATGATCTCTGTATGAAGTGAGATTTTTTTGTGAAAATTACAATGTATACTCTACACAAATGTTTTTTCATAACTAATTTATTTGTACATAAAACAAGAGTTTCAGCCTTACAGGTTTCTATATTTGTCTTCTCTTAAGAACACTTCTGTTTCACATCCTTCTCCCAAACATATTTACTTGCGATTTTATAAGTAGATATTTTGATATTTGAGGTGAGTCTGATTAAAGCCTCCAAAAACTTGAGTTTGCAAGGTTTGGTAAATAAAGGTAAAAGAAAATGTAGTTGAAGGGTTAATTATACTTAAAACATTCACAGTTCTACCTACCAGTTTCATAAAGTCTTATTACAGTTCCATAGTACCACTTCAAGGATTTTATTTTTCTCAAAAGATGGGGATAAAAAATACTAGTGGAAGATAATTTGAAATTTTTGATATCTAGAATGATGATCTCTAATTTTTTTTTCTGAATTGACAACTGCTGAAATTTTACTATTTCCTGAAATTGGAACAAAATTAGATATTTTTACTACTAGACTGTACCAATTCTTATGAGCCTTAAAACCAAATTTTAGTCAGGTTTGTTATTTATAAATATTCATATGCCATATTGTGAGCTATAACTTGCAAGCTCATTGCTTAAACAGAGAACACTCTATCAAATTGAAAAGAATAAATCAGGATGAAAGACACATGAAGTATAGGATCTCACTTCAGGATAGACCAAATACACGCCTGGTTTGTACATAATTCATGAAACATCAAAAACACAAGGCTGTTTTCCTGACTCTGTTTTCCTTCTTTTTATATTAATAATTCTATTACTAGCCATGGATTAACTAGACAGTGACAACCTTAATCCCCTGAAAAACAGTGAGCTCTTTAGCATCATGCATTCTGCTGAGAGACAAAGGTTACATATTAAAGCAGTAATGAGTTACTGAAGCTTCCTCTGCTCTGCCACCACTGCAAACTGGAATTTCTCCCTCTGTACTCACTACACCTCTGTGCACAAGCATGTCTCCCCAAATAATTTCAAACACAAACTATCAAACAATTCTTGTTAATTTAATACAATTAAACAGATGGTGGGAACGGCCTGACTGGAAGAACTTGTAATATTGTCAGGAATCTTTTCTCAGTTCAACAAAGTATGACAGTATTCTAAAAGATTTTTTTATGCCACATAAGCTACAAGACTCACCTCCCGTTCTAACATCAGCCCTTCTGCTCTCAAATTCTTCTCAAATGTGCTTCTTTTTTCTACCTGTGGACTTGATTTCTTGTAGACCAAGATGTAATCAATGCGCTTTTTGCCGTCTTTGAAGAAGAGTCCTGATGATGCCATGGCATCACTCTAGAGAAGATATAATAAAAGTGCACTGAATATGGCATCTGAAAAGATGCAGAGCCCCATCAGGAACAGCACATAACACAGCATTTTTTAAATCATGGAAATATCCACATATCTGCAGGATGAATATGTAAAAAAGTCATAAGAATAAAAATCTTATATTCATCAGTTGCTCGAGATTTCCAATTCATTAGAACAAAACAAAACAAAATAGCTTCACAAAACCTATATTCTAGTTATTTCTTTCAATTGTGGAAAAACCTTAAAATTATTGAGTGATGTGTATTGACATGAATGTCTGTTAATTGTTACTTTCAAGGTGAACTAAAAAAAAATGAAAGGCAAGAAAATTAAAGTAATTTTCTCTGTTCTGTATCTGGGCAAATTTTAGAGAACAAACATACTTGTATTTTCTTCAAGAAAGAAAAAAATTTCAGAGTTAAAGAAGAAATGCTACAGATTAGAATATTTTCATGGATATTCTAACTGAAGTGCTTTTTCAATGCCAGGTTAGCAATGTTTAAATCTTGAGTAGTTCCTTCCCACCATGCTTGACAACACAAGGGATTGTCTGACCTTGATATGGAAACCCCTGATTTACATGTTGCTGCTAATGCAAGCTATGTTTGCATTCTGTGCTTTGCATGGCTCAGAACACAGACTACATAAATTGGTGTTAAGACTACAGAATCATAAAATCATTAGGTTGGAAAGAACCTCCAAGACCACTGGACCTTTGATCAAATGCCACCACAAAAACTAAACTAAATGCCAAGTCCAGTTATTGACTGAACACTTCCAGAGACGGTGACTCCACCACCTACCTGGGCAGTCCTTTCCAGTGCTTAACCATCCTTTCAGTGAAACAATTCTTCCTGATGTCCAATCTGAACCTCCCCAGCTGCAGCATGAGGCTATTTCCTCTTTTTCTGTCACTAGTAGCCTGGAAGAAGAGGCTGACCCCCACCTAAACACCCCGAGCTCCCTCAGCTGCTCCTCATATGACTTAATCTCTAGACCCTTCACCAGCTTTGTTGCTCTTTTCTGGCACTCACTCCAGTGCCTCAAAGTCTGTCTTGAAACGAGGGGCCCAGAACTGGACAGAGCACTCAATGTGTGGCCTCAGCACCAAGCACAGGGGGCTGGCCCTGCTGGCCACACTGTTCCTGATGCAGGCCAGAATGCCATTGGCCTTTGTGACCACCTGGGCACACTGCTGCCTCATGTTCAGAGGACTCTGAAAGCTGAAAAGGTAAACTCAGAAACTACCATCATCTTCTGGAAAAGGCAGCACTCATGTAAACACAACCTGTCCAGAACAAGCACGTTAGGCGCAAGCAGGACACAGCACACCCATACAAATACGGGACCAGATGTCTATGAATGCTGCATCTTCTGAACAATGGGATGCTGGTCTTAGAAATTAATCCTATTTGAGTTATTTGGACATGAAATTTATCATACCCAGTGTTCTTCCCAATAGTTACACTCTCTATTGATAAACAGAACCGTATGTTAGTGCAGATATCAGCAGCATAAATACTGGATACCAGCTCGCTTGTTTCTATGTGAAACATTTTACTTACACCCACATCCCTCCCTGCCAGCTTTCTACATATTTATAGTGCTCTGAGCACTCCTCAGGCTGCAAAACCTAAAGCGTTCTAACAAGATTCTTCCTCTTTCTTTGCTTTTTAAACTCCCAAAATAAAAACCAAGGAACAGTCTGTCTCAGATCATCTACTGATACAAAGGAGTGCATCCTCATACACATGGGACCATTATTTATGTGTATTGAGCCTCAGCTGATGATCCTTTAAGATTACCGAGTCCAACCATTAACCCAACACTGCCAAGTCCACCACTAAACCAAGTCCATAAATGCCATATCTACACATCTCTCAAAGCTCTCCAGGGATGGTGCCTCCCCCCACTTCACAGGGCAGCCAGTTCGAGTGCTTGACAACCCACTCAGTGAAGAATTTTTTTCCCAATATCCAACCTAAACATCCCCTAGTGTAACTTGAGGACGTTTCATCTTGACCTGTCATTTGATACTTGGGAGAAGAGACCGACCCCCACCTGGGGGGCACCCCCACCTCCTTTTGCATAGTTGTAGAAAGCAGTTACACTCCCCCTGAGTCTCCTTTTCTCCAAACTAAACAGCTCAAGCTTCCTCAGCCACTCCTCAGAAGACTCAGTATCTTTCTTCATATTCAGATAAATAGTATCTGAGGCTCAAATTAATGTAGTAAAGATTGCCAGACAAGATGGATAGCACACTGAATACAGAATCACAGAATCAGCTGGGTGGGAAGAGACCTCTGAGATCATCAAGTCCAACCCTTAACACAGGGTCTGTCACCCCTTCTTGGAATTCTGAATGGGAATAGGAGTAAAAACTTTTTATGTCATAGGTGTAATCATCTGAATACATAAGATGCAGAGGTTTGAAGGTGAGCTTGCAGATTAAAGGTTCAGAAACACAAATTTGAATATGGAAGTCTTCAAAATGCAAGCTTTTTTCAGGTTCAAGACATAAGCAATGAACACACTCTTCAAAAATGAAAGATGCCTGCATAAGTATTTTACAGAATCAGACCAGAGCTGCTTTTATGGTTCATGAAGCAGGCAAAATCAAATACAAAGAACCTGGTCCAAACTGCCCCAAAGGAAAGATCTGAAACTTCTCTTATACCTTTTCTACTCCTGCAATTTCTGTACAGACATTCTGCAAATTACATCTATCTTTTTGTAATTCACTTCTACCTTTCTTTGGATTATTATTTCTAGCCTCTCTTCCCTCATTTCTGAAACATCTGGTTTTCTTCAGTCTTAGAGAAATGTTTGATCTCTCAGATTAACAACGGAATCCAAATACGACCTCAGATCCATCAGCACAAAACAGAATTACCTGAGGGCAATGTTCAAGAAATATTGATCAGTGATTATAGAAGAAAGAAATTTTCCATCTGTTCCTCTCAGACCACTGTCAGAGCATCACCCCCACAGGTTGAGAAGTGCAAAAGTGAAGTCACTTAGCACATTCAGGCAGTGAATCTGACCTACACAGTACTAATTTCAGGCCTGATTCACTTCAATGCTGCTGCCACAATTAGCTTCACTTTAGTGCAATTCTCAAGCAATGTTGTCTGCCTATATTAGAAATACCTGTGCTAATAAAAGAACTTATCCGGTGATTTAGTTGGGTTTTTTCAGTTGATCTGAAGGAGCTCCATAATGTTTAAGAAGAAGAACAGGGAGCAGAAATTTCAATTAAATATATGAGTCAGGGTGTACTGGCCTAGCACAGTGAATCAGCTGTTATAGAGTGGGCATTCAGGCACAGCTTGTTTATTATTTATCTGCTGGCTTGGATCAATAAAACTTGATTCCTTCTTTCACCTTTATCTCAACAGAGAAAAGGATCACAAAAGGAGAAAAGCATCAAAAATATTTTGTGCAAAGCCCTTACTCTCCTCTATTCTGCTTAAGATTTCATGTTTCATGAAAAATACGTATAAAAAGACTAATCTATATCCTCTAATCCTTTTCATCCTTTCCACCTTCATCCTCTACATTTTCACAAAAGGTATCCACCTGATCAGCTTTCTTACATTTACACACATAGGAAAACTTACTTGATTTCAAAAATTCATTTTAGAGCACTGCAATATACAGATTGTAAACTCAACTATTCAGCTTAACTTGGTTCTTTCAAAGCCTTTAAATACAGGAACTTCAAATGTGAGGCTGCAAAGTGCTGCTTCACTCAACATTGAGCTTGCTCATAACACTCTGGGGTTTGCACCAGGGTAAACCATTTCCTGAGGCATTGCCACTACAGATCTGCTGCACTTCCTTGGTTTCTTTATTTTTTGTCAACATTTTTGGCTGCTTCATAGATTGTGATTATTATAACAAATAACATGACACACTCTGAGGTCTGAAAGTGTAAAATTCAAAACACTAACATCATCATTCAACTGAAGTTTACATTTTACACAAGGAAAAATACATTGACCAATTTAACCTAGAGAAAGGAATTTTGGCTCAAGCAAAACAAAAGGTGGAAGAATAATGCAAATATTTAGTAAAGTTATAAAATAAAAAGAGTTTACATTTCCATTCAAGTGCACAAGATGAATTTCCTTGGATTTAGCCAACATGGAGGGATTTTTAAATAAACTTTTGTTCAGATTCTAATTAATGAGCAATGACCTTTTTACAAAGAAGGAATAGCTGGTTTACTGGCTCTATCTCTCCCCAATTAATTTAAAAAGCACAGCTCATGGAAATTGTAACCATTTCAACTTCATTTATTTCACTCTAGTGTTCTGCTCTGTAAATTAAACTTTGACCATTTTTTCACCCCATACATAAAAACAAATATTCTAGAAGAGCGAGTTGGAACCATTCTGAAAACAGGAGCAAATCTAGATTTGTGTATCAGCAAGTGGCATGGTATGCATTGTACCATGACACAGCAGTGTGTTTTCTCTGTTTTCCACCTCATACTGCTGAAAAGCTCAAACTAATAAATACACACTACGTAGGTAAATTCAGAGGTCAGCCAGAATCACATGTAGGTATAACGTGTGTGTTCTAACCATCCATTTCACTTTCATTCCACCACTGACAGCTCTCAACAGGACTAACATAACAGCAAGGGCTTAAAGGCTGACAAAATCTCTACAGGCATTTACTTTTTTTATAAATTTTAAGCAAATCCCCATTCACTTACCCAAATATTTGCAGCTTAAGCTGTGCAACAACTAAATGTCAGGTGCATTCAAACCACTATGAAAGGTTTTCTCTAATTTGTTTATACATCAAAGCTACACCAAGAAACCTGCCTATGAGAGAGAATGTAATGGGAACCAAGCGATGCTTCCCCCTACCACCCTCCCAGTGTTCAGTCAACATCACCTCAGATTTCTGTGTGTTTAGTAACTTTCTATAACATTGTCCACCTGCCCCCAAATCCATATAATCTTTCAAAACCCAAAAGACCTTTAATAAGGATTTCCACAGTTCATTTTGGGAGAACCCCTTGCTCTTCTTTGTTCTGAATTTGGGTTAAATAGGCTTTATTAGATGTTTCATGGCTATAATTCTACAAAGAAGTATGTCTCGTTTCTTAAGCTATGTAGAACCTTACCATTACTTTAATACAATTAATGGAACTATTTGACTCTTAATATCCCCTTAAATTTACTGTGCCTGATGTATATTATATAAATGAAAAATCATCATTTTTAAAGCAATCACTACTCTTCTTTGCCCAAGTATGTCCAGTCCTCCTCTTACAACAGACTTTCTTACTAAACTTCATAATCAGCCAGAAATTACTGTTAACATAAAATATCAATGTAGATGAAATATTATGTTAAAATATATTAATATGCCACTATGAATATGCTACATATTGCAATAGGTTAGTATCATATTTTACCATATTGATATAAAATATTGACTATTTTGTAGACTAAAGTCAGATTTTAACATTTAACCACACTTAACATCACTGAAGTTAAAGCAAAAATCTAATCTTTTATAATATTCACCTTCTCAATACAAAGAGACCCTTTAAGTGCATTTCCACTTAGTCATTTAAAGCTTGCAACTCACCTGACCAATTTTCAGAAACAGCCTTTAGCAGGTTGTGTTGCATTAATTATTCCAGGGGATTAGCCATTGGAGGAATCTTATATTATGTTGCCATTGTTTTATAGACTGAAGTACTGCAGTCAGCTGAGATCCTAACCTGTCATTCTTTACTTCAACCTATTGGACCGATCGACTTGATGTCTACCTAAGTGCACGTCATTATTGACTCTGGCTGAAAGAGTGACAAAGGTATTTTTACTCAGGAAAAAAAGTCAAGGTACTTCAGTATTTATTTATCCTAGGAAATGTTGCATTATTAGTTTATACATGTGTTTATTTTAATAAATTAATTTATTCTAACTATCAACATCCAGTAAATCATGTCTGACATGAAAGAAACTGTCTAACTTGTTCATTTCATATGTAAGATTTCATTACAACTATTTCATACATAAATACTGTATGAAAAGTTAAGAACAAGACCTTTAACAATTATATTTTATTATTTGCTTTACAGTTTCCTGAAATTTGCCATAGATGGCAATGAAAATGAGCACGATTTCTACCTATTTTATACACATAAACACAAAAGTTGACAACTATTTACTTTCACGTCATCTATCAGTAGTTTGCTGCAGATGTACTTTGTTAGTTGCTTTAGAGTATAACTAAAAAATAGTTTCATCCACTCCCGTGGCATTCAGTAGTTATAAATAACACCTCAATAAGAGCACAACACGAGCACAAGCCTGGCAGCAGGCACAGAGCCCAGGGCACTCAGCTCAGAGCAGGCTGTTCTGACCCAAGGTACCCGGAGAAGGAGGAAACAACTTCTACACAGTTGTGTAGCTCAGGCAGTGAAAAAGTCTGTGTTTCAACTGCTGCCTTCACAGACTGATGTCCACTTAGCAAAAAGAACACAGCAATGTTTCATATTTATATGAATCTACAGAAAACATCAATTCTCAGTCATAACCAACAACAGAAGCATTCACTTCTGAGAGTGCCAACTGAGACAGTACACAGGAATGAAGTCCCCACAGCACAATATATTTATTTTGCCTCTACAGCAGATAGGGTAAAGTTCAACTTTCCTCCATGTGGGTGGTGTAATTTGGATTTAGATTCATAAAATTATGTAAGGAAAGTAAATATACCAACAGCCTAGTGCCTGGGATATAAAAGACAGACGGGTACACACAGCTGTGTGCCAGGGTTCCTCATTTACAATTTGCACTCCAAATTTGCTAAATTTCTCTCCCCAAAATCTTATTTCATGGTCATGATGTAAACATCAGAACAGAATTCATTTCCTCCCTAAGACAGCTTGTGAATTCTGACACTAAATGTGCTAGAGAAAAATAATTTTACTAAAGCCCTACCAATAATGAAGTAACATACTGAAGAGAGAATTACTCAAATGTCTTGGGGTTTTTTTCCATGGAAACTGAGAAAAGAAGAATCCACCAGGAGAAAAAATGGTGCTATCACTGGAAATGGAAATACTGAATCCAAGCACTGAGTCTCCATGTCACCACTCCATAACAGCACCACCTCACCAGTAGCATTTCTTAGAGACAAATACTCAGGGAAAAGTTGTAGAACCAGAAAACAGAGAGGAAAACTGAAAGACAAGCAAGCAGACTTTGAAACATATTTGCTTCCTCATGGAAACAAAACGAAACTGACCTACTGCTGACACTTGTAACATTTGTAAACATCATCCTAAAGTGGCATTTACATGTTGCCCTGGAGTCTTAGAGCCCAAACAGGACAGTATGGAGCATCATATATATATTTATATATATTGACACACACACAAATATGTATATACACACATATACTATCATTGTGTACACTTGCAGGGAAAATCAGCTTGAAACAGAGAAGTAAGAAGGGGAGAATGACACACTGCAAAAACATACTGGTTATCAGAAGTGTGTCAAGGAAAAGCAGCTTTCTCTCTTTATGTCTTGGTTTTTAAGAGACGTTTCAGAGAAAAACAGATTAATTGAAGGCTATTAGATCCTGCATAAGCAGAATTAGCCATTGCAACAATTTGAAGAGTTAGGGTTACAATTTTGACAGAGGTGAAGTCTGATCTGTGAACTTCTTCAGCATGGCAACTACCTAAAACTGAAAAACCTACATGAACAGCTTTTCTGTTCTGAGTAGAGCGGTTCCCTCTCATAAAAGAAAACTTTCTTCCAATATATTGTTCTTCATAACATGCTACTGGGTAGAACAATTACTGGCTGATTCACAGAAACCACCTCATTTGTTCTGGTTACTAATTCTCCCTGCTACTGTTACCACGAAGTTGGTATAAACAGCTTCAGTAACATCCACACCGAAGGATGTCACTGTTTCAGTGACCAGTGTCTACCTTCAGTGCTTATGACTCAACTCAGTATTTTCTGTAAATAAATACATTTCTGATGCTAACTACAATGGGCTTATTTCCATGAACAAAAGTGGGTTACCTAATTAATGCCAGCTTTGTTTCAGGATGTTTAATGCTGGGACATCAACAAGTTTATAGACTTCTTAAGTTACATGGAATCAGCTGTGAAATATTTTAAAATACTAGACTCCTTTTTTACATTTCAAAATCATGCTCTGATTAAGAATAATCTAAGGTGTCCTTTATGAGAAATTTTCTAAGCATACAACTAAGTTAGTCCTTATCCCTTTGTGTCTGAAGGCACGGATAAACCAGAAACAGATTTAGTAGAATCATCCTTTCAATTACTTAATTCCAAAAATAGATTGATGATTTTAATTGTATATTAGGTTAGGGTTTTTCTTGTGCAAATAACTAAGTATAATAACCGAGGAAAGAAAACTGGGGACATATTTTCATATGCAAAGCCATCCAAAGTATGTTGGGTATCACAGACAACAAGACAGGCTGCCAGAATTACCCATGCTGTTGTATTTCTGTGCAACTCCACGGCCCTGTGCAGCACAGCTTTTGTCTGAATGGAGAAGATGACTTCCAGAAATACCTGACTTTCCTAATAAAACTGCAGTTTAACCGTTTAGGAGTGAACTGAAGAATTAGCAATTATTTTAGCTTCTATTCAGGCTTACAGAGTGAGCATGAAAAATACATTTGTATATATTATGAAAAATACATTTGGCTCCAGGAAAGGAGTAGGCTTGGGTGATATGCAAAATTTTGAAAGGAATTCAGTTCAACATCACCATATGAGGGAGCAGCAATAAGGATGTTTGGAGACAGCAGAAGCCTTCCTACTTTTAATATTTAACCTCTTCTATTAGCTCTTGAAGTCTAATAGGGAGGTCTTATGAATCATCCTGACATGACCACTGAAAATTTTTCTTTACGTGTTTATTTTTTAAATTTTCATCTTTGTGCTAAAATTACTTACTACTTCCCCTGCATTTCCTGAAATATTTTCTGAGCTTTTTTCTATCTTCTTTTTAAGCAAAGCCTCACAGCAGATAAGAGCCATGACACCAGAAGCATAAACACGAAGATAACTTTCATCGCACTTACCGTGTTGCTCTATTCCGCGATAATGATTTGATCTGTTATTATTCCTTTTAAGCCTTATTTACTTCTGTGTTTTCAGACTACTCCCTCTCAGGCTTTCTTTACTGTTGTCCTTTCCAATACACTATTGTCAGCTAACAACATACTGTTCTTAATTATACACCAAAATATTTTTATTACCAAACCTGCTCTTTCAGCGCACGTGCCCGACTTCCACTCAAAGCAGGAGCACGAGTGAAATAATGTATGTCAAAGCAGTGTTAGTAACACACAGCACAAATCTGCATTGTACTGAAAGCCATGGACTTACACAGGAAAAAATGAAAACAGAAAATAATTCCTGTCAATGTGTGGAAAATAAAAAATGAGATTGAAGAACATTTCTATACTGCAAATATTCCATTTAATTTATTATTGTTTCAAAACTACCATGAAATCCTGTAAGTACTTATTTGCAGGAGAGAGAGGAATAGACACATTAAACATCACAAAGGGCAAAATAAAATACTGAAGCAAAGCACTTCAGACTTTCACAGGTAAATTTATACTTTATAATCACCCTAATAATCACACTAAACATAGCGAGTTTTGCTTAAATTATAATGAATTTTCAGCAAAATGACTGCCTCATTAGATGCAATTCTCCATATCTTTTGGCCATTGGTTATTTAAGATCTTACTTTAAATTCCTTAGAAGTTACATAACATTTCCAAAGAGGGAAAGAGAAAGTGTTTCAGATCCCACACAACACAAAGCTGGTCTGGACATGCAATATTAACAGTCGATAGCAATGGAGACCAGAAAAAGGCAGTAAGCTAAGTTATTGTATAGGCACAGCTCCTTCATAGTTCCTGAAACCAAATATGTGAACTTTGTTCTAAAAATCCTTTCTTTACCCTGTCAGACAGCAAAATACACTACTCACACAAAAAAAACCTCATCAGATCAAAGAGAGCAACGGTGATGTAGTGAATGAAAGAAAATCTAAGTCTAATTTTTCAAATTTTCCTATCTTACCAGTATGCACATAATCCTTGGAGGTCCCAGCCCCTGAACACACTGTCATTAAACCAAGACACCTTGCAATGGCAGACACTGCTTGGTGCGTGCTTTGGCCAGCAGACACTGGTCCTCATTCTTCTGTGTGACACCCCTTGGCAGAATCACATCCAGGAAGAGGCACTTTCTATGCAATTTCAAGATTGTGATGAAAGGTTGGCAGAGACACATAATGATGACAGCTTTTGCCATGTGTCTGAGCAACTCACAGTTTTTCAGCATGAAGTCTGTGGATTCTGAAATTATACTAACCTACACTACAAGAGATTACCAGTTATAAACCATAATAAAGGAAATGAAAAGTAGATGACTACACTGGCATCTGGATGCTATATCAATCTTATCGGATGTTTTAAAGCTTTAAAATGTAGCAATATAAATCATCTGGAATATAACTTGAAACACTAAAAAATTCCTGACAAAAATGTGTATTGGCTTCCATTGTATCAGCAAGACAAGTTCATTATTACCGAAGTATTCAAGTAGCTCATCATTGTTTCCCGAGTCTCTCAGGTATAAAACAACTCTTCCAAAAAAAAAAAAACAAAACACCCCAACAAATTAGAAACATTAAAAAGAACAGAAGAAGAATACACTTTTAACCTTGTCTCCTTTGCAAATGCAGTGTTTCTTATTTTCATTCTCTGGTCAGACTGAGGAGACTCGTTATTGTGACAGATCAGTTTACTCTTTCGAATATGTGAGAGTTCTTAACAGTTGCAAAGCTGCACTGCAGTCTTTCGTACTTTGAGCAGTCTCAAAAAGAATTAGAAGTCTGCTTGTGTTATATCCATTTTGGGGAGAAGTTTCCCTTAGGTATTGTCTGCTAATTGCCACAAAGACTTCTACAATAATCCAAAGGCAAAACAGTAGTGCTTTTGTCTGATATGAGACTAATCTAACCTTCCCCCTGCCCTTTTCCTGTGGAACCAAACAAACAGTATATGGAAGGAGAATCCAGCTTGGTTGCCTCATGTGCTGGTTTTGGCTGGGGTAGAGTTAATTTTCTTCATAGCTGGTACAGAGCTATGTTTGAACCCAGACACCTCACTTGCAGAAACAGTATAAATGCAGAAGGAGGTTTTCAGAGTAGTTGATGTGATAAAAGGAGTTGGGAAGTTTAAAAGCCAGATGTGGCTTGAGAACAGTTTTTAAACTCTGAACCACTTTGTTCAATAGGTCAGGACATACAAAGACCGAGACATAAAAAGTGCATTTTTGTCTAAACTTAATACAAATACAAGACATCTCTTTAAATTCTGAAAGAAAGCTAGCTTGCTGGCTGACTACAAACTTCATAACCCTCCTGAAGCAGGGCCTGGAAAAAACTCAGCTACTGGTCATTTTAAATTTTACATGAAAATACAAAAAAAGTATTTTACTTTAGAATAATGAAATCCCTGTTACCAGACAGACAGTATCTGTTACTAGACTGCTTTGGTAGCAGCCTTACCTGTTGTTAAAACTACTGAGTGCTGTGTAACATGATCTAAATTCTACAGACTCTGCACTGTTCTTCTTTTATGCCACATGTAACATAAAAGGCTTTGTCTACCTGATCAACAAAACCAAGCAAGAACTTCCATTATTATTTTTGGTAATTCAGCTAGCCTTGCAGGCACAGACAAAAAAATTCATGAACAGCAAAAGTTCTCATTGCAATGGTTTAGATTGAAATGCAACCTGAGAAGGGTTATATATAGACATGTATGTCTGTATGTCATTCCTGATGTTTCACTTTCATGTCACAGATTTACAATCTGCAAACACAATTACCTGTGAACATATTTAAAAATTATTAGGTAGCTATTGTTGTAAAAGTTTTTTTCTAAGAGCATCCTATGAAATGAAGTTGAGAGACCACATCAACCTGCTACCTGTGTTCCAGAACACCGCAGTGATGACGATGAGTGTGATGAGCACTGGAACAGTTACATGACTCTCATGAATCATGCACCCAGTGCTAAAATCACGAAGTGCCAAAGGCACAATTGATGAGAAAACTCTATAATGGTCTCCTGAGGAGTACACTGCATGTACTGCACAGAACTTTGCAGTAATTTAAGCATATACCAAGAAAATCAGAGAATCGTTGGTGAAGAAACCCTGTGCTGTAGAATACACTACTTCCAGTGCACAAAGGAGAAAAATATTCAGAACTTCTGTGGTTAGGTCATTCTTCATACACTTACAAGCAATTATGTTTAATGGAAAGGAGAATTAGGGTCTTCCATCCAGAGTGAGACTAAAAGAAAACACATGTTTGAACAGAAAACCCATCATAATTCTTTGGCATTATAGCAGAGAAACTGCTGGAGAAAATGCATTGTGATGAATAGTATGTTTAGGTAATTACTCAGCAAGACAAAATGCCAGTTTCAGTGTGTCTTGGTATCATTTTGATACTGCTTGGAAGGAGAATCTTGTATTTTAGATCACTCTTGACTGACCATTTGATAGGAATTTAGTTCTTCTAAACGCTCAGAATTTCCTGAGGCCTCCCAGATAACATGAATTTCACTCCATGTTAGGAATCCTATGTCCTAAATCCTGTGCCATATAAATTTACTGAAAGAAGGCTACTGTCTCTTAGATGAGTCAATCAAAATCATTAGAATCCTAGATATGATACTATTTTGGTTGATTTTGCTACAGAGAATTCCATTCATTGATTCTGTCAGTCAAATTAGGATATGGAAGCCACCTAAATTTCTTACCATGAGATGCCTAATATCCAAGCTGCAGCTTAACTACTCCCTTAAAAATTGCATTTTAAAAATACTTAAGACAGTTGATATAGTTCAATAAAAGCTTTATGTCCCTTACCTTTAAAGATGATTTAGTTCGAGGTTCTGTTTTCTGCCTGGTGAGTTTGTTTTGAATAAGCAAGGATTGATCTGTACGAGCATCATAATTCCCATGTTCTGAATCATCTGTGTATGTATCTTTGTCCTTTCCTACATCTGAAGGAAAAACAGAAGAAAACCATGGGCTCACTTTAGATTACAGTGGATAGAAATGAACAGCACTATTACAGCCACAGCTGAATGTTCGGTTTTTGCATACACTTTTCAATAACATATTCTATCCTGTCCTGCAAAAGTTTTTTACTTTAAATGTTATCATGATATCAATTTAAGCAAGCATTCGAAATGCCCAATCCCCCCCAACACATGCAGATACAGCATTTGAAAATTTGAGTCATAAGAGATGGCAATAAGCACTTCAGAACACATTTTAAGAGGGTAGAAGGATCACAAAGAGAGCATTTTCCTTTTCATTTGATTTAGTTTTAATTGCTCGACAAAAGCCTTTATGAAAAATTAATTGAATACCCTAAGATAGCTGCAGGAAACTGAGGATGCTCCTCAAAGCCTGCCCACATTCCATCCAGGAATCACAACAATACTTACCCTGCATACCCAGCAGGAGTAAAACAAAGGGTAATGTCTGTACAGTGCTGGACCATGTAAAGTTTTAATGGATATTGGAAAGTGGTTAGATTTGAAAAAATATTTTAAAGATGAAAAAGATGGAATAATTATTCCCACACAATTATATCTTGGACGAATTGGAAATAGAAACGTATTTGGAAAAAAAAGTTACCCAGGAATCCTGAGCCAAGTTCTAATCTCAGCTTTCACATCAACTGGGGAAAAGTCAGCTGGACTAGGAACAGCATTTAGCCCAGTAATTCTCAACCCTACAGAGAAGCCAAGTCATGGTTGCTGTGGAAACCACAATCTTGAATTTTCTAAATTTTGGATTCATAAAAGCTCATCTGCAACAACAAAGTATTTTTCATTAAGTTGTTCAGTTAAATTCTGCACAGTGATTAGTACAGGAATAATAAAAAAGAACAAACACAATTATCTTACATACCCTAAACTTTTCACATTTCTGAGGTGCAATATTAAAACCCAGAACATTTACCAAGCACTGCTTTTTCTGCAATTTAGCTGGATCTTAATGATTACACAGAATGTTTCCTTGGTAATTTCTGATACTGATATTAACCTCAGTAAATCTGTGAATGGATTGTTTATTGCACAAAACAGCTAATTTTAATCATCAAAGCACCTAACTCAGAGACTTTTATTTATTTTAAACAATGTTTTAACTTAATATACAGATTCCTCCCCGTTCTACAAAAACGAATGTAGCAAAAGAAGGGTTTAGGTAGTAGGTATACAAAGGAGGAAACAGGATACTTAAGCAATCTGCAGATTGGACTCATGCCCAGGAATGATGAACCCTTAGTTTTACTAAACTCTACTACTGAAGAAAGTTTCAAGGAGTTATATCACTGGGCTTTGTAATGTGCAAGTTTATCTCTAAAGGAATGCAATTGTGGCTTAGTGCGTCGCAAAATTTCTTTTTTAATGAAAGTGGTGGGTACCTTATTACAGAAAAAGCACCTGGTCATAAAAACTAGAAGAACATATTCAATGCTATTAGTAGCAGAGTTTAATTTCTGTTATCTTTTCTCAAGTTCTCAATAAAGAGACAGGTCTATGAAACCTTAACCAGGTCATTGAAGCTGAAAGGAAAATTATACTTACATTAAAAAGGCTATTTTAATGAGGGAGGTTTCAGAGGATTATGCATTATGAGTACACCTAATATTAAAAAATCAAACCCCAACCCCTGCAAAAGTACACAGTGCTTCATTTAAACAATTTGAAGTTATGAATAAGTTTTTTCTCCAGTGCTCAACACAGTTTACCTGCTAAACATTTGTATGCTTTCAAGGACACATATTTTAAATTGAAGCGTATCTCTTCTGTAAAAAAATTATTACCTTTCTTCTAGAGATACCTGCTGTCTTGTCTGAAATGCAGTCAAAACTGCTTTAGAAAAAAAACACCACAAAAAACAATAAAAATAAAGAATTTTATCATTAAAAAGGAATATTTCTTATACAAAACCTAAAGGCACTTGTTATTGTATCTTTCAACAGCTAATTAATTATTTTATGTACTCTCCCACTATGTAATGATATTGCAACAGTAAAAAGGGGAGGAATATATAGCATTTAAACACTGCCCTTGAATAAGTATTTATTACACCTGTCTAAAAACCATCAGACTGAGACACATTCCATACAATCCATATTTCAAAAGTATATTCAAAAGCGCACATTTTTCTTAACAGGTAGTTTTGGACACCTCTGCCAACCAAACACCTAAAATGTGCTTTGTAGAGACTTTGAACAGACTAATAGTGCCATTTACCTCTTCTGCAACATATATTAAAAGAAAATCTTTAATAATCAGTGGAATGCATCATATTTTTATAGCAAAACAAGTTACAAAGAACAATTACAACGAGTGTGTGTGTGTGTTGGAAGTCACACTTCATTTCTTAAGCTGAACTTTCTGCCAAGTCCTTTTGATTATTTTTAATGTTTTTAAAGAACAGAGAATGAAATATGTTGGTTTTTAAAAAAGAACTTGAGAAAAAACCCCAGAAATTAAACTCTGCTACTAATAGCATTGAATATGTTTTTCTGTTTTTTATGACCAGGTGCTTTTTCTCTAATAAGGTATCCAACACTTTCATTAAAAAAGAAATTTTCCCACCCACTAAGAGACACAATTGTATTCCTTTAGAGATAAACTTGCACATTACAAAGCCCAGTGATACAACTCCCTGGGACTTTCTTCAATACTACAGTTTCTAAGCTTCTAAGACATTTTTATATAATGTTGGTCTATAAAGTAACAGTATTTTCTGGCCTCCATTCCCCCCCAGTCTCTATTATTTGGTTATGCATTTTATCTGCCATTTGGGCTTGCCACAATCCAAACCAAGGCAGCATCCCTGACTGCTGTGTCTGGAGTTGCACTGCCCAAGGATGCTTTTAATGTAACTTACCCCAAAAGCAACATTAGGGACTAACAGTCTTTTCATTTGACTTGCACTATAAGTATCCATCTTCAAATTCAAACATGGATCTTTATTTGGCTGCAACTCCACAAAATGGAATGAGAGAATCTTGGCTGCCTGAAGCTCTCTCCTTGAGCACTGTTTACAGCATTTCTATTTTCCATGATGTTGCTGCCCTATGACAACCCATTTGGTTGTTACTGTCAAGGTCAGCTGACAGTGCTCCCTGTTCTTGTACTTCTTGGATAGGCTCTAATGCCAACCATCACAACTAGTCTGCTTGATTTGGAGGAGGAGGGGGTAGGCAAGAAGCCGTGGGAGGAAAAAAAGATCCAGTTAATATTGCTCTAGAAGCTCAGGCTTTTTACACCAATTGACACAAGGATGAGTAGTCCATAACAGCCCTCAGCTGTTATTCTCCTCCCCAAGCCCAGCAGGACAGTGGACTCCCCATCCCTGGAGGTGTTCGAGGTCAGCATGGATGGGCCTTTGAGCACCCTGGTCTAGTGGAGAGCATTCCTCCCCATGGCGGGGGAGTTGGAACTAGATGATGTTTAAGGTCCATTCCAACCCTAATCATCCTATGATTCTATGTTCTCTCTGCTATTAATAAATGCCATTCCATCTGTGCTTTGCTGGGCACATCTGAAAGACTTGAGCCCATTTGTGTCCACTAAGTCCTTGTAATTTTTTTATTGAACATTTTTATTTAAATTTTTTAATATTAATATTCCTCTCTACAGAGCTAAAAAATTTTGATGCCATTCTCAGCTGTGTAGGTCTAACCACTAAACTACTAATCTATCAAACTGTCCAGTGACCAATGTTTAGATGTTGAAATTTATCAGCTGAGCAGATGTGCTGTATTTAGGTTTTAGTTAATCTACAATGCAGGTATTAACCCAGTAAGGTAAAAAACTTTTAGTCAATGTAAAAATAAGCCAAAGTCAGCAAAGAGTGTAATAATTCTTTACAAAGCATTTTTCCATTTCTCCTCTATTGCAGGATGAAAAAACAAAATTAAAAAAAAAAAATTGACCTGTTGGGTGACTCCTGGCTAAATACAGCTCCCCTGCACTAATGCTAAAGTACAGAGAAGATCTTGAGTTCCCTGGAAAATGTTAATGCTGTGCAAAACCTCAAATGTAAAGAAAAAAGGAAAAGGGGAGGGGAGGAGGGGAAGCATAACTGGTGTCAAATAAAACAGTCTGCTGCAGTGGGAGGACTACAAATGGAGAATGGGATTCAGGTATGTTCATGCCCATGTCCTCAAACCAAGAACATTGAAAGGATATTTGCCTTCATTCTTGACCACTCTCTCTTTTAGTTTTGAACACCTTGCAGAATTATTTTCTTTCAGGTCTGCCATGGTGGGTTGACCCTGGCTGGATGCCAGATGCCCATCACAGACACTTTGTCACTCTGCTCCTCAGCAGAATTGGAAGGAGAAAAATATAACAAAAGGCTCCTGAGTCAAGATAAGGACAGGGAGAGATTACTCACCAATTACCATCCTGGTCAAAACAGACTCAACTTTGGAAAAATAGATTTAATTTTTTACCAATAAGTTCAGAGTAGAATACTGACAAATAAAACTAAATCTTAAAACACATTACCCCTAACCCTCCCTTCTTCCTGGCTTAACTTTACTCCTGGGTTCTCAACCTCCTCCCACAGGAGCAGCACAGAGCAATGGGGGTTCCATCACACACTACCTGTGCTGCTCCTTCCTCCTCAAAGTGGGACTCCTCACATTCTTCCCCTGCTCTAACATGAGGTCCCTCCAATGGGAAAGAGTCCTCCATGAACTGCTCCAGCCCAAGTCCTCCTCACAGGCTGTAGTTCTCCATGAACTGCTTCAGTGTGGATTCCTTCCACAGGGTGCATCCCTTATGAGCTGACTGCCCTTGCACGGGTCCCCCACAGGATCACAAGTCAGGCCAGCAAACCTGCTCCAGGGTGGGCTCCTTTCTCCCCAGGTCCTGCCAGAAGCCTGCTCCAGCACGAGCTCCCCAGGGGGACACAGCCCCCTTCAGGCACCCAACTGCTCCAGCAGGGGGTCCTCCATGGGCTGCAGGTGGATCTCTGCTCCACCTCAGACCTCCACAGGCTGCAGGTGGATCTCTGCTCCACCTCAGACCTCCTTGGGCTGCAGGTGGATCTCTGCTCCACCTCAGACCTCCTTGGGCTGCAGGTGGATCTCTGCTCCACCTCAGACCTCCACAGGCTGCAGGTGGATCTCTGCTCCACCTCAGACCTCCTTGGGCTGCAGGTGGATCTCTGCTCCACCTCAGACCTCCTTGGGCTGCAGGTGGATCTCTGCTCCACCTCAGACCTCCACAGGCTGCAGGTGGATCTCTGCTCCACCTCAGACCTCC
>JAOXXN010000065.1:224238-251957 GCA_026770055.1 Myrmophylax atrothorax | reverse complement strand
GCAGGTGGATCTCTGCTCCACCTCAGACCTCCACGGGCTGCAGGTGGATCTCTGCTCCACCTCAGACCTCCACGGGCTGCAGGTGGATCTCTGCTCCACCTCAGACCTCCACGGGCAGCAGGTGGATCTCTGCTCCACCTCAGACCTCCACGGGCAGCAGGTGGATCTCTGCTCCACCACAGACCTCTACAGGCTGCAGGGGCACAGCTGCCTCACTCTGGTCTTCACCGTGTGCTGCAGCAGCATCTCTGCTCCAGCTGAAGTTGCCCATGCACATTTTATTTCCTCTGGGAAATCTGTTATCCCAGATAAATCCTCCCAACATCACGGGATGGGTTCAGCCTTGGTCAGCAGCGGGTCCACCCCAGAGTGGGCTGGCATTGGCTCTACTGCACATGGGGGAAACTTCTGGCAGCTTCTCACAGAGACACACTTGAAGCTCCCCTGCTACCTAAAACCTTCCAAGCAAACCCAATACAGCTGTTAAGGTTTGTTATCTCTAATGCAAAGAGAATGTGCATGACCCTTTACACAACCTCTTCGTTGAGTTTTCCAAGTGCCTACTAGAAGGGAAAAGATTTAAATATCAATCCTAGAAAATCTTATATTTAAAAGACTATGTGCTTGCAGAACTACAATACAAAGCAACTATAATACATTTTTAAATGAGTATAGCCAATTAACAATATGCTGCTGATATATTTGACTTACACAATTATGTTAATTAGAACTTAAGTGATGGTTGGGAGCTTTCAGAATTGTAGTTACATAAAAAGCTTTATTTAAAAAATTTATTGAAATTACGTAGACAATTTGTAAGTCCCAAGTAACCTGTTACAGAAAGGAAAATTACGCTTTTATGACCTTGAGTCAGAAAAGTTTCTGTATTAAATTGTTTGGGTTTTGCCAATGCTGCAAAAATGACAGGAAAAAAAAAGGCTGAATTTTAAACAACGATAAGGATGTTAAATCAGAGAAAAGGGTAACAACTTCTAATTCTACAGGGAGAGTCCAAATCATATTTCAGTAAAGTCAGTGGGAATTTCAGTATTCACTTCCACATGTCAAAGACTTCTCTTAAATTAGGTGCATGCTTAAAGCCCCTATATAATTGTTAGAATGTAACTAAGTAATGTCACCTTGGATTCACGCTCAAGTATAAAGTGATTTTCAAAAAGCTTCAAGCATTAATCAAGCAAATAACAGAGCTCTTCATCCCAGCAGTTGCTTCGTTTTGCTGTCTCAGTGTATAGAGGCACGATGAGTAACTTCAGTCTCCATACATCACAAAAACCTATCAGCACTTCCTGACACATAATTTTACTACACTTAATGCATGACAATCAAATTTGACCTATAAGGTCACTTACAGAACAAAACATTGGAGACACTTCCATTTCTGGAAACCATTTACATAAAAATGAAGAAGCACATAGTTCAGAAATAGATTTCTATGTCCTCACTTTGCATCTTCAGTTTTGTGCCTTCCTAACTGCTTGGCTATCTTTCTCACTATCATACTATTCAGAAAAGCCAAGAGTGCATTTTAGTTTTATGAGAGGGGATAAATAACACTGGTCCCAATTTCTCTGTAACATGCAATCCATCAATATATTTTATATCCTATAGTTTATGATGGCAAAAGTTTTTCAATTGAAATGGGGCATAGTTATGGAAAAAATAATATAAATATTATTCCTAAACTGTTTCTGTTTCACAGACTTTGATACAACGACTCTTTACTCAATCCTTTGAGCCTTTACACATTTAAGGACAGGCTTTGCAAAGCTTTACTAAGAATGAGATTATTGGTGAAGAAAATAATCCCCTTTTGTCCTAATTTTAGTCCTAGAAACAACAAATAACCTGGAGAAGGACATCTCTAGACACCTGGATAAATGACATTGTGATGGATTCAGGTCTTCCTATTTTATTATGCTGTGCACTTGGAATATTGTATTATATACATAACATAGAAGAGTTTGCAGCTACCTGTGTATGTATATTTAGATACGAAAAACTATCATGACACATAAACACACAGGCTTTTCTTAATGTATAATTTTTATGAACTTTCAGAGAGTGATAACCATTACACAGAATACTCATTTTTTAAGAAGAGAGTCAAGCAGGTATTGTTGCTGTTTGGAGGAGTTAAAGTGGTGTACAGAACTGGTACAGGCCAATTAAATGCCTAAAGCACATCAGTATTTTGAACCTCAATACTAAGTCTGAAGACTAATCCTTATTATTTTTCAGGGAGCTGAACAGATTACAAAGCTTCTTCATCCATAGTGCCAGCTCTCCAGGCATGAGCCAGCTCTCATATGGGAGCTGCACAACTCCCTCACACTCCAGGTATGAGAAAAACTCTTCTAATACAGCTTTTCAGCCATCTCACTGCCAGCCAGAACAGATGTGACAGCCCCTGTTTATGCAGGAACTGCCTGAGGACCACAAACTTGTGAAAAAACTATTCCAGAAGTCACAATGGAAACCCTTTGTTTCTGTTGAAGCAGAAACTGAACCTGGTTTTCTTGAGCCTTAACTTCTGCGACCTTTCAGTCCCTCTTTTGTGTAAACACTGTATGAATTGCACAGGTTGCACCACCCATTACAGTTTGTCATCTCTGAGACACGGCACTCGAATCTCACTGGATTATTTTATTACTGGGTCAGAGCCAATCAACTCCAGGGGCAGACCCTCTGCACCCACATTTCCTCCCCCAAGCCTGCAAGCCGTGCCACCCAGACTGCTCCCCCTCCAGTCAGGACCAGGATCAGCCCACTGCTCCATTCACCACACTTGCTCCCCCAGAAAAAGGAACGTCACCCTCCCACTGTGGGAAGCCAGAGAGAGTCCCTTGCCCCAGCCCATGACATAAGATGGTATTGAGTAATACCAGGTTTTGGCCATGCCCACATGGTGCCAGGCTCCGCCCTTCATGGCTACTGGGAAAAATTAATCCTGTCCTTGGCTGAGAACCAGGACAGTACTTTATATTGGTTAGCAGGCAAACTGGTCCCTTGGAGAAGTTCTTTGGTAAAAACTAATTTTCTAAACAGTCAAAAAATAGGAAGCTTTAGCTCATTTGATGAGTAAAAATCTTTAAAGAAGATGCAGTAGAGCTGGAGGGATTAACATTCTTGACTGGGAACAATGATCTTAGTTTTATTTCTTGTGAACTCAACTTACCTCAGCTGACAATGGACATTTAAAACAGAGCTTTATACCCTTCTACAATGCAAACATATAGGAAAAGGAAGTGATTCTTCAAGGAAGAAGTAATAATGTGATTTTGCTCTGGACTGAACACCAAATTCTATAACCACGTTTTGAAAAACACAAGGTGTAACATTTTACTTATTGTCCAGACCCAAGTCATAGGATTTCCACCTAGGTAAGAGCCAAAAGCTCTGACCATAACCTTCACTGGGTGGGAATTTCTAACACTTTGGTTAGGCACTGAGCATCCCAGTGTCTCTAAACCCCCAAAGTTCACATTATATGTCACAGAAGCTCAATTCCTATCACTTTGATTGAATTTACCAATTCCTCAAACTAAAAACACTATTTACCACCTAAAATGGACAGACAAAAAATAACATAAATTCATAATGTCCTTGATCCCATTTGTGTTAGCAACAAAAATGTAATACATTATCTTCTTATCCATCAACGTCATTAACTAAACAAGTCCAACAGATTTATGGCCTCATCTATAGCAAACTGAACTAAAAGATAACCTGTCCACTGAAGTCTTTTATCTGATGCCTGTTAATCCCCCTCACACAAGACAGTTTGTCTATGGACACAATTCTGGAAGAGGAGAAAGTCATTTGGCCTATTTTATGTGCAGTTCCATCATGCTGCCTAATTAAAAATTCACCACATTCACTTAATTCAGCTTTTTTAGATGTTCTCAGGAGAGTAGTTTGAAAAGATTCACTAAGACAATGATACCCATTAATTAGCCTACTTTGCAAACCCCATCCAAGTGCCAGACTAGCAACTAAAGCATTGTTTTCATCTATTTGGTGATCAAAGTTCAGGCACCAATATCCGTTTTTCTGGTTTGGGGTTTTGTTTTTTCACTCCCTCTTCCCACCTCCCCCCAGATTCAGGATAAAATTGAAAATTTTAGACTTGGAGACAAATTCTTACCCACACAGATAAGATCCTCAAGCACCAACACACTGTATTTTGAAGACAAATGGGCCATCTTGTTAAATGCACCTTTTACTGACCCTCCTTTCTCTTCAGGAACCTAACAGATAATGCTGACTTTTATATGAGGCAATTCTTATGACTGACTTCAGGGCTGTATTTATAAATGCTGTTTCCCTTCTTGCTTATAACTGAACAAACTATTCAGTTACATTTCTGTAAACACAGAATAACTTCCCAAATTTCAGTTATCTAATTTGAGATTGACTCCATTAACACAGACAAATTAATGAATCCAGTTAGCAAAGGGCTACTATTAAATATTTTTTTCTTCAAAGAGCATAGCTGTAGTCAGAGGAGACAAAACATCCATGCCAAATTTTGAGCTGAGAAGAATCAATCTCCCTTTTCCTCAATTGCTGAGCCCTCCATGTATCTTTCCAGGTTAAAATTAAGTAATGTGAATGAAAAACAGTGCATCACTTACTATGAGAAAGAGCTACTGCCACCACACATAAACATGCAATAGCATCACCATGTGTGTGTGTAAACAATTAGTAAAAAATACAGCAGGATATTTAAAAAAAATTATGGAAATTTTAACAGTAAAAACTTCTAGTATCCATGCTTGCTCACCTAATGAAACCAACGACACCAGGAGAGTGCAGTACCTTCAGCTGGAACCTTACTGAGACACACAATATTTTTATATAATCTTCATGACAAACTTTGGGTCTGTGCCATGATGCTGGAACATTTGGGTTGGAAAAAGTATCAATTTTACTATTTCCAGTGGATACCTCTTTAGGAGACCTTGAGAAGCCTCTCATCTATCAGATATTTGGGACATCAAGAAAAACTGATGCTAAAACATGAGGGGTGAGCAGAAATGGCTTTTTGAAAGATCTCTTTTATTCAGCTTGAAGATATGGTTTCTAGTTTGATGCTTCATTATCTGTGAGCAAAAAGATCTTTCAAAGCAGTTGTGCAAGGTGCAGCACTATCTGTGTGTCTGTATGGATACAACAGATGGCCAGAGAATTTGAAAACTATTTAATTTTAGAACATGCAAATTACTACTCGTGTATTTACACACCTAATTTGAAGCTGTAAGAATGGGATTATTCTAAGAATAACTTCTTTCCTACTTTCTTTGACTTAATTATGGTATCAGAATGACAGTAATTCAGGTACAAATATCAAATGTGGCTATTGTTCTGCATTAGTTCTTCTTTTTAACCCCAAGATTGGAACACTTTGTGTGTGTGTGTGTGTGTGTGTATATATATATATATATATATAAAAGAATACCTAAAACCAAAAATAACAACAGAACTGCAGCCACAACAATATTGAATAGCATGACTATACAGGAATAATAACTGAATAATAACAACTTCAGAGGAATTTCAAATACATGCTTCCAAGTGACTGTGTTATGAAGGATTGTTGTGGGAAAAGGATACATTGAATGTACAACACTCCTCTGTCTTTAGTCCCTATTTACTGTGAGTCTGAAAGGTGAGACAGTATCAGGACATTTATGACAGCACATATTTCTTTGGTCACATTTAGTGTTCTCTTCCACAAAAACTGGCAGTTCAGGGTAAATATGGCCTTTCTGCACTGAAACACTGCAAGTGTAATTGAAGAATCATTAATTCTCATTATTTCTATTCAGACAACAACTTACCTAAAAACGGATCCCCATATTCTGTATTAGACAGCTTAAGCAAGTTGTTTTCCAAAGTCTCCACCACTTTAGCTGTAATAAATGCAATATTCATATTACCATTCACACATATTTTATAAGTAAAAGATATACCTTTATAGCTGTGTTAAAACTTTAGACTGAAATTTTGAAGAGTACTTTCCACCGGCAGCAAAAATAATAAGATCACTTTAATGAAAAATTTCAGTCTATTCCTGAAAGAAGTTTATCTAAGTAAAATAACTTTCTAGAGTAATAATTAGTGTCTACTGTCTATCAACATTAAGGGAAGACTTACCAAAATCTAGTACCAAAAGTCAGATAAGTTAATTTACTTTACAGAGTTGGAAAGAGTGGATGGCAATAGTTGGCAACAAGTGACACACAGTGATTGAGAGCTCCAACTACACTACTTTCTCTCGTAAGGCACGTTTGTCTATTACATTAGAAATCCCAAAAGAAAAGTAGTTCCTTATTTCAACACAAACTAAAATTCAGAGGGATTTTCTCCCTTCACTCTCATTTTCTCCAAACCACTCTTCCCTGATTCTGCTATTTATGAGTGAACAAGTCTGCTCCTAAATGTTCATACTTAAAGACATGCTTTACCAAAAGCCTAGTGTTTATTTCTGCTCTCTCTCTCCTAGGTCAGACTACAGAAACCTTCATGCTCTTCCCCAGCATATATGAGCACTTTCTTGTCTTGTTTTCAGTGAGAAGGAAATAATAACAGAATTGAGAAAAATAAAATAAAAAGAAGTTTAAGCCTCACTTCAAACATAAGGATTCACTCAAGAACCTGATACTATGATATGTGTAGGTGCTTTGTGCAAAAACATTTCTCCAATAAACCATAGATATCTAAACAAATCAAAGCTTATCAGGAGCAAGAAGCTCCTGTAAAAGAAAAACCTCCTACCTCGTTCTGACACAACATCCACCGTAGCTGTTGATGTCCCTGCACTTAAAGGCTGAGGCCGGGGCTGTGGCTGCACACGATTTGGCTGCAGAAATGAAGAATGCTTGCTCAGGCTCTGAGGATGTGTTTGGCTCTGGACTAGGCATGGCATTGATCTCCTAGAAGGTTTTAATGGATGGTCTTTCACTGTTTCACTCTTGCTTGTATTCATACCTGGAAAAGACAAAACAAAAATAAAATAATAAACTCTACCATATTAGGCCATGACAAAGAAAGATAGCTAATTGTGAAATCACTAAATAAACAACTCTCCAACTAAACAAAAATGGTTGCCACACTATAAAGTTTGAAGATAGTAAAAAACCCCCAAAACTAAAATACAGATGCCATTGTGTAAAATATTTACATTTTTCTTTCAAAGCTACAAAAATTTTCCCTTCATCATTATGGAAACATATTACTGCTCTTAATCCTTTTACCAATTGGGTCACCTTTGTGAAAAAACATTGTGGAAGCACTAACAAATGTGGCAAAAACCCCCCAATATTCCAAAATCAACCAGAACCAAACAGTCGGCAGAACAATTTGGAAAAGGCCGACTCTCAAGAGTTGTTTCTGAGATACAAAGAAATCAAGTAGCTTTCCCAAGTTCACATGGAAGCAAAGCTCATTATTACACACCTTCTGATTCAATCTGGAGCCTTCATACACACAATGCTTGTAAAAACACCCCACGAGCTGGATAACTAACGGAGCGTGCCCAAAAGCCGAGGAGCAGCTGAGCCATATTCCACCGCAGGACACAGAGTTTGTGCAGACTAGAAACCAGTGCAAGGCTGGGAGCAAGCAGCCAGGCCACAGGTAAGGCAGAAGGAACTAAAGGATGAGGCAGCTGCGCCAGTCAGACTTTGCCACTGGGTTCTTGCAACTTAAAAATAAAATTTAAAAGAAGATGGAAACAAATTTGTACATATTTTCCAAGCTTTCATACTGCCCTCACTAATTCAGTAGCTAGCTGCATAATTCATGAGATGTCTTAATTTTTCATGACCCTTTTAACTGTTTACAAAACTGGAAACACATTTCAAAGACAAGTGCATTGCACACTGGGGTGGGTTGAGCACCCACCAGCTAAGCACCATCCCACTCACTGACTCCCCCGTAGTGGGATGTGGAGAGGGAATGGGAGGAGCAAGAGTGAGAAAAGCCCATTGGTCAGGTAAAGATAGTTAAGTAAGTACAGGGAAAAAGGGAAAAACCAAACCAAACCATGATGCAGCCACACTCAGTAGGTCCCCCAAGCAGATCAATGCCCAGCCAGTCCCTGAGCCGTGACTGCTCAGATTTGATTGCTCAGTGTTATGCTCTGCTGCAGCCAGCTGTCCCAGCTGCGTGTGTGTCCCCAGCCTCCTGGCCACCCCAGTCTGCCTGCTGCAGAGCAGGGCTGCCAGACAGAATAAGCCACGATGCTGCACAAGCACCACTCAGCAATAGCCCAAACTCCGGGGCGTTAGCAACACTATTTTACCCGCAAATCCAAACCACAGAACCATACAGGCTGCTACGAAGAAAACCAACTCCCTCGCAGTCAGTGAGTATGCATTCAGAAGTTAATGTAGAAATCTTTGCTACTCCCTTGTTCAAATGCCTCAGGTTGTTCCATCAAGAATTAACACACTGTGACCTCTGAGAGACTCCTGCCTTTCCTGTCAAAGGGAACGCAATGGAAAGACATCACAAAATAAAAAAGAGTCTGCAAAATGTCTGGGGTATCTTGATGAACAAGGATATACACACAAATTCAGATTAGAAATACATTATTATTCACCTCTACCAAAATAAAAGGTGGAAGGAAAAAACAAACAAACCACAGAAGTATCTATGGTTTCAATGCCAAGGAAAATTAACTGCATGGAGTTTGCTGGGAAGTGTGCCAAAGCCTTCTGTCTGCACAGGATCAGGAAATCTTTTGTGATTGCTCCCCGTCGTGTTAAAGATCTTCAGAAGATTAGTGCAAATAGTCTGGTTTACTACATTATTTCTCTGCTTGACAGTACAATTTACACTACACATGTTCTTATAAATCTTAAGTCTCTCAGTGACAGATTTTACCTCTCTAGACTGTGCTAGAAAGAAATAAGTAACCTGAACATTTCTCTTGCTTGGAGTGCCATGACCTTCCAAGGAATTTTCCCCATGAAAATCTGTGCCACCCGAAGAGGGATGTCACACTCTGCAGGTCTCTTTCTTATCTAAACTCAATGCCAAGTGTTAAGGAAAGTGTCCTGTTTGCCCATGCAGGAGCCACTCTGGCAGTCACAGCCGCACCACCTGAGCCAGGACCGAGGCCCCTCCACAGCGGTGGCTCCAGTGACCCGATGGGTGTCCTGCTTGGCTTCCCACGCTCACCACTCTCACACAGGCACACAAGCTTTCCCTACCAGCTCAACACCAGGTTTCCCACAGCAGAGTCTCAGACATCTGAATCCTTCAAATAATTTACTCATGTTGCAACAACAGAATAACAGACTGGGCTGGGTGCCACCCCAGCAAAGGAAACCCCAAGGGTTTAAACCCACACGGTCCAAGCACTCAGAAGTCTGGGGGCAGCAGCTCCCACTGTTGGGTCACCTGCTGTGCCACAGGTCTCCCTGTGCTTTGTTAAGCAAAGGGTTGGCAGTTCACAGCCTCTTGTCTCGGGCTCCTGCCATCCAGAGCCCAATCTGCAGCTGCACACAGAGCTACCTGCACTAAATGTACTCCTCAGCATCAGAGTCTACAAAGCAGGTCCCTTGATTAACAAGAAAGCCCCGGTATCCAACTAAAATAGCTAAGATTTAAAAGGGCCTTTCACTTAGAAACTTCCCCGAGCTCACAAAACATGCTTAATTCCGTGTTTCTCTCACCCAGAACTTCATTCGTAGACCAAGGACAGTTCTGCCCACAGCATGCTGTTCTTGGTCAGACACGTTAAGTATTTAGTAGCTTAAGGCAGACAGATAGAAGCACCCCTTGCCTCCGAAGGTGCCACAGGTTTTTAAATAACAATGAGCAGAAAAGACTCTGCTGCTTAATGAAGTGGACACTGTGCCAGCAGAGCACACCGAGGCCACAGGCTGGAGCACTGACAACGTGGTGTTCAGAGCAGAGCAACGTCACATAAAATGTCTGTATTCCTACTCCCAAGGTTTCCAGGAAGTCTCCTTTGTAGTTCTTCCTAAATGGAGGTGTTTATTAGACAAAAATCTACAGCAGTGAGACACAGCAATGGGTCATACAGATTAATATATAAAGAGACATACTTTGTAATTGCTCTGTATGGCTTTAATAACCAATTTCTCAAGCAGTTATAGGCTGTCAGTAACTATGGACCCTACTGCATAATTATTTTACCTTGCCAAAAAGGAATGTTTCTTGCATCTATACTGGAGTCACTGTGTGTAACAAGATGAATCACTACTACCAAAGAAATTTACAGTAATGCAAATAACACACTGTCATTCAATTTTGACTACAATTTAAGTGATACATGTAGAAAAAAGAATCTCATCTTTTTATGAGGCACTGTCTCAGTTTAAAAGAAAACTATTCCCTTTTGCTCTCTGTGTATTCCCCTGTGTCTTTACAAACGGATTTCTTAATACCATGCTGCTTCTGCTTGAAGAAAGTGAGTCACAGCAAAGTAACCTCAGAGCAGATTTGCTGTTACACTGTGGTATGACCTTCACGATATAAAATTTAACAAGGTAATTCATTCTCTGCTACTGTGTCAGAGCCCTGCTTTGAGATATGGAAGTTTTGGCATCATTTGCTGTTGCAGCCAGTGCCTCCCCAGCTCTGGCACACAAGCAGCTTGTGACTGCCATCATCAATTGGGTCTCTAAATTGATTTACTGAAATTATTCCTTCCTCACTTCACCACAGGGGTGTCTTCTAGACTGTATCTTTCCTACTAGACTCTTGCTCCACAGACCTTGCTTGTTCATGGATATTTGGATCTGCAATGATAGACATGTAAATACTTGGGAAAAAAAAACCCAAACCAATTTGGATTTCTTTTTCTGTTAGAACTGTATTTATTGGTTCTTTGCCTTCAATAAATCCTCTGGCAGTAAGCATGAGCATGGAAATCATTATTGCATGAATATGGAAATTTCTCATATTGGCAAAAAAGGTCATTAAATTTTATGGTTTAATCAGATCTTGCCTTTTTTTATTTTAGCACTTCTGCCTTGGAAAGTCTTCTTTTCAGGGGGATGCTGGGGATTCCTGCTACTGAGGCAAATCCCTACATGGCTCAAAGCCAGGACAGCTGTACTACATCTCACAGCTTCCTAGTAGAGCAGGCAGGAAAGATGGAGCTAGAATATGAAGAGCTTTTCTGATTGTTAAATTAGAATGCACAATTTAATGCATGTTCAACATTATGCCAATCTAGAAAGACTCTAAATGAAGCCAGCTCTCAAGGTCTCCAGATTTTAGCCATGAGAAACATAAAGGAAAAATTTTGCTATGCCTCATTCTGTGAAATACATAGAGTTGATCATTTCAGTACTATTAAGAGAAAAAACTGCCCTTCACTTGCTCCTAATTTTAGATGAGGAAAGTTTGACACCTAGCCCATATGCATTGTTAACCCAATGCTGGAACCAAGGCTGGACCAGTGCCAATCTCAAAAAGAGCAACCCAGTAACCACTCCCCATTTAATCCAGCATAAACTTGAGCTGCTACATAAATCCAATCGATAGCAGCAGCTTTGTAGAGATATGCTATATGGCATAATAATATCCACAATTAACAACATGCAGGTCTTACAACTAATTGTGGCACTCCACCCCAGAAGGGAAGGGAACACACAGGTGTGCAGGTGCTCATTGAAAAGGAGTAAAAGTCAGAGGGTCCACAAAAGATGGAAAGGTTCTATTAGTAAATTATCCATGTGGCATGGAAATCAGTACACTTATCCTCTAGAATAAACACATAGTGGTTAATTCTGAGTAAGGGCTAGGGTGAAAAAGGTATGAGAGACATTAAGAGAGGGAGAGGGGAAAGAGAAAGGAAGGAAGAAAGATAGATCATCAGTTCTGGTGTGTCCAGGGCCTGGGGGCATTGCCTGGGCTTTGTGGAGGTACCTTTTTATAGATAAGCTTTCTGCACCCTGGAGCTGAGTTTCTCACTTTCTATGCAAATTAATTACAATGCACAGTTCATTCTTCTAGACCTTTTTTGAAAGGATCTGAGGGCTTCAGGGGTCTTTGCTGGTCTTAATCCTCCCCTACTGAGTCAACCTTTGGTCGATAGTCCATGCCCGCTTCTCAGCCTCATTCTTGGTCTTACTACTCTACTGTGCTGTGCTTATCTCCAGGACCCAGAACAAGAACATCTGTGCCAGAAATACCCTAACTCTGTATGGTCCCCTTCGCCTGCTACATCTTATTCTTTCTCACAGCTTGGTCTTACCAACAAGCCTTGGTTGGCTCCATGACTACTAAGCTATTGGTATTTGAGACATACACATTAGGCCCTTTTATTCTGGGTTTCTACACTCATGTCATCACAAGTCTGATTCAAAAAAAAAAACCTTCTTAGTTGTAAAAAAAACTTGTGTAAAGCCTTTTCCTTCAAATAACGCATATCACTACCTAAAATAAAACATCATTCATGAAGTACATTAAATACACTGAGAACCTGCCAAATCTCAAATGTTTCGGTCAATGGCATCATCACAATCAGCATCTTTAATCACATAAATTATGAAGAAAAGCTTGTACCATTTTCCATGACATTTAAGTTAAATGTGAAAACATTTTCACAGTGTCAAGTGTGAAAGCTCAGTTTGGAAGACCATTTAGTTTTCAATACTCAATGGATGTAACAGATACTTACTGTTAAAAGAAAAATCTCACTCTGATTGGCAGCTGCATTCTACAAAAATACCCTAATTTAGGATAATTGGTCTATTAAATTCTGAAAAACTTTAACCAAGAGATACTTAATAATGAATAACTTATTTTGGTAACAGCAGTTTTCTTGTCTATTTGTAAGACTTTGACACACACAAAGGGTATTTTCACATATTAGATCTGTATTTGAGTAAGTCACCCATACTTTCCTTTTTAATAGAATCAAACCAGATAACCTTTATCTTCACTTTCTATTCCTACAGGAAAAAAAAAAAAACCAGCCCAGCAGCAAGTACTGTTATTATATTAACACTTTCAAATCATATAATAGCTGGAAAAAAATTAAACAACACTTTTCTTGGGAAGAAAAAACACAAACCACTCATTAAACATGGCTGAAAACAGCCTCCAAGGATGAACCCTGCTTCTCTTCAACACTGTCAATAAAGCTTCTAAATTCATATTTTCTAAGCACATTTTTAGGTCACTTTAAGTTCCTTTTACATTATGAAGCATACAGGTCAACAGAGAATGACACAATCTGAAGTTGGAAAAGACCTTTAAGACCATCAAATGCAACTGTAGATCAAGCTCAATATTATTCCTATTAAAAGTTTTAAAGCAGCCACTTGGATAAGTATAACTCCTAGGCTGGCCAATGATCACATCCTGAATGATAGTTAAGTCATCGTGATGGTATTTTTCAGTATCATCCCACTACACAAATAACATTGATGATAACATTAAACCTCACTTTTATAAATCAGTCATGCCTTTAAAGATCACTTCTGCTAAATAACAGAATTTGACCTCAACCTTTTGTAGTCTTTTGAGAATTGTGAAAAGAACAACATATACAATTCAGTTAATTGTAAATGCCTATATCTGTGCTAGCTTTTTTTTCCTCTCAGGACAGATGTGTGAGAAACAACCTTCAATCCAGAATTATAGATGAGGAAAGACAATGGAAATTATGGGATTATCTGAAAGTTCTACAAGAAAACACAGACACAACGAGAGACACACACACACAAGACAAGACTTAAAAAAATATATGGTTCATTCAAGTAGTGATTTAAACATTACAACCCAGTACAACAGTTTTCAGACAGTGAATTTTTCCCCACAGATCTTGTAAATAGTATGTAACATTTTATGCAAGCTTCAGTTTTAAATTTGTATTCTACACTACCTTATCCATCAGATCAAGGGAAAGCTATTACTGTACCTAAATAGTCCATGGATTTTTATACCAAGTCACATCTTTATATGTTTTTTAATTTATTTTTCTGATGAGCTATTTAAGAAAGGACTTCAGTACAGCATTATAAAGAAGGCTTAATGGAACCCTATCAATATTTCAACTTTTCTTCTCTGACCTGACAATAGAGCAGCACTTACCATTCCACGATCACCGTAGCAGCAACAAAACCAAAAGATTAGAAGATCCATTAGTTGTTTTGGTTATAGGCCTTTCATGGACAATTATTTCATTTATAAACAGCTGCCCCTTGCAAAAGTAAAAATCCCTGAGACTGTTTCCCAGGAAAAGTTCCAACTTCTGTGCTGCGATGCTTGTTGTTGGCCAGCACTCAATGCAGTAAGGTACTCAGTACTCACAACCTCTGCACACTAATGCAGTGGTGATTTCACTTTTACTTCCACGTTACTACTAAAAATACCAGCTAGGGTTAAAAGTGATCCCTAGAGAACTCAAGTGGCAATGAAACTCATGAGTAACTGTTCTCTTATTTTTAAGTTTTATATTTGTGTTGGCATTTGATATCCCCATTAATGTGGAACTCTAGTCTCTGGCAACATCATCTGCACCAAGGGGTGCACCAGGGGAAATGAACCAATAGCGGAACAAAATCTAAGGATTTAAAGAACACTGAAGACCTTCCTTTCATTTAAATTGTGTTTGCAAGCAGAATTCTCTGGTTCTGCAACTTGGATTATAACTATTTTTCCAACAGTTGTGGTCTCGTTTTTGTTGCAACTGTACCAAATGCAGAGCAAACAACAAACAAACACGAAAACCCCCAAGCACACTTACTACAGCGCTTTTATGGAGAATGAGAAATTACATTACTTCCAATAATTACCTCTCACACTCAGGCCAGTGAAATAATGACCTATTTCCTTGTGGAAGCAGCAGGAAATTCAACTGCCGGAATTAAAGAATTGCTTGCAAGCTGCTCAAACCTCTCCTTCTAAATACAGCATGAGGTTGGCCTTGCTCCCATATGGTGTCTCTCAGGATAAGTCCTGTAATGATCAGCTGTAAAATTAAAGTAAACTCTATTCCTTTGAAAACTTCTGCCTCAACAGAAATTACATAATTAACTGACAGGATGAGAGAAAAAAAATTAGAAGGTATAAACATGTTTTTATTGACATAGCAAGGCAGAGATGTTTAATTTTTCTTTGCCTCTGTCTTCAATACTGATGACAGACTAAGGGGGTCCCCAGTGTTCTGAGCTGGAAGACCATGGCTGTGAGAATGATCAGCTTCCAGCTGACCCTGAACTTGTGTGGGATCTTCAACACCATCGTTAAGGACTTGGGTGCAGCACTAGAAGGTACACTAAGTAAGATGGCTGACAACTCTAAACTGGGAGGAGCTGTTGGCTCCCTCAAAGGCAGAAAGGCCCTGCAGAGAAACCTTGATAAAACAGAAGGATGGGCAATCGACCAGCCATATGAAGTTTAACAAGGGAAAGTGCCAGAGTCTGCACCTGGGATGGGGCAGCCCTGGATGCACATACAGACTGGGAAGAAGAAGCTTAAAAGCAGCGTGTAGGAAAGGAACTGGGAGCCCAGGATGACACCAGGTTGAATATGAGTCAGCAGTGTGACCCCACAGCCAGCAGGGCTGCATCCTGAGGTGCATCAAGCAGATCATCGCCTGGCAGTCGAAGGAGATGATTGTCCCGCTCTGCTCTGTGCTGGTACAGCCTCATCTTGAGTACCGTGTGCAGTTTTGAGTGCTGCAATATTAGGAAGTATCCAAAGGAGGGCTGTGAAGATGGTGAAGAGCCTATGGGAAGCCATACAAGGAGCAGCTGAGGTCATCTGGCTTGTTTGGGCTGAAGAAAAGGAGACCGACTGAGGGGAGACCTCACAGCAGCCTACAACTTCCTCACAAGAGGAACTGAAGGGGCAGACACGGATGTCTTCTCTCTGATGACCAATGACAAGACCCAAGGGAAGGGCATGAAGCCATGCCAGGAGAGGTTTAGGTTGGATATTAGGGAAAGGTTCTTCACCCAGAGGTAGACAGGCACCAGAACAAGCTCCTCAGGGAACTGGTCACAGCCTGCCAGAGTTCAAGCAGTGTCTGGACAACACTCTCTGGCACCTGGTGTGATTCTTGGGACAGGGCCAGAAGGTGGAGTTTGATGATCTTTATGGGTCCCTTCCAAATCAGGATATTCTATGATTCTGTATATCTACAAACTGTAGAGAAGTTGTCACAAATTGAGGAAAAGTGACATTTTACACAAGCAGATAGGACAAAGGGGCATGGTTGTAAACTAAATGATGAGAGATTTCAACTAGATGTTAGCAAGAAATTCTTTACTCCGCAGGTAGTGAGACACTGAAACAGGTTGCCCAGAGAAGTTGTGGATACTCCATCCCTGGCAATGTTCAAAGCCAGGCTGGATGGGTTTGAGGAACCTGGTCTAGTGGAAGGCGTCCCTACCCACAGCAGGGGGATTGGAATGAGCTTATCTTTAAGGTCCCTTTCAATCCAAACCATTCTATGAGTCCATGATACTTAAGGTCCATTATATGGAAACGTGATTAGAAATCTATTCTGGGATTTAGGGGGGAAATAAAGACATTTATCTCATGAAATCTCTAAGCAGTCCTGTAACATCTTATGCACGCAGAACCAGGAGAAAATGCAGGCTTCAATTACACTGGGGCTATGTATTGGCCCCAACAGCCCTTCATCTTCTGGCCCCTGTATGGCATGGATTGTCATGCACACACAGTAAGAACTGTTAGTACTCCCACTCAACACCAACCACACTACCTACTTTGGAGTCATTATGATTTAGCTAATTTTTGAAACTAGCAGTTTTCACATCCTCACCTTTTACTTCTTCATCCAATTTTCTGGATTATCTAATACAGGCTACAGATATATTATTTCTGTATATCTCATTGATAACTGCTTTAAGACTTCATTTTTTCATCATCTCCATAAGGAAATTACTTTTAATAAACCAGATTTTAGTTTACACATTTTGAAAAGCATCTAAATGGAAAGGAAAAATCCTTTGGTTTTCCTACAAAAACTGTAATCAAGTTAAGTACAAGATGCTGGTTTTAGTTACCACATAAGTAAGGCAAGACTCATACCAAATTTAAAATGCTAAAGAATATTGTTTGTTTTGTGCAAAGCATGAGACTATCTCATGATCACTGTGATAAACAAAATTATACACCTTCCTGACATTACCCATGGTGGTGGGTTAGTTGGGTGTACTTTAGGCATTTTGAAGCGTCTATTGTAATTTGCAAACAACAGCCAGTACTTTTGATCTTTACTGACAAAGGTGGGAGAAACACCATTTTAAAGTAAGGAACGGTTCAAACAAGCAGAGTGCGGTTTTTTGCCACAGGGATCTGCTTACCATTAAAAGCACAGTTAAGAAAAATACATTGCTTTAAATATTGATTACATTCTAAAGCTGCATGCAATACCTTTTATGACTTATATTTCCATGAATATCTGGTCTTACATAAAATAAAGTCTAATTTTAACAGAACGAAATTGGTGCCTGGCTAATCAATAATACTTGCATGCAAATAAAGCAAAATATTATTTTCCTTAATTGAACATGGGAATTAGAAGGCTTCAGAAGGCTGCTGACTACTCTGGAAGATCTTCAAAGCTGCTGTAAATATATCTGCCAGAAAACATTAGAAAACGAACAAAACAGTCTATTTTCTCCCCCAAACTCAACAACTTATTAAATCTCTGGAAGGCTGCATGTTCTCATCAAAGCTGCCTATTCCCCAGGCCTCATTCTTGGAATTCTTCAGAAAATGCTTTCTCACAGCAGCCTCAGGAGACTGGCCCTGGTAAAATTGAGTTGATTTAGCAACAACATAATGAGGTTACGGAAAAGGAAGACAGTGCAATATTGCCTTTTAATAGAGCAAGACAGGGCTTAAATGCACGAAGCCTAAAATGAATAGGTATCAAGGGGTTTGATCTAGGCTATAATATTTATTTGCTAGCCAAACAAAAGAGGAAACAACTGGAATGAACAGCCCAAGAAGACATAAACCTCCAGATGCTCAGGCCTTCTTTCACTTGTATATCCAAGTGGCTCCATTCCTTTCTCACCTTATGAGATGAAAAGTCTGATAGCAAACCACGCCTCTGTAAGAGAGATGGATTGTGAACTGTCTTTATTCACATTCTGTAATCTGTCATGGTTGGTCAGGTTAGAAGTCAACAAGTTAGAAGGGGGGGTCCTATGATCTAATTCTCATTGTAACTGATGCAACAATAAAGATGATCAGGTAAGAAAAAAGACACCCAGCTGTGCTATTTAGTGCACTTAACTAAAAAAGTCAATAGGAATATGAACACATTGTTCTGTTCTTCCTGAGCTTTCTGCATATATCTTTGCAGAACAACACAGAAAACCTGTATGAGATCTGCATTGCACAAGGCCAATCTGACTTTAAAAGACCTGCTCAGTCAGTAGAGTAGTAAAAACACATTATTCCTCAGACTTGTGTGCAAATCCTTCTGCAATTTAGTTCTGTAAAAGAACTGGACAACAAAACACGCAACCTGCAGATTACTTCAATTTGTATTTCAATTCCGGAAACTGCTCCAAAATTAGGAATGACTGATTAATTACATCCACATCACGGGCACGGTGCTGCTTCAGGTCTTGCCCTGAGCAGTGCCTAGGCATTTACCACTTCCAAAAAAAGAAGTCTCTTGTTTTGGTCCCTGTATTTTCAGTCATAAGCAATACTGCTCTACATATTTCCAGTCAAATCTGAAAAAATACCCCTAACCCTCTTCCCTCTCCCCCACCCCCAGATTTCACTTACAGAGACAGACCTAGCTGTGGTTTATAATCAGTGCTGAGCTCTTGGTCCTCTGATTCCAATTCAAAGGAAACATGCAAGGAAGTAGATTGTATCCAGCTGAAAAACTGATGCCTGCAAAA
Source organism: Myrmophylax atrothorax (assembly GCA_026770055.1). Classification (NCBI taxonomy): domain Eukaryota; kingdom Metazoa; phylum Chordata; class Aves; order Passeriformes; family Thamnophilidae; genus Myrmophylax; species Myrmophylax atrothorax. Next base: position 233,046 of record JAOXXN010000065.1, on the reverse strand, counting down.
CTTCAGTGGGGAACTGCCGGCAGGCAGAAGGTACTCACAACAATGACTTGGCTGAGGCTTCAAGTATTTCCATGGGGAAAGTGCTGCAGTGAAACTCATTAAAAAGCTGAATTCATCCCACGGGGGGATAATATTCTGCTATGAATAATACTTGAGTGTACTGAAGAATACAACTATTATTCTTGCAAAAAATCCGAATTTTTTTTAATAGAATTAGTAGATACTTCACAGATGGACTGGTGTAATGAAAGAGATGGCAGAAAAAATAAAAATATTATAGACTTTGAAAATAAATGAGTAAAAAATAACAAAGTTAATATTTTTTGGTGCTAGACAGGAAAAAAGCTCTGTGAACATTTTCACATTTTGCAAAATTAAGATGAGACACATCAAAGCAGACAGTAATTGAGTTTTGCATGGATGAAAAATACAGCAGAAGTTTAAAGCACTGTACATTGCTAAACATAGACTTTTGTGCATTGTGCAGAATGGATAGTCCTTCTGCAGAAAGTGGAATCCTGTAACTGCTTTCAGAGTTGAGCAGGTAATGCTGCTTGTGGCCAGGCAGGTTAAGGTGTATGCATGACACAGAGAGTAAAGTATGTGGGGTAGAATAAACCATGTGTTTTTAAATGCAAGGATAAACACAAGTTTTAATGGTTGAAAATAGTGAAATACAAATAAACTTTTACTGAAGGAAACATGAAATATGGTGTAAAATAGTACTATATCATAATAGCTGTAATTAATGCAAAAAAAAGCATTCTTTGTTTTGAGAATGTAGGTCTGTCATTGGAGAGGCAAAAAATGGTGCAAAGTAAACACACAACCTAAAGAGCAGAATCAAAGTAAATAGCTGAGATAGTCACAAGAAGGCATCTAATAGCATTATTATGCTGTTTAGAATAAGGCAGGTTAAAAAAAAATCAGTAAGACAAAGAGTAGTGAGCAAATAATCTGGAGAGGTTTAACAATTCCATTCCAAGGGGAACTGCTCATTAAAAAAAAAAAGGTCAAAATAAAAATTTAAAAAAAAAAAAAAAAAAAGAGGCACAGAGACACACAAAAATGCACAACTCAAAAAAATCTCCAACCCAGTATGGCAGTATCTACTGAAAGTATAAGTACCCAGTAACAGAGAATACAAATAACCAGCTCCAGAGTTCACAGGTTTGACAGGACCTGTGCTGGGAAATTGTGCAGTTAGTCTCTTTTTATTGCCAAATCTTTGAACCCTCATCCTCTTAGCTCTTTCTTCATTCTTTTTTGTGAATTCTGTTCCTAATTCCAGAAATAATTCTAAACTTAATCTATCACTATTACCTCACTTATAAAGTACTTATTAGCATTTCAACTTCTATTTCCACTGACCCTTTTCTTTTGTCAGCAAATGGGAGAAAGGCTAAATTATTTATTGCAAGAAAAAAAAAATCAGGAAAGTTTTTATTTGCACAGAGTAATGAAGGAACACACACCTTCTCCATTTTCTGGATTGTATACTGCAGCACAGGTGCCCATCAAGAAAACTGTATAAATATCTAGAGTATAACAGGTAGTTGTTGCAGTTAAAAAAAATTGTGTAACACTTACTGTTTTGGATTTCATCCCTGTGGTCATACTCTGGCAATAGAATTACTAAGATACAGCTCAGCCTAATTACAAGCACTGACAACCGTGGGTGAAAGCAGTGCCACTGAACACTGCAGAAGGAAGAACGTTATTTCTAATATCTACCTTCTCCTCCTCCTTCCACTGGTATGTAGTTGTCCCTCTCACAGCTTGCAGGAAATGCTATGTATGTCTTTCAAAAAGTATTCCACACCAGAGATGAATTACAAAATACATCAATACAAAATAAACTGATGTCTAAAAACTTCTATAGTTACACAACCAACCATTTTAATTTCTAAGTTTCACTAGCTTTTTACTAACTCCATTTTTATGGCAGACACATATCCTAGACTTCTTTTCTTTTAATCTTTGCTGGTTTCAAGTAAAAAAAAAAAAAGTGCTTAAGCTGTTTCATAAACATTGGAAATAAATGTATTTGCTAATGCTAAAAACAATTCTGTCACTTTCCCTGAATAGCCACATGTTCACCCCTCAGTTTGCAGGTTCTTCTGCACTCACTCACAAGAGAGCTGATCAAATGTAACAGGATGTGCCACACAATATCTGCAAGTAAGGCTGCAGAAGCCACTTATGTTCTGGCATTTCTGAATTGAGTAACAGTGTAGAGTCTACAAAAAACAGTAATCTGAAAGAAATTCCAGCAATAACCGAGTAAGAGTTAACTTTCATTATATTACATTAAATAACAATACCCAAAAAATCAGCTATTTAAAAATTATGTTCATAGCAATTTTCCTGTCATCATCTATTATCTTTAAGAGCTGTTTCTGAGTTAAGGCCCCAAGAGGGGCCCGACTCTTTAGGTGTGTGATGATTCCCTAGGTGTGTGATGTCTATCTAAAGGCCAGCAGCGACTCTCTGGGTGTGTGATGCTCATCCCTGGGAGCCAGGCTGTGTCCAAAGCGGCCCTTTGTGCAAACACCCACCATCAGCCTGCAGAATGCCCCGCTCTTAGCAGGGGTGCCTCCAAAGCAGCCCCCCATCCCAAGCCTAAAATGACTTCGCAAAAACCAGCACCTCCACCTTCTGCACAAACATCATGACTGTGTAAAAACAGCCCCCCACACACGGGGGAGGCACCAGAACGGTTTCTGAGGGTATAAAAACCAACTGAGTTTTATATTTTGTGGGCTTCTCTTCCCACCACACCCCAACAGACCTGCAAAAACAACAACCAAGTTCGCCAGACACCTCTGAGTGGTGACTGTAAACTCCTATTCTTTCCTCTCTTTCTCTTTTTCCTTACACATTTCCTTGAGTGCTCTTTGTCTCTTTCTCCCTTTCTCTCTTTTCCTTTGCACATTTTCTGGGGTGATATATTTATGCTTTTACACTATCATATTACAACCAAAACAGCCAAATACCTGTTTTCTTTTGCAATACCTTTATGGTTTTATATTGCCATGTTACTATAGATAAGAACAACCAAAACAGCTACATACCTGTTTTCCTTTGCAACCAAATTGTTCTAGAATAAGATACAGATATATACCTATAGACAGATATATAGATGTAAATGTATGTGAAAACACTGACCAACTAGTATTGATATACTTTAATTCACACCAAGGGATCTATTAGCACAAAACAGAAGTTATTCCTGCCTGGCAGGGTGAGTCACAGCAGTCCATCCTTGCTTTTCCTTGTCTTGGGGAAGCAGAATTCTGGCTGCAAAGAGCATCCATCATCATGTCTTTGTCTCCAAAGGCCAGGTGGTGCCAGCTGCAGAAATGTCTGGCATCTTGTCTTTGGCTATCTCAACCCAGTGTCTCTGCCTTTGTGCCTCTCTCACTGGAAGGGGCAGGGGCAAAGGGAGTGGTTTGTTTGGAGTGTAATTCCCAGCTGGTTTTAAACCACTAGCCCACAAACTCCTTGATTTCAATTCAACACACATGTTTCCCTTTACCTTGCAGGTTAAGCTAAAATAATGATTTTTTTTGTAATTTGTCTTCAACAGATAACTCAGCAAATATCTTCTCCAGCCTCTGGTACTCAAAACTATTAAAAATGCATTAGTCAATATTATTTGGAGAACTACAAAAGACTGGAGGAACCCATCCCTGCAGATGTGCTCACATGGTGCTTTTAAGGGTGTGATAGAAACAAAGTAATTCCTGCAGATGGCCTAGTTTTAACAACAGTTCCATTAGGATTCACAGCCTTGCTGCTTTATCCCAGCAACCAAAACTGTGCTAGAGAATTTAACTGCTTCAGACAGAAACCATGGACCGACCTCTCAGACGAACTTAATGACAGGACAGAAATTCAGCATCTGGAGGGGTTTGTTCTTTCTTTTTTCTGTGCTTCCAAAACTGAGGATCAGCCAGTCTTCTCATTTGCCTCACTTACGAGCTCTCTTCCACTTTCAATGACGACAAATGAGTTTGCTGCTAAACTCTGTGATAAGCTAATCCATAATCAACAAAATTTTCATACTGCATTTCATATGAGGATCTAATGGCTCAACATGTGAGGCAAATAATCCCTGCTTTTAAGAATCCCCATGTACTTATCTACAAAAGTGACACTAATGGCTTCAAAGCTCTTTGTGCAGACTTTTAATATATATTTATAGGGTCATATGCATTTCAAAATGCCTCTAAACACTGTTATGAAAATGAACACATAATAAAAGTACATATATGTAGAGCTGAGATCAGGAATCACCATGATTTATATGGTGATGCAAGAAAAACTTCTCAAGTGCATGAAGAGTAAACGAAATCAATTTAAATCTGTTACAGGAGAACAAAAGCAGTAAATTATATTGAAATCCTCTTAATATTTTGAACAAACACGTAAATTGAACTTATATTACCTATTATTTTACTTATCTGCAGATATATGAAGAGTTCAAGGATCAGAAAAAATAGGTTTCTTTCATACCACCAGCTTGACAGACAATCTCTGGTGAAAGGAGAAATGTCACAGTCCTCCTGTATGAGAAGCCAGTTCAAAGCCTACATCCACTGAGAAGCATTTACCAGGAAAAACAAAGGTCACCGTGAATTTAGTTGTGTGCTCACTGAAGTAAGGATTAAACCCTCACTTATCCTGTTCTGTTCTCTGTGCATAGGAGGGGCTTAACTCACTGTTTGAAAATCACCCACAATCTCAGCAGACAGCACCAGGGAAATACTGCAGTTCCACCCCATGTCTTTCCTTTTGTTCAAGGCACATAGACTCAAAACTCCCAATTTTGCCTTGGATATTTTGGTTATGGTTATCATAATAGATGATGTTTGAATTCAGTTCTGATTGGAATCAGTAATCTCCAAGCCTACATACACAATAAGTGACTTATCATAAGATAATTTAGGATCCCAGTGCCATGTGGCAGGAAGGCAATTTGCAATGTCCTTCATGAAATGTTTAGAGGTATAACCTGTTAAGGATGACTAGGGCATACGCTTAGCAACATGATTCTCATTTGGGGAAAAAAAAAAAGAAAGCAAAACAAAACAAAAATAGAGAACTGCTGGTTTGGTTTTTTTTTCTCTCCACCTCCTCAAGACTGTTATTACTTGTGCTTTTTAATTTCATTAAAACTATATCAGCAATTTTAGAAATGGGCAACTACTGCTAAGTATAAACCCTAATTCACCCTGCACCAAGATTAATTCTAAGTGTGACTTTCCAGACTGAAGGGAAACTAGTTGCTTCCCTTTCAAACCCTCTAGTCCCACCTTTTTGTCCTGCCCCTCTGCTGAGGGCATCTTACCCCTCTGCAAAGACTGAAGCACAGCAGCACTAAACCAGTCCAGCCCCAAAGTCGATGCTCACTGTTGAGTGAACCTTCACTGTCTGCCCCAGCAAACCCACTCTGGTAGAGAGTGAAGGAGCCATAACAAAGCAAACATGCCCCTGTTTTTCACTCTCCTGAGGTTTTAATCTCCCACAGTCACTTCTGGCCTTCCAAAGATTTCATCATTCCCATCGCCCTGAGACACATTCCTGTTTCTACTGACTGCGAAGCAGTTGATGACATGACTGAAAAATATGTGTATGCCAAATTTGCCTTCACTGAAGCGCGACTTCTACAGTATCAGAGTTTTCAAAGTGGTGAAAGGAAGAGAAACATAAGGCCTACAATGCTAAAGATAATGGCAGGATGTAAAAAAAGAAAAAAAAAGTGTCATTCAGAGGGAATCTATTCCAGCAAAATCTGAGTAGAGTCAGAAACAATAAAATCTCTTATTGGCTGTATTCTTCTGGAGTACTTAAGACTATTCAATCATCACTGTGGACCATTAAGCCAGATTACAAATCATTTTTTTACAAAAAAAGAATATTTACATGCTCCAGTCAGTGATGAGCTTTCACGGTTTGAGCTCTGTTCAGTTTCTGAGAATTTCTGCAAAACAAAATTGAAGTGCCTGATACTGCCTTTTTTTGCAGTCCAGTGCCACCCTCGCTCTGCTCAAACACACACTGAAGGGGTAAGAGCATTAGTAATTGCACTGTGCAGCCAGAAAAGTCAGACTGCACTATTAGTGTGCAGTTAGAAAAGCACTGGGAAAGGGAATTCAAAACCGGAGGAAGTCTCAGCATCCAGCTGTGCTCAGATAGCATCAGGGAGGATGAAGACATAAGGAGAAAACAACCACACGTGAAGCCAATGCAGAGTTGTTCAAGCAAACATTTCTTACTATTAATGAATTTCCAGGTTTAGTGTGTTCCAGGAGTATTATCTGTATTATTGCTGAGGCAAGAGGAGGAGAAAGAGTATGCCCAAATGAATACTCAGGAAGCAGAAATGCCTGGATAAATCCAAAAGACTGGATAGATCCTTTGATCCCATTTACTCTCCAACATCTCCATTTTTTCCTGGAAAGGAGATACATTCTGGATGGATTTTAAAATCAACTCTGCATGCATTTTTCAAGTTCTCCTGTTTGGATGAGAGGTCAGGGCCCATGCTTTTGAGAAAGACAATTGGGGATGGTATTTGGCACACTGCCAGGATGTTTTTAAAGTCTGTTCTTACTCTTGTAGACGTTAACATCACCCCTGAGGAGACTTTTCCTTTGCTTTGAATTATAGCAGCTATTATGTAACTCCTTCTCTTCTCGCATTTTCCTGTAACTTGAAGTGAAGCAGTTGTGTGAAGATTTCTTAGTACCCCTGCAAATGATCACACTTGCCCTCCTATAGCATTCCTTTATGTATTTAAACTTAAAGCAGTGACAGTACTGCCTGATAGCTGGGAAGGAATACTTTGTATGCTAAGCACACTTCTCAGTAAAGATACATCTGTTTCATATACAATATTAGTGCTCAGAACTAAATCACTGACACTTTCTGCTTCGCTGGTACATTGTTTTTGCAAGAAATTGGATAAAATATTACAAGATTAAGATGTGTAATGAGGTATTATAAATTATTCATATTAAGATTATCTTGTTAGAGGATACAGTGCTTGAATATTTCATTAAACATCATCTAGATTGGAATGAAAATTTATTTGAATGACTGAAACTGTATTTGGTGTCTTATACACCTTGTTCTCCTAGTGCTTGGTATCTGGGATAATCTCAGACATCTTTTAAATTTGTTTTAAAGAGGTCCTCTTAAACCAGTCAGAAAACCTCTTGTACTGGAAAACAAATAATAAAAAGCCCTATTGACACTGTCTTTTGAAAGTGATTTATGACACTGTCTAGGTACCATAACCTGGATTTTTGTCTACGAGCCAGGAGACCAGAGCACCAGCCAGAGACTCCTGAGCTCTGCATCAGGCACTGTTGTGAATTTGCTGTGCATGTCACAGAGAATACAAACAGGAAGACAGTTTAGACATGATGACAAGGTCTCAACATTTTTATAAGAGACTCCATTGGAAGCAGAACATAACACTTTTCCTCAATAGTTACAAATTCTGCAGTTTCTCTGTTATAATTTCACACGTGCCATGTGAGGCAGTACTAAGATAACCAAACTGAGGCCCATGTGAATGTCACTGCCTGGTTACACCCTGTGAGAAGGAAGGAAAAGCTGCAGAACTGCAGCAGTAGGTTCAAAATACTACGAACAGTGGAGAAATATGGAAGCTTCCCCACAATATTTCCAAGAAACAGCCATACTCCCTAACATCCAGCATTATCCTAGCATCTCTCATTCCAAAACTCACTCTCTCCATGCAGGAAGCTGTGATAATCATCCATACCGTAAAACAAAAAACACAAGAAGCAAACAGCATCCCACACAACACCCGTCCTTGAGCTAGCTGCTAACACCCACAGTGCAACCCTTCTGCATGACATGACCATCAAGGGACTTCTCAAGCATTTAAACCAGGTGGATATATAACTACTAATGTTATTTTTTAATATACTATTATGTTTGGACACTGGATTGCTGACATTTACATATCACTGGGATTTCTGAATACTTAAAATCATGATTAGTTCTACAAATTCTGGGAAAAAGTTATAATTTGTGGGAATTCAGGAAGATAATTAAGTTTCTGACTCCAATTCCCATGTATTAAGTGCAATATTCATCTTGATTCCTGCAATCAAAAGGAAAAAAAATCTTCCAAATTCTAAGTACACATCTACTAATCAATTTTCTTTTATTTACTTAAGACTTTAGCATGGTCTTTATGAATATCAGTTATATATTTGGAAAACTTACAGTGGAAGATGAAAAATAATCAAAACCAAATTGAAGTGTGCCATTTATTCCTAATAGTACTTCCTTGGACTGGCTGCAGAGCAGGCATAGCACAATACAGCCAAGGCTCCTCCAGTCTTCAGAGTTTAGAAAATAAGTTTTGCTGTTCAGGCAGGGTATAGCTAACTTTAATCATAAATTCTGTCTGAAGAGTTCTCCCCTAAGGTTGAGTCTGTTTGATCCAATAGAGTACAGTGGAATGGTAAACTTTACCAACATATTTTAATTATGCCAAGCAAGCAGAAATACACTGAAATACAAGTTAATGCATTATTTTTTGTTTTATTTTAAAGTCCTATGAAGTTGCATTAAATGGGGCAAACTTTATATGAATGCAGTATCAAAATAGCTGTCTAAAAGCTTTTTAAATCACAGAATCAATTAGGTTGGAAAAGATCTCTGAGATCATAAAGTCCAAACTTATGACTCACTCAGTGCCACATCCAGCCTTTCCTTAAACACCTCCCAGGGGCAGTGACTCCACCACCTCCCTGGGCAGCT
>JAOXXN010000065.1:203852-216728 GCA_026770055.1 Myrmophylax atrothorax | reverse complement strand
CTGGAGTTGGACCAAGGGTTGGACTGGATGATCTCAGAGGGCTTTTCCAACCCAATCCATTCTGTGATTCTATGAAATCACATATTCACAGCATAAATCTGTAACTCTTCTAACCACAATGGAATAATAGTTAATAAATACCAAGATGACCCTGATAAATTTAAAATTCAGTTAAATCAATTAGAGTGTGTGAAAGAAAAGACAATGGATTGTGTTTAACACGTTATTAATCTCACAACAAATTCTTAATTTACATTTGAAGTTTGCAGCTTATTTCAGACTTGCAAAGTCTTGCTTAGAAGCTTATCTAACTTTTCTAGTTATGTTGGCAATTACAAGATATTTTCTCTAGCACTGCAAAACTTGCCTCACTTTCACTCTTAAAGCTGATGCTTTTAGAATTAATAACATTATTAGGAATTCTGTTAAATACAGAGGAAGCATATCCAACACAAAATCAGTCTAAGTTAAATGCATGAAAACTTTTTCTGTAGGTAATTATTGACCTTAAAAATTACTACTTCCATTTTAGGATTTGAAAAACACATCTACATATGGTTATATAGATGCATAAAAGTGGGGGGAAATGAAACACTTTCATTTTTAAGGAAGTAAAAACAGTGACTATTAACCATTGGAACTAACAAGATTGCAAAGAATTGTAATTTACAGTTAACTCATTTCACTCAACCCAAAGACTCACACACCTATTTGAGTTTATTTTTCAATTTTCCTACTTTTGTTAAAGATATAATTACATGACTTATTTCTGTCATAAGCAAAGACACTCATTTAACATAACACTGTCCCTGTAGTTCAGACCCTCAAAGAAGAATTATTCTGAGCCTATGCAGTAAGAAATTTAATGTATTTCCAGCAAACAATCCAACAATTTTGTTGGCATACCTACAGTGATGGATCATGTCACAAGGTCTGGATTCTTATGGTAAAAGGGAAAATATCCATCTTCATTCACCAACTTATCGGTGTTAGCTCAACATGAATACCATCCAGTATGGCTGAAGCACAATTTAGAACAATTTAGAACAAAACAATTTGAAACATGGCTAAAAAGGCCATTCTAACCAGCCAATCCAGTGTGTGGGCCTAAGGACCAAAATCAAAAGGTGCTGACCCAGAAACTGTTGCTTCAACAACAGGCAATTGTCTAGCCAAGAAATAGAACAAGCTATTAGTGAATCAGCCACAGCAGATGATCAGCCGTATCAGGCCTTCAGTCCTGGAGATTTGCCATCCTAAAGTCTGTGAGGTTTTGTTTGAGGTTTTTTCTGAATATTGGTCTGCAGCCACAGTGGCCATGAAAGAACTTTGCTACACAGTCACAGCCATGACAGCCACATGCTCCCAACCTGACAGCCATCCCTGACAAGGGCTCATGCTGAAGAAGGAAATGAGACCAGTCACTAAGAATATTCCAAACCATCTCTCACTGTCCACTCTTTTCTTCATTCCATTATACAGGAAAATCATTACATCAAAATGACTGACAAACTCTGCCTTTCTATCGCAGCCTACGAACACAGCAAAAATGGGTCCAAAATTTTATGTGGGGCTGTGACAAAACTTGATAGTGCTCCCCTAAATTTATACTGCTTAGGTTCCCAGCTAGAATAAATACTGTTAACTCTTAATGCCACCACCCATGAAAAAAAATTGTTAACTTGGTTGAAGATAATGGGGCTGAAAACTTTTAAAATTAAGTATCTTTTGTCAGAAATACTTTCACAAAACCTTATGTAAAGCATGAAATTAATTTTATATATATCTATAAAAACTAATTTATTTCATACAAAATTTTCTTGGCATTTGTGGCTCACAAAAAAACCCCTCTTTTTCTTCTACAGGTTATAACATATTGTGTATAGTTAAGTATGTAAAGAACTGTTATTAATGTGAAATTAGCAGAACTAGAAATATTATGTCACAGTGCCTCTTCTTTCTCTGCAATCCTGTTTCCCATCACAAATAAAAGATTAGAGTAAAATAAAGAAAACAGGAGGAACAGGAACAGAACTTCTAATTAAATTGCTAGGACTGATAACCTCTTTGAAAGAAATACACCCTTAAAGAGAGAAAGAGAGATAAAATGTACAAAGGCTCCCTTCAAACACACTTCAATAAAAAGCTTGATGATATATGTTAATTCTAAAGACAGCAACGTTCAGCTGACAATCACTTCTGAGCAGCAGCACACAAAGCAATGACAAAGCAGGATTTCCAAGATCTGATAATTATTTTCTCATTCACGGCCAGGCTTCGCGATGGAAGCTTTGGGAAGGGCACTACCCACGCTTGCTGCAAGCTGCTGGTGGCTAAAAGGGCTGATATGGGATAGGCAGGTCCAGTCACAAAAGGCACAGGGGAACGTCTCTTCAGGTGATACTGGTGAGGAACGGTTCTGTCTGCGTTGTCTTTTCTCCTCCAGACTGACTCTCTGTGCATTCTCAAAGGAAGCAGCAGCGTCCTGAATGGTGTGTCTCCATGAATCCCGATTGGAGGCCAGAGTGGACCATTGGGGCAGTCAGTATGGCCAAGGCTGAGGTGTTGTTTCAGGCAGTCCTTGTATCTCCTCTTCGGGGCTCCTCTCTTGCGGCAGCCGGTGGCGAGTTCTCCACAGAGCACAATCTTCGGGAGGCGGTGGGTGCTCCCCCATCCTGGAGACGTGCCCTGCCCAGCACAGCTGCGTCCTCAGCAGCATGGCCTCCATACTGCTGACCCCTGCCATTATTTTCTAACAATTTATATTTAGAGATGCCTCCTTTCACTTCATGACCCACGAAGAACACTTCAAATGGAGGAAAGTAAGTGTCTTCCAAGTAAAATGACAAAGTTGTCTTCACTTTTTTTTTCTTTTTTTCATACCTGGACAGTTTTTTAATCATTTGTAATGTCACTGCCCTGGCTAGGCTTCCAAGAGCGTAGCTACTGACCTTTCTGTTTTCCCTGTCCTCCCACCCACAGGAGCAGCAGGCTCTGTCTGCCTTCTGTCCCAGTCAGGTCCTTACACTGACACCAACCCTTCCAAGGCCCCTCAGAGGGGACTGAAGCATTCTCAGCGAGAGGGAGGCAAATGGAAGACTAATGAAAAGGCAGCTGCAGAGCTGGATCTTTGCAAAAGCCTGTGTGTTTCCAAGGCTGTCTAAATCACCACATGGCAACCTCCAACTCTGGGTCTGCCCAGGACTCCAGTGAAATAAAAGCAGTTTAAAGAAGACAGATAATTTGCATGTTCTGCTTCTGCATTAGGAAAAGGTGAAATGGAAGACCATCAAACATCTTGATTCATATCATAAGCTTCAACATCTAGCAAACTGCCACTGACAGAAACAAGCAGGGAAGAGTTCCCTTGTCTCATCAGAAGAAAAGAAATTTACATTAAATCAGAATAGAATGGAAGAATAATTTCAGTTGCAAGGGGCCTACAGCAATCACCGTGTGTGACCAATACCTGACCACTTCAGGACTGATCAAAAGTTAAAGCATGTCATGAAGGGCATGGTCCAAATGCCTTTTAAAGACTGATAGGCCTATCCTACAAATCCTGTTCCAATGTTTGACCAGACTCTCAGCAAAGAAATTTGCCACAAATTAACTTCTTATAAAATGGTTGTTATGAATAAGAATACATTCTGGAAAAGAAAAAAACCATCATGACAACTCCATTCTTTCTCTCTCTTTTTTTTTTCCTTTTATGTAGGAGGAATTATTTTGCCTTATTTTTTTGAAATTTGGCCAGTGGTTATAAAAGTAAAACTGTCTTTCAATAGGAACTACATTTCTACTTCCACCATAAAAAGAAACCCTAAATTTCCCAAATGAATCAAATTCACCAAATGGATTTTCAACCCTGATACTGAATTAATAACATAATACTACATCTGACCAACTGCTTAGATTCAATTTCAGATAAAATAGAAAATTAATCTTACTCAATATTTGCAGGGAGGCCAAAAGATTAAACATTTCCTGGTGCAGTGATTCCAGCCGCCTGTCTCCACAGTCCTGCAGCCTTTGATTTCAAAAGTTGTTTCCAGACACCAAGGGAATTACATTTCACTGATAGAAAACCTTTGCACATTATCATTAGAAACCCTTTATCACTAGAGCAGTTCATTTTGATTACACTCTTGCTGGACAAGTTACTAAACGACAAAGAGATACAGATGACAATGAAAATAAATATTACCTATCTTATCAGGGAAAAAAAGTCTTTACAGGAATATCTTCTTAAATGAAAAGCACCATGCTTTCCTAAAATATTCATACAAAATATAAGAGAGGCAGGTGCAAAAGATTAGCTTCCTATTCTAGAGTTCTGACTCTGGATAAGCCTATGCATAAATGGGAAAGATGTTACATATGGCTTATATAGCAACGAGCCTGAAAAAAAAAATTACATAATGCCTTCAACTGATTGAAAGTCTGCTTTTTCTGATACACATGAAAGATGAGAATCAGTCATTTTTGAACCAAAACTATTTTACATAAATTGAAAATAATCCTTTGTTTCTATTTTTAAGTGAAAGAAAAAGAACTTCTAAAGTGAAAACTTCAGGGGGAAAAAAAGTCTTCAGTCCTCTGCTACTCTGAAATTTAAACTTCTTCAAAGTTTCTCTTTCTGCCAGAAAAAGAAATTGGCTGAATGAAAAATTGTTTGCACTACGCTATCTTTCAGGTTTGTCAAACAAGACTGGATGAAGCAGTGACAAGAAAAAATCACATTTAAAGAACTCAGACTTTCTTGGAGATCTTCTATCAAGTGTGGAGGACAGAATAGTCATTGAACTCAGATAACTTGAATGCAGATTAACTTTTGAGTGTTTAATAAATGGAACTCCAAAGTAGATGTAAAATATTCTCTGCCTTTACTGAACCACTGCTATGACAATGGATATGACATATGTGGTTTGAAAAGTCATTCCATACATTAAATGTTGGATTTATGAAAAAAATTGTGTCAAGTGAAAGTCAAATCCTAATCTGAATGAAAAAGAAATATGAAAAAAAAATTCTTGCAGAACTCAAGAAAAATTATGCCTATGAAATAGAGTCAGTGCTAACATTGATCAGCAAAACCAGCTTGTATACAAACTTTTCTTTCAAATACAGTTAATAAAAGGATAACTACAACTTCTGGTAGAAGTATTTGGAGCCTTGAAAATAAAGTTTCATGACTTGTTACCTATTCAAATATTTTACAAGCTTTTGCTTCTCAAGACATATGTTAAGCACTGCAGCACCCAAACCATCCAACGCTCACACCAACTAACAGAGCCATGTATGCTTCTCTTGAACAGCTCCCTGCTCATTTTGTTGGTGAAACCAACACCACAATTTAATTCAGAAATTCGTGGCAATGCCTGCTGGCTATGACAATGACACTGCACCTCTCAGCACGAAGACTCCCAGTGGAGTCAGCAGTGATTCCTTGCAGAAACAAAGGCTGATTCCTCCTGGAGCAGCTTTGATAAGTGGGAAGCCAGGAGGTCACAGGAAGAGATTATCCCTCTCGACCCTCCCGCAGACACATCTTTGAAGAGCATCCAGTTTTGAGGCACCTTTGTACAGGACACCTCCAGGTGCTGAAGGCCTCTAATCAGCAGGGTTAGATTTCCTTACTTTTCACAGCCTCTCAAGTCTCTCCTTCCCCTCACCTTTAAACTCTTCAGTGCAGGCTCTTAGATAGGAACCATCAGCCTCCATCTGCTTCCATAATGCAGTGTGATAAAATATTTACCTACTGAATGCCCAGATTAGTGCACTGATTTAAAAAAAAAATAACAGGGAGGGAGAGAGGGAGATTGGTCAGATTCTTAACTATGCTTTATTGGGAAAAACAAAAAATAAAAGCACATTTTACAAATCTAAAGAGAACTGGGCCATCAGAGCTATGTTATTTTAAAACTCAGACAATCTGCAGCCAAAACAATGGGCAATCTGCTATCAGCACCCTAAAGCTGTGCTGTTCTGTTGACAGAAGAGGAAGTTGGTCTCATCAAACGTATTACTACTTTGGTTCACTTCTTAGAATACAAGGATCTCATATGCAGCTATAATCTTATTAGCATCCCTGATGTCAATTCTTAGGGAAAATAAATTTAAAAATGAGTGAAGTCTTATTAATAACACATATTGAACTGCTTTTTGGAACAGTTATATCCAGAAGCTCACCTGCCCAGCAACATTCAGAATTACTCGTGGGCAGAAAGCCTGCAATAGCAATGCACATTGTCATCTGCTACCTGAACAGTTTTAGCAAGGATTGAAAAAAAAATTAAAAATCACAAAATTGGTAACCCAACAATTATTGTGTAGCATAAAATAAGTCTTCATGCAATATTTATATTCAATTTTTAGGGAAAAGTATTTTGCAGTGACTTAGCAAAGTATGAAATGACAGATTTCAACAGAATCGGTCAGGAAACCCTCATGTCTACAAAAGATAGATCAGTACCAAAAAAAAGAGGAAAACATGAAATTAAGAGCAAAACAGCATGGGAAAGAAACCACATAACCAAACCCACATTAATACTCAGTTTCTAGCAGAAACTGTATTAAAAAATCACCTAATGAGAAGAAAAAAAATGAATGGCAATAGCAGCAACTAAATGGAGTGTTGCCCCTCTCCCCTCCAGCCCTTCACTCCTGAAACCAGTGAATTTCAGATGAAGAGAGGAAAAAAGAAATTACCCTAATGAAGCTAAAAGAGGCTAAAGCAAACTAAAAGACTAACAAAATTGTATTTTTCATGGAAGTACATATTTTGAGGATATTCTTGATGAAATCTGTTAAATGCTCTGGACAAAGCTGCTGATGGTTCGAATTCAGCTGTGATCATTTCTTTCCATGTATTCATGTTTACATAATTAATGTAAGAGTGCTGGTTTGAGGGTAGCATCTTTGCACTGATAGCTGCTGCCTTTCTCTCAAGTATGGACATACACCCCAGACATATAAAATATAAATGGACATTTGGCAGCTTGACAAGCCTCCTGGCAGTGAGCCAAAAGTCTCATAACCACGTAGAAATGGGCTGTTTCAAGGCCCCAGTGTCACACAAAGGATCCCCAGATGAGTGCAGCAGAAGAAAGAGCTTCACATATTGAACAAAGAGACAGTTACAAAAACTTCGACCTTCTTATTCCCTCCCTGTCTCTCCAGAAGTCATGAAAGGGCTCCAAGAGGCACAAAGTAACAGACACCTGTCATACACTGCTCCTAATAGCATAGTCTTCTACACAAAGTGCTTTAAAGCTGAAAGAGAAATTGGAAAGCCTCAGACAGAATTTAGCATCTGTAAAAATGCTTTTCCAAATTAAAGGAATGCCTGTTTTGAAAGCATTTCTCTCATGTTTACTTGTTTCTTGTATTTACTTGTTAAAGGGGAAAAATGCTGACTAGCCAACTTAATCGACCTCTTGATGCTTTGTTTTGCCTTGTTTCCGCTCCAGGCTGCAAGAAATTTGGATTCCTTCCTCCTAGGCACAAAAGGCTGACAGCACATACCTATGGTGGTCATGAGTATCAATAATTTTCAGTAGTTTATACATGAACTAGATGTTGGCATTAGCAGACCCCTGAGATTAACTCTCCAAAACCAACATGCCAGAATTGGACAGAAAGTTACAAGCAGCAAACAAGATGAAAAACAGTCCAGTCAGGCTGACAAACAGACCTAAAGCCTTGTCATTAGGATACAAAGAATCATCTTTCTCTCTGAAGAAAACGTTTCCATTACAGTACAAATACCTATGAATGCAAATTTCAAAACATTCTGTTTATTCCTCAGACTGAATACAAGTCAATCTCCTGTTTATTTTGAGGTTTCCTAGAATATAAAATATTAGAAAGTTGGAGATGTTCCTTTCCTACAGTACAAAATAATTGAAAGTTTTAATTACTCCCTAACCACACACTATATTTCATTCAGAGTAATATCCTAAAAGGTATTTGTTTCATGCCTCAGATGTGGACAAACCTCTGACAGTCCAGAAGATAAAAATCAGGGCCAAAGTTTGCAGTATTGTTCTCACCTTGTTAGACTGTTCTCCTTAACATTTTGGAATGTGACTAATTCCTTTCCATCCACTACTTAGATGTGCTAATGAGATACAGGGAGCATCATTTCTTATGCACAGCTAAGCCCCATAAAAGCAAATCCAATCAGAATCTCCGGTACATCCACTGCAATCCCATTGTTACCAGTGAGGGGATGTGTGGCTTCCATGTGGACTGCACCCACTAAATCTTTATGGCAAAGGTTTTATTTAAGTTTTATTTCATTTCTAGTATGCTCAAGATAATTACCAAATCAATCACTGTGAAATATCTGTGGGTTCAACCACTCTTCAGGAAGGACAGCAGAAGTGATAACTACTAATAACTACTTTCTTATGACAGGTTGTTTTTCCACCATTTTTCCATTTTATTTAGATGCTGGAGTTCTGAAACAGCAACTTCAAAGTCCTGCATTTCCTAAAAGTGTGAATTATTAATAGCAACATCGTTAAGTGCCTTTTTATTATTCATTTATTCCTCCAGAATATTTGTGTTTCTGAAGATCTTCCTCCCCCCTGTCTGTGGAACTCTGTGCACCAAGGCACCTCACAACAGTGAGTGCAAGGCACTGGGGGTTGCTCAACAGACAACAGCACCTGCTTATAATAAAAACATGGTATCTGAAAAATCCTTGGGTTTACGTGTTACAAAAACGTTTTGTAGTGATAGTAAAATGATGATCTTAAAGCATCTTGACTTCTCTTTCCATGATGTTGTTCCTCCTCTAACAAGTGTTGTACAGTCCTCAGATGCTCTTCTACCCCTGCATCCCAGGATTTCTCCTGTATCCCTAAGCAGGGATTCCCCAGCCTGTGATGTGCTGCAGGAGCTGCTGACAGGGTTCCACAGCTTTTACACCTTCCTTAGTTTGCAGTTTTGAATGATACACACAGACTATCTATCAATGGCACTCAGGAGACTGGATGACTTGTTCTGAAGCTTTGCAGTTTTCCCAAGTCAGAATTCCAGACAAACTCGGGCTTTAGCCATAACCACACAACAAACAGATCCATAAAAGATGGAAGCAGGAGCAGCTTAGTCAGGGCTAAATTCGTATTTTTAAGAAATAATTGAATTTTCTGGTGAACATAAGACTTGTTTTAAAAAATGTTTTAGATATTTAGGGTCAACTTTTTAAAGTATTGGAGTGCATTGAATTCCAAAACCTTGCAAACAGCATTAGTTGCACAACCTCTAGCAATTTGTTCTTAGATAGTCAAGCACTATTTAAAAACCCTGACAGTGTGCTGCCTGGCATCTTTGAAAAATCTTTTAAACACTTTGATAGTGAGCAATTCAAAGTCTCTCAAGTGTGACAGTGCTCAGTGGAATTTCATCTAAATAAATTTGAAAATTTTTCTCTGGAAAAGATCAGCACTCAGACATATACAAATGTTAATTGAATGCTTAATATACATCAAAAGCAAGGTTTAAAAATATATAAAAATATCAATATGTATACCTCATATCTGGCTTTAAATGTGTCAACAAAACTCAAGTTTTCCACATTAGAGGAATTTAGGCCTTCAGTCCTCCTCACTGAGACTATTCAAATCCTGCAATTCTTTTTGCCATGTTTCAATTTTGCATATGATGCCAACACAAAACCAGAACTATTTTAGATGAGAGGAAATGGTAATGCACAGATTTTGTATTTTCTTGCATATGTCAGCTGAAAGACACAACCTCTGCACAGCACTCACACACACAGAGTTTTCATTCAGCTGATACCTGAATTTCTCTCTCTGAAGCCTCTGGCTCTGTGGACACACACATACACAATATCACCTTAGTCAAAATTGCAACTTTGCCTTTCTCTCTGAGTTACTTTGCCTTTCTCTCTGAGTTACTTTGTGCCCTTTCTTTCAGCAAGTGACTTAGAAATCCATGAGCTGGGGCGGCTGATGTGGCTTTCTGCGAAGCGGGTTCTGCTGTGGTATCTGCAAATCCCCCGTGTCCAGTCCTACTTCAGCTTGACCAGATGAAAAGTGCTGCTCACGCAGAGAAGTCTCCTCAATATGCTAAGTCTGCTTCCACTACCTGGTGTTGTTTTATCTGTCTGCCCCCCCACCCACTGACCATTTCTGGATCTCTTCATCAACACTCACCTATCTGTATTTCGTGTGTGCATTTTAAAAATTCCTCCCTATAATCTCCTAACTCATTCAAAAATTCTGGAAATTCTTAGGATTGCCAGCTTCTCCCAGAATTTTCACTGTTCTATCTCCTCTGCTTTCTTGCTGCTACTTTCTCATACTATGAAGTTACCTCTAAAACAACCACACAGAAAAGGAAGCTGAAGGACTGACACAAAACAGCCCAAAGATAAAAAGGAACTTCCTCCTCCCACAAAACCAAAATGAATAATGGTTCAGGAAAATTAACTCATTAAAAGCACCGACTCCATCAATTTAATGAAGCAGAATGCAAATATTATACATCAGACCTTCTGGCTTATAAAGACATTCTACTGGTGAAGCTACTAACCAAACAAACAGTAAGGAGCAAGGAAATTTTTGAGCAAGAGTAATTCTACTGAATCAGACAAGCAGAGAATAGAATATGACATTTCAAACACATTCTAATTCCAGAGCTTGCCAGCATCACAGGAGTTATCTGGAGCATACGTGACTAGCTATAACTCTTGTGTAACTGTGATGTACTTATGAATTTTTCAACACAGCTTTGAGAGAGCTCTAAATTCCTTTGTTTCTGCATCCTTCCTGAGCTAGGGATGCTACACAGAAATCCAGTAAGAATAACAGCCAAGAAGCAAGAAAAAAACATTTATGTTTTCTTCCTATGTTGTTATTAAAGAAATCAGCAAAAACCATATGAACAGTGGCAATTTGTTGTTCAAAAGGGATTTCTGTAGATACTCTTCAAACAGCACTTCCTTTTCTCAAATTACAGATGGAATCTACTTCAGCATGCTTTCATGGTTTATTTTTTTTCCTCAGAAGACCCTACCTTTAAGCAGATCAAACAGTTACATCATAAATGTTGTTATTTGCCTGATGCTTGTATAATGGAGATGACACATAAAGATAACTAAGGTATCAGTTTCTCCAAAACCTCATTTAAGTAGTCAGATATATTGTGAATCAAACTGTGACCTCAGCAGTCAGACAAATGAACAATTTCCTCCTTAAGTAACTGCACTGGCTTCAAGCCCTCACAAGCCAGATGATAACCCAAACTGAGGCAGACTCAGAGTCTCTTTCTGAGAAAACAGTGATGCATTTGCATTCATTGAGGCTCAGAGTTGTTAAAACATATTGCTGTACACTGTAGCTTGGGTTTGAGTTACACCTCTCTCTGATAAATAATCTACTGTAACATATGCTGTAGGATATATAGAACTCAACTAATTCCAGAGCCAACACTTAATAAAAGAGATTTTAAGATTTGTAAGCCCATGTAGGATGCTTTCTGCAAACCCCATTGCACACCTGATGGAAGACAACACAGACACTCTTCTCTTCAGCTCAGACAGGCTGAAGCAGAAAACCAGAGATCTTCATGTTGCTCAGCAAACTTGAGAATTTAGCATAGCTGCTTTCTGCTATCACAGTACATCGAAAATATTAATGGCTACGGTTTTTTCTCACTTTTCATTGGGGAAAAATAAAACCATCATTACTTTGCCAGTTACTACCTAGCCACCCGAGTTAACAGGAACACAGGGCTCTTGGTACTGCTAGCCAAGATGTTTCAGTTTCTCATGGCAGTTAGAACCATAAAATACCCTTAACCATTCATTTATCATATTCATTTTGCAGATTTAAAAAATTGTGAAAAGCAGAACAAACGAACCAAAATATGAAGGCAGATCAGGAACTTGAAATTTTATCATGATATTCAATGAAAAATAAATGGTGAGAGTTCTAAAGAAAAGGAGTGATGGCAAGGGTTGCCTATTTTAACAGTTCCTTATTGAGTAAGACTCGAAAAGCTTTTGAATAGGCACAAGGTTTTTCCACAGATACTACTAGATCAAGCTATACTTAAATCAGAATGTAGGAAGCTGATGCCCAGACGTCTTATCACAGTGTTGTCATCTGTAGTGAGAATTATGTGACATACCAAAATTTTCTGCTATCCTTAGCTTTCTCATTTAAAATATTCATTCAGTGAAAATAAAAACCAAATTATATTTGACTTACTTCTACAGCACTTGTGCACCTGCATAATATAAGGTTTGATATGCCATATTTAATTATTATTTTCAAACACCTCTGTATTTTATGGAAGTTACAACCCACAACAGTAAAATGTAGAATAAAAAGACATATGGGCCCTTCAAAGGTGTCTGAGGGAAAAAGCTGAAGCGCATCCCTGAATAGTTGTACCAGACAACACAAGTAAGAGCAAGTATAGCCTTGTTAGACATTGGGCCTTGCTCTTCAGTGCCCCAAAAGAACATTATAAATGACAGTGTTTGAGACTGGTACTGTTTTAAGGGACTTCACTGAAAGCTGCATTGCTGTCAGCTTTCAGAGCCAGGATGAGGATGGCTTTGAGATTTTCTGTATATGTTAGTGCTCCTTGGTATAAAAATTGAAGAACTGAGCCCAAAGAATTGCATCACTCACACTGCCAAAGAAACTTGGCCTTTCAGCTCTGGAGAACAGTAGCAAAGAGTCACAATCTCTCATAAATTTTTGTATGACAGAATTCTATCTTCTAGCAATTTCAGCAGCCTCTTTGAATTATTAAGCTTACTAGGTTCACTTGTGCCACAGAAGCATCAAACATCCTTGGAGAATTCTTCATGAGGTTCTTAATTACAAGTCC
>JAOXXN010000065.1:160473-170884 GCA_026770055.1 Myrmophylax atrothorax | reverse complement strand
GTGTTTTCAGGAATTTTTCCTTGTTTGTTTATTTTTGTTGCGTTTTGTTTTTTAAATCAGATTAGTGTAGATCATATTACAGTTCTGATGCAAATAGCACAAATGTCTATAAAATCTGCTAGAGTTTTGGCAGTGTAATAACAAAACAACCCATGTTTGGGGTTTCTAACACTGCAAGCAGTCACTTATATACAACTTACTAAATTATATCATTTGTTTCTCCATTGCACATTGTCTAGACAGACATTTATAGTAAAGTCTGTGTTCAAACATGAAATACAACTGTGTTCTGCATCACCAGAGGAACATCCTTTACTTACCAAAGGTATTGCTACGTGGCCATCAGTCCATTCTACTTATAATGCTCACAGGCTTCAGACTTGGGGTTTTTTAAACATGTTCTTACAATTGCACATAGAGACAACTCAAGACTTAAAATTTAAGAAACCTGAAATACCTCAGTATCCTCCTCATCCACACTGAATCATCTTGCATCCTCCAATACACTGGAGACCTGTTTATCAATTTATACAGATTATTCAAATGAAAAGGACTTAAGGATGCAGACCCATTTCTTTTAACAGGTAAGATACAAGGATTTCATTGCTGTATTCAGGCTTTGCAAATGTAAGTTATACTGTGCTACAGGAAGACTGCTCAGACTTCACTCTTGCACCCATTTTTTGACCTTTGTTACTGAAGTGCTGAGGCCTGAACAACAGACCCTGAGCTGGAGTTGACCTCTAGATGAACCTTCCAACCCAATGTTATATTCAGTCTTGTTTTGGCTTATCAGCCAAAAATCTGTACAATCCTTAGTAAAATACATAATATGATGCTTACATCTGTGTAAATATTCATGCTTCTTAGTAAGATACACTGGTATCTGCTTACCAGTGAAGATCTATACCTGTTCATTAATGAGATATGAATGTATCTCTCTCTCTGTATTTAGAGACTAGGCAAGGAAGCAGATGGCTGGCCTCCTTTGACACTAGTTGATCCAAACTGACTCCCTGATTTTCCTCTGAAGCCCTGGCCAGGCTTTGAGTAAAAATCAAGCAGAGAAGAAAGCCAGATATTTTCCACACTAAATAAATGATGTAAGCTTGTTTGTTTAATAATATAAAAGCTGGACCTTTCTCACTGCAAAGACAGAAACCTCACCTACAAGTGGATGCACTGCGTAGGATTTCCCAGTTCCTGGGAGTGGTTCCCAGCCCTTCGCTGACATGCAGGTCTGGATGATGGGAACATATTACAGGGGTAACTGGTGATGCATCTTTCTTAATCACTCTAGACACTCTTTGTGGTAATGATTAGGTGCACTGCTAAGCTTATCCTTCTGTAATTATTTGCTTCTCTTGTAATTCTTTGCTATTTTGCATTATAGTAAATTTATACACTCATTCTTTGAAGTTGGTGTCTGTGTATTCTGTGCTGACCCTCCTCCCCTGGCAAAACAGTTACCAAGTCTTTACTCATCTGTTTTGTAACTATTGACTTCACATTTCAAATCAAAGAAGGTTTAGGCAATATCTGTTAGCTCAGTGTTCTCCATGTAGACATACTTCTGTTGCTACTGAGATAATTTGGGAAACATCCACTATTACAAGTCATTAGTGTCTTTACTCAGAAGACTTGCCCCACTCTCCATTGAAAGTAAATAGTTCATTAAATGAAAGAAGAGCACAGAAGATAAATTATGCCTCTGGGAAAAATTAAATTTCTATATTCAGTTCAGTTTCCATTTATCCAAGCCATGTGAGCACAGAAGTCATGACCTCCAGGGGCAGAGGTGAATGCCTCAGTATTTTAGGTCTCTCTGCAAACCCTGAATTGTTCATTAGCTATAGGCTTGTTTTGTGTGTTATTAATGAAATTTTTCTACAGAGGGTATTGCCAGAGAGAGATAGATCTTCCAGTGTAGCTCACAGTACATCTTTAGGCTGAGTAGCAAAAAGAACAACTTTTGCCAGTATTAAAGACCAAGGATATGCTACATAAATTTGAGTCCCAGTTTCCATCCTTATATGAAAAAAATATGTTCTTCTTCCCCATTACTCTCCACTTTTAAGCACCACAAAAGATGCCCCAAAAAACTCATCAATAAAAGAACCACATAAAAGGCAAATAATAATTTTTTTTCTACCCTTCTATCCTTCTACCAGAAGTCACAGAGTCAAATCCTTGTGATTTTTCACATGTCTTGTTTCAGGACAGTTTGAGCACTGTACTCTGACCCAACCAATACTGGTTATTCTAGTAAGACCTTACTTATAGCTCATGGTTTGGGGCTTTATTCTTTTAATATATATTTTTAAGAAGTTTTTTTTATCCTTGATCAAGACTTACTAGAACAAACCATCTCTAGAAATATATTGGAGGACTTACATGAAGAAATCTGTGAGTATGATTTGTCTTATAGCCATAAAACAAATATTAGGAGATAAAGAGCATTATTATAGGTTGAATGTTTTCAGTCTTTTCCAAACTAACAAGAGATGAAGCATATATCAGGGATAATAAGATTTAAATCTGCACAAATATTTACATCTGCAATATTCAGATGAGATTTGTTGCCTTTGAGAAGTCTTAACAGCAAATACACCTGGTCCTGGAGGAAATTCCACTCTGGCCAATACAATAGAGGAATGGTTCCATATTTCTATATTGTGAACAGCCTGTTTTCCATTGGTGAAGACAAACTGCTGTGGCTGTGACACTGGCATTCACGCTATACATTGTATGAAAAATTCTTCTTTGCAGAGTGAGTAGCTTAAAAATCAAAATTAGTTTGATTTTCTTAAAGATTGCATGGCATCTCTAAACACTTCCCAATCCCACATTATCTGCTATGTCTAAAGTATCATTGCTCCATTCAAACTTCCACCTGGAGTCCAGGAAATCCGAGTGCCACAGAAGTCAACACTGGTCACTGATCTGTTCCTGGGGCATTCATCAACCAACCTGAGTCATGTATCTCATCTCTTAAACCAATCTCTCGATATTATTCTGCAAGTGATAAATCCCTAAAGATTTCAGTAATGTTCTACACGGAAGAACCTCTGTACTCTGCACACAGAATGTTAACTTACCAATACTGTGGTTCTTATTCCAGTGTTATTACTCTGCAATACATTTTGACATATGTGCAGATCCCAAAAAATACGCCTCAGGATTGTACTTGCATCCAAATTGAAAATGGAGTAATACACAGAAGTTAATCTTATCTATAATTATATTATCTCTAAGTTAAAAAGAGATATGTAGGAAAGTAATCTAACATTTACATCCTATTGAAATGGGCTTGGGTTAAAGCAGGAGCAAAATAAAAATATGGTTAATATTTTTCTGTACCAGCAGCATTTCCACTTTTCATTCTGAGAACATCAGAGTGTATTTCAGGATACCATTTTACTTTTTCAGGGTGTTCATTCTTCTGTTGTTGCACTGTTAGGTCATATGTTTAAAATTAACACATCAGTAACTACATGATCAGTGTTCCTTAGGTGTAATCTCTATATTGAATTCTCTGCTTCATGTATCAAAAAATTATACTACAAGCACAACATAATAAAATTTAAACAATAAGCCTCTCAGAAGAAACACTATTGTGAACAGCAAATTGAACAGAAATAAAAGGATGTGTTCTCTGTTACTGCTTTTCTGAACATTAACAGCTTGTGTACCTTCTACTATCATTTGCTGGTGATATGAATAATTTTAGATGAGTGCATTACATTCCTTAAAAAAAACAGAAAATTGAAAATTCATTAAGCCTAAATGTAAGATTGCCAAGGCTGCACCTGTAGAGGTAGACTCCCATGGGGCAGAGAAGCCAACACCAGCAAATCCCAGGGCACCACCCTGATGTGGGCTGCTGAGCTCACTAAAGATTTTCATACATTACTATTTGAGAAAAAAAAAAACAAAACTAAAAATAGAAATCCAAAACTAAAAATTCAGTTAGTTTCCATAGTTTAAAGGTTTCTTTTGCCTGTGAAACAGCCCTGTTGGTAGTTAATCTACTCAAAGAAACAGTGTCCATCATTGTACTATAACCACGAGCTGTTTATTTTCACCAACACGGCTGAGCAAGGACGAGTTCTTTTTAGGAAAACATACGTGGATACCCAATAAGACTTGTTGACACTGCTCCATTCAGACTTCAACCAACACAGAACACTGGAAACTACAAAGGGCTTGCTTAAAGACTGGTAAAATAAATATATCAAAGGAAATTTCAGAAGCTAATGATGAGATGGCATTTCCTTTAAAGGATCATTCGTAAAAACCCACAAAACACTAAGACAATGTGTCAGCATTTATTGGGTTCTTCCCATGATGCAAAAACATAAACCAAGAAAATCTTCAAACTCTGACAAAATATTTGTCAGAGATGTTTGCTAGCACTGTCTCTGCCTCAGGAGTATTAAATAGTGTTTGCAACAAACACTCACAAGCCTGCTGACATACAAGACAAACTTTCAAAAGTGCATCTATGAAGAAAATTCTGTTTTACAGAAATTACTAAAGGTTTTATAGGAAGTGAAATTAGAAAATTTCTATTAGGGAAAGCACAAGTCACCTGCTTTTCTTGCAAAAGAAGCATCACAAACATTTAACCATTTTAAAGGGTAAGAACTGAATTTGTAAGTGAAGTTTGTTTGTTGCAGAATTAAATATATTAGTTTTATTCACATATTCACATACTTTAGCCAGCTTGAAAGGTGCAGACTTCCACTGCAGGCTGGTTGCCCAGTCACAAGCTAAAGTGTCAGTGACAGTCAGACATTCTCCACTTGCCTTGTCTGTGCTCTGTTCCAGGTGCCATAAGCAAGTAGAAGCAAATTATTCCTTGGGGGTTGTGAAAGCCAAAATACATACGTAGTCCAAAAGAAATCAGAGTAGCTGTTCTTAGAAGGTATTTTCTAGTGAATAACCACCCAGTGCTCAACAAGACTTTAAGGGATTAACTGAGATGCCATTGATTAATTGCAGATGCTTCCCCTTGGTTATTTTAGACAATCCAAGGCAGTGACATTCTGTACTTTTCATTACTCTGACTTTTTGGAGAAATTAAAGTGTCATGATGTTTTAAAAGTTTCATGATGCTTAACAAAAATCAACATTTTTGTGGACCTGTTGTATCTATACATAACACCTGCCACAAAATAAAAATAAGCAATATACAGTTCCCTCTTTACAAACCCTGATGAGATAAAAACCCAGAAAAAAATTGCCAAGGAGTCCCAGTGCTAAGCACTAGAGAGCACAGCTTACAAACACACTTTGCCAAGTCTTGTATCAGAGAAGCAGCCGGGGCTGCTCTAACCTGCACAAAAACTATGCCATCTCCTACAGAAAGCCTTATCTTCAGGTAACACCTGTCTCTCCTGGACTCCTCTTCCAGCAGTATCCCATGTGCTAGAGGGTTCAGGAGACACTGATTTTTTTTTTTAAACATACATATGTTCTACCCATTATCTGAAGTAAAAATTAGTTCATCTATAGCAAGCATATGACAGCAGCAAATTCCATGGTTTCCTTGTTGGGTCTTACAGTTTACTTACAACCTGGTACGTGACTAAGTAGACACAGACTTGAGGAAATAGGGTACATAAATGCACACTTACCAGCTGGTGCAGACCACGAGCAGTGAAGCTGCAAACCACGATGATCAGCACATGATTCACTGAATTTGCGTTTCTTAAAGTCCGGCTTGGAATACTTTTTGCTCTCAGTCTCCTCTGAAGAAATCTTATCCAGTTCAATTATCACAGCTGACATTGTGATGATCTCAGTGGACCTCAAATTAGATACAAAGCTGAACAAATGAAGAAGCCAATTTAAGTTCAGGTTCACCAAACTTGCAGTCCAAAAATAACTTCCTATGACGAACAAACAAACAAACAAAAAAAAATTCCCAAACTCTAACAGTGAAAAATGTTGGGGCTTTTTTTAAATCAATGACTGAGAAACTGTATTTCCATGAAGCTGCTCTTCCAGCTCTGCAGCATTTGATAAATACTGCAGCTTTTCTCCAAAGCAGAAAACTACTACTTTGAAAAGTTCTTCTGTTCTTGCAGTGACTACAACATTATGACATCTCTGTCTATCTGCTACAAAAACAGCAAGGATAAGCAGAGACATTTGTATGCCTGCTAAGTTGTGGACTTGCTAACTTTGTTTTTAAGAGCCTAATTCACGTTTTGTTCCCCACTGGTCCAGCTGGGAGGGGCTAAGTAGTACCCGTGGGATCAATCGCATCTCAGTCCAGCTTGGCAGCTGTGCCCTATGCCTGTGCCACGGTTGTGTTTCCTTAGTGAATGCCCGGGTCATTTCCTGGGATGTGTGCAGCAAGATAAATTACCAGAAGCTGTCATTTCTTGAAAACAAGTGAGAATTGGTTCTCAATTTCTCCATTGTTATTTTAGACCCTGGAGTCTAAAAAGTTTCTTTCTAGGAAACCATTAAGTAAAGGCAATATTAAGGAAAATGATTTAGTCTTTTAAGCTTTTTTATTGTTATTACTTTTGTTTCCTTAAATGCAACTAAACCTCAGCAAAACTCAAGACAAGAAAACAATTCGTCTCCCCCCAGTTCGTCCCAGCAAACCTCTGAGCATTCTAAGCAGTGCCAAGAGAGTCACCCACTGGCGATGACGGGAAGTTCGAGGAGCAGCAGAGGAGGGGCAGGGGATGCTCACAGCGGGCACCAGGCTTGGAAGCACATTTCCAACTCGGAGATTCCCTAAAGAACAACAGAGGTCATAAAGCATAAATTATGAGGTGGTGGATTCCCCATCCCTGGAGGTTTTTAAACTGAGCTTGGCCGTGGCACTGAGTGCCATGATCTGGTAAAGGGACTGGAGTTGGCCCAAGGGTTGGACTTGATGATCTCGGAGGGCTTTTCCAACCCAGTCGATTCTGTGATTCATTAAAACAAACCATACAAGAAAAATTTCCCAGTCTGAGCCAGAGAAAATTTGGTGATATGCAATTTGTCAGCTAGTTCTCTATTCCTTTCTGATCTTCCCTTTGCACAGTGGGAAAGAGGAGTAAAAAATGAAAAAAAAAAAAACAAACCTAAAAATCTATGCAGCCATGCAGCTTTTATAAACAGTCTCTTGTCATGCAGTAACAGGACAAACCCAAAATCCCTAAACTCAGCTTGAAAAACAGGTGAATTCTCAGGGTGGTCCTGGCTAACATGAGTCAGGTTTAAACTGATGATGGTATCAGTAACCTCAGTGGGAGCAGCTGGAGATCCCACTTGCTGGCACTCAAAACACATCCTCAAACAGGGCCTAGTTATACTTAGGAAAAAAAAAAATTTACCAGGGATACTTCTCTGAGAGGTAATTTCTAGATAAGTTATGATAACAGTACAGAACCCAACTGAGGTAAAAAGGTTAATACAACAAGTAGAGAAATACGGAAATGGGACTGAAAAAAATCAGTCACAGGGGAGACCAGAAATATGTGGCCCTTGCCTTGTTTTCATTTCACTTCAATTAATGCATATCAGGGGCAGGAAAAAGCTTGCCAAAAGTGCCACAACACTTCATAAAACTTTAGAAATTGTTATATAACAGGGAAAACAAACAAATATGTCATTTGGAAGGCAAACCCAGCACAGCTTACACCAAGAAAGGGAAAAAAAAATCAAACAAAAGCCAGCCTTAGATTGCATCACATACTTTTTTTAATGACCCTCTATTTCAGCTCCACTTAAATATGTAAAGTCTAGTTATGTCATCATTGTTGGCAGAAGTAATTTTACTTTGTCTTCTAAAAGAAACCTCCCAAAATGAAAATGCTGGCTACTAAATTTGTCAGCAACTTCACAGGAAGTAACAGTCCTATCAATGTCCTCAAAAAACCCCCATAGCTTAAATTGCACTTCTCTACTTATAAATAGGCAAAACATGTATTTTACAAGGAGCTGTTACTTAAATGAGTCCTAATGAGTTCTAAAGAAAGAAGAAACTTAATCCTCTAAAGGTAGAGCATCACAAACGTTTTTATCCATGAGAAGTAGATGGATGTTTCAAAATCCATGAGACTGAAAGCACCTGATGCTACAGAAGGCTCAGAATGAGCACACAGAGCACCGTGGTTGTGTACGCAGTTTACAGTCTGCAAGACCAGCGTGACTGCCCCCTGACTGCTTCCCAAATTCAAGTTATCAGTTGTAAGGGGGAGGGTCAGGAAAAGCTTTCCGTGCTGACACATTATGGTAGCCGAGCACCTGCTTCTCTGTGAGACTGAACTCTAGGACACTGAGAAGCTGGGAATGAGCTGTGAATACAAGTTTTCACAGATAAGGAGGAAGGTCAGTGAAGCCTTTCTGCACAGGCCAATTTAAGGCTTCGAACAGCAGCTGGATACTGTTTCCTTTTGCTATGGACTCTGCAACACTGAGACTTTGATGGTGTACATATAATTGAGAAAGAAAGTACAAATCAGTAGCATGTTTGGTACAGCTTATAGGCTGCAAGGAGAAGGTGAAGGCCAGCACTGGCTTTTTGTATAGGACTTTTTGTATAGGAGCAGCTCAGGAAGCTGTTGTTGTCTCCATAATTAACTTACCTCCTTTGAAAAGCAACACAACCCCCTGGAGTTAGGCATTCTCCAGCTCAGCTGCGTGTACCATCGTATACTTTCCCTCTTGCAGAACCCAGTTTCAAAACTTCATACGTCCAGCAATTGCTTCAATGGCAAAGGTATTGTAACAAAAAGTCAGCTCTGGCCTTCACCTTCCCCTTGCAGCTTATAACCTGCACGACAGGCACAGGTGTGTGTGCTCAGCTCTGTGTCCCCTCACACACCTTCCGTCTCACCAACTCCAGTTACAAACATTCAGCAGCTGGTACCCTAGAAAAGGCTCTAGGAGAAAAAGCCAGTGCTGGAATTCACTTCTCTTTTGCAGCCCAGAAACTGCGCAGCCAACGAGGAGATTACTGGCCTTCCTTCCCACATATGTGCAGGATCACATTCTTTCGGCCTCGAAGAGCCAGGAACCAAAACTGAGCCCCTATACGAACTGCTCCCACGCTTCCTTGGCTTTCACATCTCATAGAACACCACACGATGGCAGTGCGGACTTGCAAACGAAGTCAATGTCCCAGGATGTTCTCAGCTGAACCAGCCAAAGTACAGCTCCAAGCTGAAAATGTCAGTACCCTCAAAGAAACAGTCAGAGTAGAAAGGTTTGGCTCACCTGCCCGTTTCATGTGCAAACTCTCATTTGCGCCACACTCGAGAGGCAACACGAACTCCTTCCCAGTTATATGGACTAATAAATTTTGTCACTCCCACAGATCCAGCTACACAATTGAGAACATCCCGCCGAAACAGAGCTCGCAAAAGTGCCAGGTGAGAGCTGTTGGCTCCACCTTCAGCTGCACCACTGAACGGCACCACACCCTCCCAGATGAGTTCAGGTTCCCACAGAAACCTGCGGGGCTGTTTCTGGGGCAGGAGTCAGAAAACTGGCATCTTCAGGGCCCCCTTGTATGAGGGACGTGAGTCAAGTCGAGGCCCTGTCCTATTTGGTCTGTGTTTGTGCTTATTGAAGTGGCATGAGAAAATACTGTATAGTTTCACGGTGGGGAACTTTACCTTGAAGAAAGAAACATTTAGATAAGTGTAACATTGAACTGGTGGGAAAGGATTGAGGCCCCAGGGCTCAGCCTGCAGCTGAAGTCGATCTCAGCCATTACAACTCCCTCAGCTATTCCCCCCAGAACACCACCTCTCTCCCCTCCACATCACCTCCTGCTTTCCTACACAAACCAGTGGTTGTGTCCTCTCTAAACTACCCCAGGTTTGCAGCTAAAAGGGTCATGTCTGTCCCCTCTAAGTAACCCCAGATTTTCTGTCAAAAAAGCTGCCTCGGTCGTCTCTGAGTTCCCACTTTCCCTCAGAAAGGCTCTTTTCCCCTCTCTGAAGTACCCCCGGATTCACCCCACAAGAGGTGATTTTATTCCATCCAAGTTACCTCAGCATTTCCGTGACAAGTGTCACCTCTGCTCCCCCTCCCAATTTGCTTCTGCTCTTCCCTCCCAAACGTCCCTTCTGTCCCTGCACAGGAACGCGGCTTTGCCCCCAGACCTGCCCTGCCCAGCCCAGGTTCCACCCCAAACCTCTCCCTCCCTGTCCCGCTCAGAGAACCTCGACTTTACCCCAGCCCGTCCCTCACTAATCGCCTCGGATTCACCTCCAAATGTTCATTTTATCCCCCCGGGAGCGACGGGAGATCACAAGTCGCTCCTTCCCCGCTCGGTGCCACCGGCCCGGCCGCGGGGCTGTGCCTGCTCCCCTTCCCCATTCCCGCTCCCCTTCCCGCTCCCAGTCCCTACCCCATTCCCGATCCCATTCCCGATCCCATTCCCGGCTCCCCC
>JAOXXN010000065.1:132332-146396 GCA_026770055.1 Myrmophylax atrothorax | reverse complement strand
ATGATTTTTTTAAAAAGATATTTTTCGGTTTTGGAGTATATCTATGCTACAACAAAAATATTGCTTTATTTCCTCTTTTAAATTACTATCGTAGGAAACAGAAGAATGGTTGACCGGCTCAAAACAAGCAGGTGGGAAGTGGTGGGGGAACAGGGTGAGCTCTGTGTAGGTGGGGCACTGCACTACTCTTCCTGCCCCCTTGAGTCTTCTCGCACTGCACTGAGTAGCACATGAGTGTTTGAAAAGTCAGCTGCTGGCCTGTGCTGTAGTGGGGGTGGTTAACTGCATGGGACCACCAGGAACTTTCTGGCTCTGTGTAAAATGCAGGTGCAACACTTTTGTCCTGAAATGAGCAGAAACTCACCTGGAGGGCCCCAGCAGACTGGAACAGACAAGTGCATGAAGAAATGTGTGCCGCATGGCATGCTCTACTACCCTGGATTTAAAAGCAGCTGAGACCATGCTGCATCCTAGGGTAGTGACTATCTACCTTTCTCTCTTCTTTCTTCTCCTATCTTCTTCTTCTCAAAATATATATTGTGAGCTGGATAAAGGAAAATTCCCACCAATGCCTTTTTAAGAGCCTTGTTTTGCCTGGATATGTTAAAGCTTGCTAAGTTAAACTTTGCCAAGTGCCATGTTCCATTGGAATTTTCTAAATTTTGCAAGTAAAAGTTACACCTGGTTACTGAGGAAGCCATGGATCAAACCCATCACAACCTCCTGAGAATTTTGTTGTTTCTCCCAATGCACTGCCTGGAGTAAATCCAACTACCTCCACCTAAACCCACAGAGCAAACTGGGGCATTACAACTACCAGGAAAATCCTCTCTAATTATATTCATATTGATCCAAACACAATATTTTTTTCTCTTTATTTAAATGTCATGATATCAAATAAAGAGAAAGGACAATTTTTCTAGAATACTTACCCTATACTATGCTAATAAACAAATACACTTAAGTGTATTAGTATCCTAAAAGGAAAAAAAAAATAGACTTTGGTACTTAAGCATTGATGAATTATCCATACTATTAAATTGCCATGCTGATATGTTTTGGTGTGGCCAACAAATTCCTAAGCAACATAGACAGGTGAAACTATAAGTTTGGATTTGCTTATGCTCAGATGTTAATGTCTTTGGGCTCACACTGTAATAGTCTTCAGCAAACTTTTCCAGTCATTTGAGTATAGTTTACTACTTAAGTGCCTGGTCATCACCGTATTTTATAGAAATAAATTTGAAACAGCAATTTAATTTTTACAAAAACACATATGAAGGTGAATGAAATAGTCTAAAATATTAGCTCAACCTAGAAGTTAAAAACTTTAAAATATATGGTCAGTCTTGAGGTGGAGATAATACAGATAAAGCAAAAACAATGTGGTACATACTGCCTTCCAAAAACTAGGCAAGTTTCCATATGATGGACTTTGAGACAACAGAACTATGAGTAATAATTTAGTTTCTTGAATTGCAAATGTTTTTTACTTAATACTGAAAAAGAGAGTACTTACATTCATGACCTAAATAACAAAACCAACCTCTATTAAAGGAGGGAGGAGGTTGAGATTTGCATAACTGCTGAACATTTACCTCCCTGAATAAAACACATTTGTCTGCTTGTTGTTAGTTACTGCAAATCATGCATTATAACTTTGTTTTAGTTTGGATTGGAGGAAACGCATTAACTAATAGATTATGAAAATGTCATCACAAATTCTTCACATATTCATTTCTCTACAATGGCATTAGTTTATGATGATGTATTTAATGAGATTCATTATCAATTTATTTCTGATATAAAAATTAAGAGTATTCAAGGGTAATGTCTGAAAATGTTTTATTTGAAATTCTAATTGTTGTCTAATCTTAAGAATCCTAATGAATGTAAAGCAAGACTGTAGTAGTAATAAGGCATGATAATGTATAATTTAGTTGGGAAAACAGATTATTCCTCAGGCAACATAATGATCCATGAACTTCTGTTAATTGACTAAGTATTCCCAAAGGAAGCTGCCCAGGTATGAAAAAGCAATATTTCTGAGTTAATGCAATCAAAGGGGTGCATCTTCCTTACAATCTTTCTTACAGTTATGTCATTGTATTTATGGTGACAGACAAGAAAGTGCTAAACAAGATAACAGGTATCTAGTTAAGGTCTTAAAATGCCTTTTTTTTCCACAGGAAAAACCTGTTGCAGGTTATGAAAGAGCAATGCTAGATTTGGAGTTTGTTTTATAAAAAAAGACATACTAATTTTATTACTTTTAGAGTGTGCATTTTAAAAACTGTTGTTCCTGATTTTTAAATTAATTTCTATTTTAATGTTCAATATTCAACTACTGATTTCACTGCTGTGAAAGAAAATCAAGAACATTGCATCTGAACAAAAAAATTAATCAATAATACAAAAATAAAAGGAAAACATAAATTGAATATAAACTGTAATATGAATGCAAGTCTGCGAGTGTGCTGTATCTAGTCCAGCACTAGACACCAGGTGTTTCTAGTAAAGGAGAATTTCTGATCCAAGGGATTGCTTGCATAAGAACTAGCATGGCCAGCAGGACTAGGGCAGTAATCGTCCCCCTGTATTTGGCACTGTTGAGACTGCATCTCAAATCCTGTTTTCAGTTTTGGGGTCCGTGCTGAAGCCTGTCCAGAGAATGGCAACAAAGCTCATGAAGAGTGTAGAACACAAGTCTTACAAGGAGTGTCTGAGACAGCTGGGGTTGTCTAGCCTGAAGAACGGAGGCTCAGGTGGGACCTTGTTGCTCTCTAAAAGGAAATTGTAGTGAGATGAAGGTCGGTATCTTCACCCAAGTAGCAAGCTGTAAGGCAAGAGAAAAGAGCCTCAAGCTGTACTAGAGGAGATTTAGTTTAGATATTATGAAAACTTTCTTCACCAAAAGAGTTGTCAAGCATTAGAATACATTGTTCATGGAAATGGTGGAGTCCTCAATTTAGGAAATAAAGGTTTAGTGGTAGACTTGGCAGTGTTTTGTCATTGAAATAACCCGTAGCAGACTTTTCCAATCTATTATTCTATTAAATGATTTATGTGGGGTGGATGCAAGAATAGAACTACATCAATCAGTGACATAAAGTTTAAAATTTGTTTAGTATGTAGAATGTGTGTAGTTATTGGATATTGATTTGAAAGCCCACATTCTTTTCTGCAAGACATGCATGTCACACATACCAGTCAGTGTCACAGACCCTCCAAATCCCATTTGGACCAGCAACATGGATCTGGGTAAGCAAGATGCTCACTGACTGGAAAACCTATAAGTATCTGGTAATGGACTGATCCTTCAGAGTGGGTCTGCCTTGGATTTACACCTTTACATGGCATTGAGCAACCATGGATGTGGTTCCCTCCACTACCAATGGGATGTTTTTTCACTACTTAGTTCCCTATGTCAAGTTGTCAACAAAAGTCACCAATGGCCTGGCCTCTCTAACCACATAATCCCAGGCCAAAATCTTAGACTTTTTTCCATGTGTAATGGCAATTAGTGAATGTCAAAAGATGTCTGTTATCTGTTGCTCTCCTGTGCCAATCACATTATAAAAATTGTGCATTTAGAAACATTAGCATAACAAAAGAAATTTCTTCTTTGTTTTTCCGTAAATGCCAAGATAATTGCAGAAAAATCAAGATAGGCAGATATAGGCAAGACCTCATTTATCTGAGCATGTCCATTTGGCTAAGCTACAACTTGTGACACGGGCCCAAAATTTTTTTCCGGATAATTTTGAAGTGAGTCTTGGTGAAAAAAATTCTGCAGAAGTTCTAGAACTTTGTGGTTCCTTTACACCTCAAGACATCGATTTTTATTACTTCTTTATTTATGCAGTAATAGCAGTGACTTTAATATTTAGCATGGATATATCAATTACAGTTTATGTATACGTATCAATTGTAGCATGACTAAATAGCATTTATTTACGATTCGGTTTTGGTCCCCTGGTGCCTTTGGGTTTTAAAGCCCTTAAAAAATAAGGAAATTCAGTTTTATTCCATAATTCAGTAAACACTGACTAAAAGCAGGTAATACATTCAGCTTTGTCCCCAGTATTAGAAGTATGTAACCTGTCATGGCTAGTGTCTTGGTTTGAACTGGCAAAATGCCAACTGCCCAAGACAGAGTAAAAGGGTTCTTCCCCCCTCCCAACCAGCCAAGAGAAAAGGAAGGA
Source organism: Myrmophylax atrothorax (assembly GCA_026770055.1). Classification (NCBI taxonomy): domain Eukaryota; kingdom Metazoa; phylum Chordata; class Aves; order Passeriformes; family Thamnophilidae; genus Myrmophylax; species Myrmophylax atrothorax. Next base: position 142,191 of record JAOXXN010000065.1, on the reverse strand, counting down.
GAGAGAGGGAAAAAAACTTCCAACAATTTCTTTCCTGGAAAGGTTATCAAGCCCAGGCTGCCTGTGAAGTAGCTGAGTCACCTCCTCTGAAGGTATTTAAAAGACAAATTAGGGACATAGTTGAGTAGTGGACTTGCCAGGTCAACAATTGGACTTGATGACCTTAGAGGTCTTTTCCAACCTAAACAATTCTATGACTACATTTTTCTGCATTCTTGCCATATCTGCAAAGGAAATGCTGACACGGGCTCTGTCCTTGTGTTTCATGATATCCAAGACATGGCAAAAACCTAAGGCTGTCACTATACCCAAGTCAGTAAGAGACCATCCATACCAGCCAGATACCTGCTTATCTAAAACCAGAGCCGTCTGTGACCTCTGAGTGCAGCTGACAGTGTATTATGAATACTCCCACTATAATACCAATGGCACCAAAAGGTATTTGAGTGGTATAGGGCAAATTTGTGATTATAGTGAAACCCTCCTATGTATTCTGGTTACGCCAAAGAGGAAGGATCAAAGCTACTAGTGTGGCCAGCTGTGGTACCACTGGGCACACTTCTCTGCTCTCTGTCTTATGTTAAGGGTTTCAGAGCAACCTAACTGATGCTCTGAGATATGTTGTTGCAGGTAGATCAGGGCCTGAAAACTGCCCACCTCCATGCCACAAGAGCAACTGGGGATACAATAAAGCCTGTAAAACTTGTATGGCTATCAATCCTTCCTTGCACTCTTCCTTTTGGAAGATAATAAATGTTAAAGATTTTTATACTGTAACTTTATAACTTTTATGCTGCTGAGCATAAGTTTTGTTTAAGCTCTGCTGTCCATTTGAGATTTGTATCAACTCAGTGATGCTTGCATGCAGCTGTCAAGCATCAGTGTGTCAAATTCCACCCCCACACTTCCAGGGCATTGTGGTGACCCATCCTGCATACAAGATGCAGTGGAGGAGACTGTGCAGGCCTGCTGCACCTCTGCTGGACTTTCTGTAGCCGGATGTTGCTTTGCTCAGAGATACAGACAATTGACTTAGCTGTGGTGCATGTTTTCCTTTTCCAGGTTTGGGGTTTTTTTTCATTCCAAAATTGCTGTAGATATGCAGAGTATTTCAAACCTTAAGCTAAAGGCTATTTGATGTACATATGTAGCAGCACACCTTCTATGACTGTCATCCCATGCTCAAAAGTTTAAAGGAATTTATCCCCACACAAGCGCTGTGAGGTACATGCTGTAGTTGACCATTGTACAGGTTCAGAAGTGAGGCAGAGAGAGACAATGTGACTTTTCCCAAGATCACAGGAATGTCAGAAGCAGAGCAGGAATAGGTGCAATAGGTATGCAGTGAGCACAAAACATTCTTATTTTGTTGTGGTTGTTCAAAAAAATCTATATACTCATTAGTGCTGACAAGGATTAATAGAGTCCCTGTCAAGACAGTATCGAAAGCACATATTTTTCTCATATGTAGTTAGGAGCTCTTTTGTCACATGACAGAGAGATTTCAGTAAAAATGTTGGTGCCACAGCCATATATGAACAGAGCCCAGGCAAATATTTGCATGAGCAAATCTTAGCATCTAGATATACCTTTTTTTCTTTTCACTTTCATTTCTGCTAACATAAATATCTACTGCACAGACCCTTGCAAAGCCATGAAAACATATGTATCCAGAGGTATATGCATATATAGATACACATAAACCCACATATATTTTTAACTTATGTAAGATCTATGTCTTTAGACGAACATAAAAGAAGAATAGGAACTTCTCCTATTTGTATTTTCAGGCAGCAGTTCCGTAAAACATAGTACTGCTTAAAAGTGAACACAGAAGCTGATTTCATAAATATTTTCAGATCTGATTTAGAGATTGAAATTAAGAACAAAGTACTGCAGTATGTAACTAGAGATTTAAGAATTACTGATATCTTTTGTTCTCAAAGTGCAGCATTTAGGTTTTCTTTACTTCTTTGTATTTACCTGCAAAGAAGTAAATTCACATTTTTCCTGAAACAATTGACCACTGAGCCCTAAGACTCTGTGTAAAATGGTAAAGGGAACTAAACCTCTTTATTCTTGTGTAACTCATTAGCTAACGTCAGATGATTAGAGCAAATGTTTCCATCTAAAACAATTCAAGTTGCTCATTAACGGGGATAGATTTCCTTTGATCTAATTACTTCATGTCCCAGATATATGGGAAATTCAGAGTCAGCTCTGAGAAACCTCTGAAGACATGGTCACATGTAGAAATATGAACTAACATGTGGACTCCAGAGATGATGTTTAAAATGTTAACAAGCCTTGTTTAGTCTGCTGGTAATGCTTGATTAAATGCTCAATGAAATCACATTGGTGATAGCTAGAGAATGAAGATGATGGCTGTTTGCTGAGAATGATTTAATCTCCATTATTATAGGCAAGTGGATTGCAAATTTCCATAATTAAACATATTTCCATAATTAAACATGCAGTGCACTGTTCAGATTCCGTTGTGAAGTTTGATAATTGCTGTTGTAGGGAAAACAGTGCAGCAGGGTGTTGCTGTCACATGATGAGCTTTTGAGGCTGACCTAATAGGATGCCCTTTTAAAATGTTCTCCATGTTTTCTGCTTTAAAGACAGAGGATACCATCATGGAGATTTCATCAAAAGAAAATACTTGCTTTTTCTCAAACAACCCAATCCTGCCTGTGGACCGATCATCATTCAAATCTGAATCTTCTGCATCTAAGGAAAAACAATCGTGTTGTGGAAATATAAAGGTAGAGTAAGAGTTTTTGAATATTCCAGTAGGAATTTAGAAAATCTCCCTATTTTGTGAAAGATCTCTTTTTCAATTCTGATTATATCTTGCTGAGTCAGTATAAAACTATTGAAGATATTTCCAAGTCACAGAAAAAGCCTGCTTCAGATCTGTGTTTGCCTAACATCTGGCAATATTCAAGTATCATTTGTTGGCAGAGGCTTGAGTGTCAGGAGATCTTCAAGGGTTATCCTGAAAAGTCACCCTGTCCTTATTGGAACACAGCAGACAGGTACCTCAGGCAGCTGTTAGTACAAATTGGTTTGTTAAAACTGTAGCTGTGGTGATCCCCTGAGGTCTCAAAAATAATATCTGTATTATGGTTCGTGTGCCTTGAGCGCTGTATTACTAAAGTACTATTGTAATATTCCTTATTCAAGAGAACTCTGCGTGAAATTACTTGGAAATGAAACTGCAGCTGTATCACCACTGTATCTGCATTTCTCTCACCCATGAGAAGTTTTTCCTTGAGGTACTGGAAGCTCCCTGCTTTAAGCCTCCTAATGAGGCTGTCCCTATGTGATGGTAGGACTGCTGCATCTTGGAGGAGCATTCCTTCCTGTGTGGTACAGGAGGCAGCACGATGCTTTGCTACTGTCTCTACCTACTTTCCAAAAACGGGTTGTAAAATGCTGACACTCGGGTGAGGTCGTGAAAGTCAATATACAATAATGAGATGAGATGAGATGATTTGAGTCATATGGAAAATGAGTCTTCAGCCTTGCCCTCTTCTTTTCATCTTGCACAGTCTTTATTTCTGTTTTTTCTCTCTCACACGCACATCTACTTTCAAATATTAATCCGACTCCCTTTACAATGATAGTTGCCCTGAAGTCTATAAATTTTGGATCTTTTTGTTTTGAAATAGAAGATGAGTTGTATTAATTAAATCTTGTAGCGTAATAGTAATTCTATCATTGTTCCTCCATTTGCTGCAATGATAACCCAATTCTCTCAATGAATAAACCTTCAGTCACAGATTAGCCAGTCAGGAATCAGCTTAATTAGCTCAAAAATTAGCAAAGCAATAGTATTTCTCAGTTTCTTTCTGTCCAAAGAATTTGTGTCTTCTGGGAACCCAAACTGATATAACAAACTTATTCCAGGAGGGATTTAGGAAACCTCTCTCTCTTTTTTTTTTTTTGGTGAACTAATTTTTTTTGAGTTCTAATTATGCCTTTCTAGTAAGAATGAAATTGTTAGGGATATTATTAAGTCACAAAAAAGTCTGCTTCAGGTCTGTATTTGCCTAATATGTTAGCAAAACAATACACAGATTCAACAGGTTGGTTTTGCAATTATCAACTTTTCTATATGTTAAAATTGCCTTTATTAACCAGAAAGATGTGGTAAAATATTTACTTACAGGCATTGACAAACCACAGCAGAATGTGAAATTATGTGCACCTTTCTGTCCCACCTCTAAATCAGGAGTGTCTTGACATCACTGCACACCTGGGACAGTTGCAATCCCAGTAAAATCTTGTGCCAAAGAAAGAGACATGTCAAGTTCTAATTTACCTATATGAATTTCCTGTAAAAACAATATGTGCTTTCACATTGCTATTTTAAAATCCACAGGCATAAACACACAGAAAATGTTAAATATTACGGCAACATTTTTACCACAGAACTCTTTGAGAGCTGTCACTCTAGAAATAAGAACCAGACAGTGGCTGTATATGTTTATTTACCCACAACTGTTTCTGAAAGAGGAATAACCAGAACTACATAAAGTGTGTTTGACAAGACTCAGAGTTATATTTGAATCTTATCACAAGAATTGTTATTACCACTGTGCCTTGTCACATGAGATGTTGTGAGGAGTTTTGCACAGGAGGTAAGTACTTCACTTAAGGTCACCTGCTTGCTCAGAGAGGAAAAATGAGCAGGACAAAGGTCTGGAACTCTGTTCTTATGAAACATTACTGTGTTTTTTAATTTCTGGGTAAGAGTGGTTTTTTTGCATCTCTTACAAAGAGCATCCAAATTCATATTCAGTCAACAAAACCTGTATCTGAAGGCACAAAGCAATGTTGTGATTTCCATGACCTGTTGCATGGTGTGTGAGGGTCTTTGGAGCTCATAATCTCAGTAGGGCTGCATTCAAGGAAGGCAAATTTAGGCCATAGCGCTGCAGGAGCACAGTTGGTGCTGGGGAGCCTGTACCCCCACTGCACACATTTCAGAGCATGGAGATCCTTCAGCCCTCATCTTGTCCCAGAGACTGGAGAGCCATTGACTGTTGAAGTGAATGCAATGCCCATCTGGAACACATCTTTCATTTTAATTTTGCGTGAAAGAGGTTCAGTCTGCACATTTGCAATATGTACCAAAGCACAGTGAAGGGGGTGGGAATTCAATTCCTGAAGTCTGTTCCTGATTTAGAGTAACAGGCTAAAACAGATACAGTGATAACTAAAAAAAAACCCCAAAAGGTTGAGGAGAAGGTTGTTACCAGCAAAACGCAGGGTGCTCTCAAAAGAAAACATATGTATTAGAGATTGCAAGAGATTTGTTGAGCAAAGGTAATTGCATGGCAGGTCACTGTTCATCTCATGCAGCCACGAAACAGAAAACAAAGCCTTCTCCCTCCTGGTCACCCAGGGCTTGAGTGGGGACAGCTTACAGGACTCTCAAATCCAGACAGCTGCATAAGTCTATGTTTAAAAATGCCAAAATAACTCACCTCCCCACCAAGCCACACTTCACATTTACCCTTATGGTCACTGTGTAAGATACCCCTCGTTAGACCATGAGGATGATCTAAGTCTCCATCTGTTGAAGCAGCTGCATCTTTGGCAACCACCTGAAATTACCAGTGGTTGATAGTAAGTTCAGTTTGTATCCATATTGCTCATAAGGAATGGACCAGCAATCTAGCTCTTAATAAAAGTTAGGAAAAATACAGTTATTTGGGAAAAGGAGAGGTGGGAATGTAAAAATTGTTTAAAAATAATTCACAAAGTAAAGTCTTCTATACTGCCTGATTCCAATCACTGTTATTTTTTTCACAGATATTTCTTGGTGCATTGTCTTTTGTTTATTTTGCTAAAGCACTGTCAGGAAGTTATCTAAAAAGTACTATCACGCAAATAGAAAGAAGATTTGATATCCCTTCCTCTTTGGCTGGCGTTATTGATGGAAGTTTTGAAATTGGTATGTGCTGTAGAAACCCGTTTTTATTTTCAGAAAAAAAGAGTGATGCCATTTGTTGCAAGGAATGACTGTTTGCATCTCCTTGAACCATTAAAACTGAGTGAGATTCCCCCAGTAAAAATCCGTGGGACTGTCAGTGTGATTAGGCTGGATAGCATAGGGTTACTAATACAAGCAATTTGGCATAGTCCTAAATATTTTGTAATTTGATAAGCTTAGTGTTTGGCTAATTAATAGTAATAGAAATTTTGACTGTTGAGTTAGAATTTGCTTGTGCAGATTCATGCCTTCTCTCTGCTTTTGTCAATAATCCACTTCCCCCGCAAGTGTTTGCCCGTTGTGATTTACTAAGCAGCAGAAGTACAAACCTCTAACTGCAACCTACATTTATTGTGCAGTCCATCTCCTTCCCTCTTGCACTGAAATTTCCAGCATGACATTGTCTCTTATGATTTCATATTAATGAATTTATCTCGCTGATGTATAGTGGAGTGTGGTACTCATGGAAATGAAATCTTAGCCTAAGTATATAAAACTCTCTTTGATTCCCCTTTTCCTGCTCTTTTGGTTATTTGCTCTGTTCAGCTGGCACAATCCTCCTCCTCTTTTCCAGCTGTTCATCCCAAAGTGTATGGTTTTCTTATACCAGAATGCCTGGAAAGAGAGAGAAATGCCAAGCCCAGACCATCAGGCCTCTTTCCCTGAAAATGCTGCCTATACTACATACTAGGAATGGTTATTTTGGGGGATCTCTTATCAACAAGCAGTAAAACTCAGTTTTCCTTTCGTACTCTCAAGGGAACCTCCTAATCATAATTCTTGTAAGCTACTTTGGAGCGAAGCTTCACAGGCCAAGAATAATTGGAGCAGGCTGCTTAATTATGTCAGCTGGAACATTCCTAATTGCAATGCCCCAGTTCTTCATGGGACGGTAAGTGCAAAGTGATCAGTGTTTTACAACTGGGCTGTGCACACTGAATGCCAACTCACTAAAATATTTAGACATTGCTTATGAAGATCCCCATAGAAACAGGCATATGTGTGTGGTTAATTAATCTGATATTTTTTGTGAAAAGACTTATTCCTGTAGAGCAAATAATTTAACATGTATACCATTCTCAGTTGTAATCAACTTACTGTTTTATTAGTCTGTGACCTTGACTGGCCACATTTTGACATGGTTTAGGAATTGTTGAAGCATCAGTGAAGAAGTGATGACTGAATCTGAGTATTGAACACAAGCCAGAGGATACAGCACTGTCTGATCATCTCTTAGTCCAAATTCATGCATCAGAGCAGAGAAAGTGCCTTTTAAACTGAAATGCATCACTGTGACACAAAGAGAACCAACAGGTTCTATTTATTCCCTGCAGACCGTCATTAGCAACACTTGATGCAGATGAAATTTGTGCTTAAGTGCTATAGGCCATTCTGGTAGTAACAGATCTGATTGTTCTTTCTTATCAGTTCTTGTAAGTAAATACAACTTTCTTTTTTATACAGATACCGGTATGAAAGATTTCCTTCCACTGTCAATTCGACTGTTAACATCTCTCCATGTCTGCAGGATAAAAGCCAAACTCCACTCTCAGCCTTGGAAAAATCTCAAGCAAAAATAAATGCAGGTGAGAGGGATCTCTGTCAAATACTGTGATAAGCACCCTAAAATATATCACATGGCTCTAAAACTCTCATGCAATAGTTAATTGGAATGAAAAAAAAAAAAGAAAAAAAAAGGAAATCAAATCAATCTTTCACACAGAAAAGACCGATCTACTGGCTGAGGTAAGTTTATTAAAAATAAATGTATAACTGCCCACTGCCAAGAGTTTTTTCAGGCTGCAGCCTGTCCTCCAGCTTTACTATCTCCTTCAGCAACTTTCTGCAGCACAGGATTTTGCAGAAATGCCAATCTCCGTGGGGACCTTGGAAAGTCGTGGTCTTCTCTCTACTGGGAAATGGGCCTTTAGATTCTTGGCTCACTGGAAAGAGCCCCTTGGGTGTCCCAGCCTGCAGACCCTGTTTCTTGTTTCTCTCCCTGCACGTTTACCCCATTTTGCACACCACAAAGCTGTGTCCCCACTGGCTGCATTGAGTTCCTCATGGGGAAGGAACCTTCCTACCCCATGTCTGGCCATAACTAAGCTGTGAATGAGCAAATCAGACCCTCTATATGTCCCAAAATTTGTGTAGTTTTGCATCTCCATACCTGTGGATTAAATGTGGCTGCTCACTGTCATCAGTGTTTCCCAAATCTTTCCATCAGGAGATCCCAGTTTTGGTTAGAAGGAAGTGAAAAAATTTTCTGAAATAGAATGTGGTGACAAATTTATAAAATCAGTGAACTTCTAGTATCTTTGAGGCAGTTCATGCTAAAAATATGTCTACCTTAAGCTGATTGGGTTAAAATTGTTACCCCCACACCCCACAAGACATTTTTCACAGTTTTTTTACTGTTTGTCCCACATTAGAAGTATTTTAGAAAACCTGTCCATTCAGTGTCAAACTATTAAGAAAAACACATCATTGTGTCTCTTGTTATGTATTCAGGATGTGAAAAGGAAGCAGGCTCTTCCATGTGGATCTATGTTTTACTTGGAAATCTTCTGCGTGGACTAGGTGAAACCCCTATCCAGCCTCTGGGAATTGCATACATTGATGATTATGCCATAGAAGAGAATGCTGCCTTATATATTGGTAAAATAAATATTACTTTTTTTCCTACTGGATTTTTCCCTAGAGGAAACTGAGTCTTTCTGAATAATGGAATGAGTGTTATTAAATTAACTTGCCCTGATTTGTTTTGTTTGCATAATTTCCAATATTAAAATTTATTTAAGTCATGTAAACTCAAGGGACCAAGTTCACTTTTAATTTTACCAGCACAGTTCCATTATCTTAATTTGATGAAAGAATTTGACCTTAGGTTCCTGCTGTTACCCTAATCTTCCTAATTCTTCTGGATGTGGACTGCTGAGCCTCTGTGCACATTCAGTTCTCTGGCAAATGATAAAAACATGCACTCTTTCAAACACTTAAAATAGAATTTCAGCAGGCATTCAAAACATTCTCTCCGTATTCAGGCAGAATTATAAACAATAGTGCTGAGGCTTTAGAAAGCTGGTATTACTATTTTCGTGTGTTCATTGTCTGACCTCTGCACATTCATCTGAAATATTACCAAAAATTCCTTCCCCATCAGCATCTGGTCTTGACAAGATTCCAGTCTGGTACCTGGCAAAAACTCAGGTTCTCTCTGTAAAAGATTCAGTCTTCCCAGATGAATTTTGAAAATTCAAAATATTTGAAAACTTTGGCTGAGGGTGTAGGGAATCATATCATTATTGGATACCAAAACAATGGTATTTTTCAGCCTATTCAGGGCCCACCTCAACTTAAAGTGATGAGTTAAATAATTGCTATTTGCTTTCCACTTACTTTAGTCCAGTCAGCTAAAGAGTTTCTAGAATTATAGATGTCATACTCTGCTGTTAGGGGCAGAAGAACCAGAGGGTTTTTTGACTCAGGAATGTAACAGTCCCCTGTTTTTTATTACAGGCTGTGTACAGACAGCAGCAATTATAGGACCAATATTTGGCTTTCTTCTAGGATCCCTGTGTGCCAAACTTTACGTTGACATAGGCTTCATAGATATGGGTAAGTCAAAAAAGTCAGGGTTTAAAAATTCAGCCAAGCTCCAAAATCCCTTTATTTTAGACCAAGAACCATCTGGTTATGTATAAGGGGCTAATAGGGGTAGAGCAGGCACACATAGTGTGACTCCTGGGGATGGTCCTGTGCAGGACTAAGAGTTGGACTTGATGATCTTTGTGGGTCCCTTCCAACTCAGCATGTTTTGTGATTATGAAATAAAAAGGATGACAGCAATGG
>JAOXXN010000065.1:92295-132181 GCA_026770055.1 Myrmophylax atrothorax | reverse complement strand
GATCTTTGTGGGTCCCTTCCAACTCAGCATGTTTTGTGATTATGAAATAAAGAGGATGACAGCAATGGAGCGTTCCATGCAGAAAAGGCTGCCAAGAATGTGGGTGGGTGTAGAGGAAATAGGAGATCTGACTCTTCCTCATCCCCAGCAGATCTGCAGCAGGTGCCTCCAAGAGATGCCCTGATGAGGAGGCTCTGGGGAGACAGCCCATGCCAGGAGGAGGCAGGAGTAAGGCTCAGGATCCTGCATGTACATTGTTTAGTGTCCTGCTGTTGCCTAGAAATATAATTTGGCAGTGGCTACCACATCTCCTGGTTGCCTTCTGCCTGAAAAAATACCTTCCACCCTGTTCTTCCCTGGGAGTTTTTGTACAGAGCAGCCTGACTGGGAGCAAGTGAGTGGCTAACTGGACTGCCTCGTCTCCCAGGCCTTGCAACACTTCTGGGAATGTGCAATGGCACAGCAGTGTCAGGGCCAGGCTGCTGCTGCATCACAGCAGTCAGCCAGTCTTTGTTGTGTCCCCATCTGCTCCTGCAACACCCTTAGAGGTGCACAGCTAAACCTGGTGAGGTGGGGATGGATTCCTGTGGACAAAGTCCCTGCAAAACCACTTTCCTTGTTCTCAGTAAACACTCTCAAGAAGCATTTTTTTGTTTCTTCTCTGTTTTGGCTTTCTCCAGACAGCGTCACCATAACTCAGAAGGATGTGCAGTGGGTGGGAGCCTGGTGGCTGGGTTACCTCATAGCCGGTGCCATCAGCGTTCTGGCCGCCATCCCCTTCTGGTTCCTGCCAAAGCACCTCCCAAAGCCTGAGAGCAGGAAGGACTCCAGCACCTCTTCCGAGCAGTCCAAGTTCATCATTGAGGATAACAAGGACCAACACAACTCTTACCAGCAGCAAGCAAAGATTGCTGAGATGGCAAAAGGCAAATCACTACAGTTTCTTTCCTGGTTGTTGAGTTTTTCTCTCACAGGCTTCTATACTTTAAAGCTTTATACTTTCTGAGGTCCTATTTTAATGGCCTAAGAATTAATGATTTTTCCCTCAGGTGTCACTCTCCACCTAACTAACAGATACAAAAAGGGTCTTTTCATTGTTTGCTGGACCTGCTCTTGCATGCAGGATTTCTTCAATCTGGGATTTGTAAAATTATACTAGTGGCCCAGCAAATATCATGAAACCCTGCAAAATATTTTCATTCACAGATAGTGATTGTTGCAGAAGCAGTGATCAAAAAACCTCCTTGGTTTTTGCTAAACTTTTTTGTCTATGTTCATTCATTAGAAAAGCACATACAATATCTGATCTAAATAAGGATGGGCAGAGACTAGTTGCATTATTGTAGGCTATCTGGATTTAGGCAGGAGCTGGTTTGCACAATTGCATTTCCTTGGCATTACTTTGCCAAAAGCATTTTCCCTCAGTATTTGAATCTGTGACCCAGTATGTCTGTGCTTACTGTCAGCTGCGCTGAGCACTCTCTGCCCCAAATTATGCTGAAAGGTTCTGTGTCTGTTGAGGACACAGAGAAACCAAATCAGTCCTGGTTTATGATGGAAATAGGGTATATTGTGGGATATTGATGCTTAGTGTTTTGTTCCACTGTTCCCCCATCCAGCAATGGAGAAGCTCTTAGGAGCTTCATGGAACTTCAAGGATTCCTTCTGAAATGTTCTGCAGTCCTTTCTTTGGAAGGTGCAAACAGGCCACAAAGCATTATTCACAGCAGTTATTCTCTCTCTGGTCTGCTTGTCATTTCTGCTGTTTTGTCTTGCAGACTTTTTTCCATCACTGAAGATCCTCTTTGGGAATCCAATTTACATTCTGTATTTGTGTGCAAGTATCATTCAGTTCAATTCTTTAATTGGCATGGTGACATATAAGCCAAAGTATATTGAACAACAGTATGGACAAACATCTTCAAAAACTAACTTTGTTATAGGTAACGCTATACCTGCTTCTTACTATCTTTAAAATGGACATTTTAGGAGTGGCATGTACATTCATACAGGGAAAATTGTATTCTTTCAGGATGTGTTTATTTCTTCTCCTTCCTTGTCTGACTTTAAGTAGTAGCTTATAGCAGGTAAGTTATTTCATTTCTTCTTCAGCACTAGTTAGCTCTGAGTTTATCTATGCAAGAATTACTGTGAAAGTTTGCATTATTTGATACCTTAATTCCCATTTAACCAGAAATTTTAAAAATAATATAAGTTTATCACAAGAAAAAAATTGAAAACAGAATTAATTTTTAAATACTTTACAGAAGACAGATCTGTTTCCTTGCTTGCTTCTCATTTATTTCAATGAAATGAAGATAACTCAGTGAGTGCTAAAGGACTGACCATGAAGTAGTGTCATATTACCAGTGATTTCTTACTTTCTGAAGAGGCTGTTATTAAATAAAAGGAAGGCAATTCATATCCCCAGACCTTCTGTACAGCACAAGGGACAGAGACGCTGCTTCTCCCTTTGGGTACCGTGGTGGCCATTTTTGTAGATGACTTCAGGATGGTGAACTCGAATGCCCAGTTGCTGAACCTGCATTCAGGCTTGAGTTCCATGCCTAATGTCCAGGGATTCAACAGCATTAAACAGCAAAGAGGTTTACATCTACCCAATACAGAGGGAACTGCCTTGTTACAGAGTAGCATTAGTTGCACAGCAACAGAGGTATATATGCAGAAAAGCTGTATTGATCCATTGTGCTATGTTAATTCCTTAAAGATAGAAGTTGGAATTTCCTGGCATGGAGTGCCTCGAAGCAAGGAGAAATCTTCAACTATAGTTGATGGCCAGAGAAAGTGCAGAAAACAATCCCTACATTCAGTACAGCACTTCCAACTGTATTTAAAGATTTTCTAGAGCTAAGCTTTTGTGTATGTGCAAACTGAGTGAGGATTAAGAACCATTTGATTTCACTGAGCATAGGGAATATATCCAACAGAAAACAGGTGATGACTTGGCTAGGGAAGGATCCTGACTGAGTGTCTATCCCTGCAGTGAGGTGGTTTTCTCTCCTCCTTTTCATTTCTCTTCAAATCCACCTTTGCTGAGGGCTGACTATAACTTACAATACGTATTTCACTTTCCCTATCTTTTACTATTTTTGTTCAAAAAAATTATCACAATCTCTCTGATAGATATCAAAATTACCAGAGCAATTTGAAACACTGAAAAAAAAAAAAAAGAAAAATGAAAAGCAAGTCTTGCTCCAGATTTCATAAGACTGTAGGTAAAACTAAGTTTTTCCCCTAGAAATGAGCAGATCCTCCACTGACAAACTAGCAACAATCACCTAGATAAAGAAATTGGAAGATTGTTAGCTAAACTTTATCAGTAATCTCTCTGTCAAAGAACTGGCAAAGAAGCATTCCCTGGGAGCAACTTCTTACCTTGGTAACAATCCAAAGATCAGTTCAAGTCCAGACTAAATAAAATGCCCTGACTGAAGATCTTTTATGTTTCATTCATTCATCTTATTGCTGCAGCTGTTTTTTTGGCTGGGAAGGTTAGTTAGTCCATTGAGCTGGGCTTTTCATTAATACAGATTTTTCTGTTTGATTTCAGGTCTTATCAACATTCCTGCTGTGGCCTTTGGCATATTCTCTGGAGGACTGGTCATGAAAAAATTCAGAATTGGTGTTTTAGGGGCTGCAAAACTTTCCCTGGGATCATCTTTCTTTGGTTACCTTTTGCTCCTCTCATTATTTGCGATGGGCTGTGAGAACTCAGAAGTAGCTGGCCTGACTGTGTCATACCATGGGTATGCTGGGAAGGGCACACTGCAGTACAAAGTGCCATTGCAAACCAAACTCCTTCCTCATTTTATTCCACAAAATATACACTGTTGAAATGAGAATGATGGACCTAAATATGCTTCCCAGAAATTTGATTCAAAGAGGTGGAAACCACTCCAGAGGACACTGCGTCAGAACCCTTTCATGACTGTGGCATAAACCAGAAGGGTTTATGTCACAAGTGCAGATAATTTTTCTGATTACTTTTTGGTTATTATTTCCATGGGACACATCCTTTGAGCCTAGTTATTTCTGGAAATGTGAGATCCTCAGCAGTGAGGATTAAGTTAATTGTTCCTTGCTTCTGTGTGCTAAACAACGAATGGCATTTAGTAGCCTCTGAACCCAAAACTTAAGGATTAATGGATTAACCATGAGTAAGCCTTGATGTCAACCCTGAGGTACACCTGTGGCTAGCACTTTTGGTCACTTCTGCCCGTGCTGCTCAGGTTTTGGGAGGAGTTTCCAACACTGACTCCACAGCAGCTCCAGGAGCTGCTCCACTGGTGCCTTCAGCAGCAGATGGCTGAAGTTGGCAGATTGTGGTGACACAAGGTATTAGACCCTCAGTTTGGGTGAATCCCATTCTGATCAGCTTCTCACTAACTTCTACAGAGACCGTTTTCCACTTGGTAACTCAATCCCCTCCTTGCCATTTATCCAGTTTTGTTAGAACTGCATGAAGCCTCAGATAACTTAAATCTTAGAAAATCTGAGAAAATGCATGAATACAAATTGTTGGCTGTCTCCCTTAATAAGGTAGCTACTATCACACAGTAGAGGGTGGGATATTGTTAAAACATGTTGATAACACAGAAATAAGAATTTCCACTGCTGTGTGGATTTGATGAGACAACCTTTAATGGACTACAGAGGGGAGGTCTGGCCTGGTGCACCTGTCAGAGAGCACAGCCCATGATTTGCTAATGAACTCCTCTACATCTGCTAGAAAACATGTTTGCAATTTCTCTTTTTTTTCCTCAGAACTAAACAGTTGACAGATTACGAGCAAGCCCTGTTTTCAGAGTGCAATTCAGGCTGCTCATGTTCCAAGAACGACTGGGACCCCATCTGTGGAGAAAATGGAGTTACCTACATTTCTGCCTGTCTCGCCGGCTGCCAGGCAGCCAACGGCAGTGGGATAAACATCGTAAGGCAGTCTTTCATTTCCATATGTGATGTGATATTTTTCCAAATACAACCAAGTCTGTCAGAGTACGTGTATTAAAATTGAGTAAGGCACATCCTTTTCAACCCTAAAGTCCTCAGGTTTTTTTAGCCATCTGCCACCCTCATTTAAAAATTTCTCACTTTTTCTGTCCAGCAGAAATCACAAGCAGAGGGTACAAGAGGGGATTTTATTTAGCTGTTGGCTACCAACACTTTTGGAAAAAAACCCTTACAAAATACATTCATCAACAGTTAATAACTTATAGTTTTCTCCTTCAATAAATAAGCCTTTTCCTTTTGCTAAACATTTCCACTTTGGATTTAAACTTTGAGCTACCCAGAAAAGCATGATGAGCATTCCTGAACATCCACTTCTCCACCATTAAGGCTATCATACACTTTTGCCTGCTCTCTTCTAGGTATTTTTTAACTGCAGCTGTGTGGGAACCTTTGAATCTACACAAAGCTCCTCAGCTGTGGTGGGACCATGCCAAAAAGGAAATGAGTGTCCAAAAATGTTTCTCTATTTTTTAGTAATATCAGTTATCACTTCATACACTTTGTCAGTAGGTGGCACACCTGGATACATCCTGCTTCTAAGGTAAGAAATCATTTCTGCTAGCACTGCCAAATGTTTTCAAGATGTTTCAACATATGTGACTGGGTCTCCCTCCCCTCCTAGTATTCCAGTATTGTGAAAAGTTTTCAGCTATGCAAGGTGACTTTTAAAACAGGTGGGTTTTTTTACTATTGAAAAGCATCCTAATAATTTTACAATGAGTTTTGTACCATCGATGCAACAATGTGTTTATGATAACCTTTACCAGCAATATCTTTCTGGTTTCAAACATAAGAGACCAAGTTATAGTTTATACCACAATCCCCTTCCCTTAATGCCTTTTACATTACCAGAATGGTGTTATAAGACCTCCCTGCAAATGGAAATTAGCTCTGTCTGTGCCAGTGTGTGCACATATATGTATATGAGCTGCCAGTTTTCCTCACTTGCTGTCGATACTACATGGAGGTGATCTAACCCAAACCATCTATACACACTCAACTCTTCTCCTCTAGCCCATTTTATTATTCCATATAATTGTTCTGTACCAGATTTTCCTCTTCAAAACAAAGATTTATTTATCATGGGAATTTTTTTTTCTGTTGTGATAATCACAGATTTATTAAATGCCTGTCCCAAGAGATTGTTCCAATATGTATTTAACTTCTGGGACTGTTTCTCCATCACTGAGTGTAAGCTTTGAAACTTATTTTAGAAAGTGCAAAAGGCATGTAATACTACCAGGACCTAATCTGGATTTTTGTCATCTTCTTGCAATTTTTGGGTTCCAAGTGCTGCTCCACTCTGTTTTGGAAAGCTTTCTTTCTCAGTTCCTTTTTCCAAATTATTTTCAGATGGGCACATTGTACTTCTCAAACAAAACAACAGTAAATCCAGACTAACTAATCTTTAGTATTATAATAGTGTTTTCTTGCCCCAAAATTCTCTTTGGGTTTGAATGAAATTTTCTGGAACAGGCCCTGTCTTGAATGTCTTCATATCACATGGACAAAGCTAGTGCTAGAACTGGCTGAATATAGTCTTTATGGAAAAAACTAAATAAAGAAATGTGACTTCAGCTATGGTTCCATCACAATCCTTGAATCAGAGCCAATATTCTCACAGAGACTTTCAGAAATGGTTGAGGTGAGGGTCCTTCTCCACTGCCCTATACAAACACTACCATGAAAGTGCCTTAAGCCATAGAAGCCACATAACGTTCCTCATGGACCTTGCAGGGTTTCCACTGAGAACTGCAAAAACACACTGCATATCTCTCTTTCCCCAAGGTTTCACTCCAAGAACAATCATATTATAATCCATTTTAGACAATTTTTACTGAAGCTTATGCATCACTAAACTGTCCATGTGCCAAGATGAGGATGATTCATGAATTGAGAGCTTGCAGCAAAGCCTTCAGGATTTATGCCAGATTGCTCTCTGTGGTTACTTCTGACACATTGGATAAATATGGGCATGGGACTATGCAGAGATGAAGTTTCCTTTCCCTTCCCCTCTACATGATGTCTCCTTTCTCTCCATTAGACATAGAGTAGAAAGTGTAGAAATGTGGTACCACGCAGGGCCTCAAAGCCATCGTAGCCACCCTCAACCTCCTGCTTTTCATCTTGTTTCCACTGCATAAAAAAGTGTTTGGGAGGAGATGTTCATATTTGAACACAGAGCTGCCAGCACTTCTCAGCCCTAAGAACTTGTTCTTGGGAATCTAATGCTTAATGGATTTATTTAGAAATGCTTAGAAAGGTATTCAATTACAATACTAAAACATTTTATATGTGAAATCAGCAGAACACTCTTATTGATTCAGCTCCAAAACTTTTATTAGTGTTGAAAATCATTTTACTTTGAGAGACATTTAACTGAAACTGAGAAGCTGTGTGCTTTCCTGTTGGATTGAAGGTATCCACCTCTGATGTGCAGCTAAGTAAAACATGTTTCAGTAAATTCAATCCTTTTTTCCTTTTGGTTTTGTTTTTTCTTTTTTTTTTTTTTATTTCCCTGCACTGCAAATGACCTGTGGGCACAATTCCAGTTTAAGCTCATGCTTACTTTTCTCTTTTCTGTAATCCATCACTGACTGACTTTCCCTGAAAATCTGGCTGAATTGAAAGCGTGCTTCTGTTACCAGAAGGAAAATAAATTTTCTTTGAAAACAAATAGTCCCAAGATCAAGTTGCAGACTTCGTTATGTACTTTTTCCAATGATCTGTTTTTTAAAATTATTCCGTATTCAGTCGCTCTGTTAAGATTCCAGCATTTAAGCAATCTGATGTTTTCTGATGAGCAGATATCATTGCACCTGCCATGGAGCACAAATACAGCTAAATCCCTTTAGCCTTTAGATTTAGTGGCATTCTCCCTAAGCATTTACACAACTGAAGCAATTGAAATATGCTTACAGTTAGTGACCGAGTCATTTGTTGAAAGATCCTTTTGCTGGTGTTAGCCCAATTACAATTGTCAAGGAACTTGGGAAAGCCCTAAAGTTTTTGGAGAAAAATACACTGCAGGTCAGATAGCTGTTGTTCAAGCACTGACTATTAATAGCTGGTGATTAGGCAGTGAAAAGGAAGTCTCAGATCTCTCTGAGAGGTCTGGCTATCACTCAGGATCACAAAGAACTCCTGTTTCCGTGCAAAGACAATACAAATGCTCAAACGTCTTTTTTTTTGTTTCATCTAAAAGAGAAGACTTTTTGGCAGGATATAAATCCTATGGAACACATAATAAATATCCATTTATTGGTTTTTATTTTCCAATTTTGCTTTCTGTGTCCTCAGATTTGTTTAGAAGGACACCAGACTGAGGCTTGCTTGTGTAACACATCTGATAGGAGAGCAAGTCACTGTTCTTCCAGCTTAAAATCATATTGCAGTCATGCCTACATAGATGGCAGTGCTTGTATAAGCCACAATGCAACAAACTGTGTGATGGTAATCCATGACCATGGCATTAGAGAATAGAGTGTGGAGTTTATAAAATGAGGTGCACACAATTTTTTTTTTTACTATGATACATCAGTGTTGTATTCACTGAGTCACAGAGTGATTGGGACTGGAAAGGACCTCTGGAGATCATCTAGTCCAGCCCCCCCGCCAAGGAAGGTCATCTGCAGGTTGCACAGGGTGGTGTCCAGGCAGGTTTTGAGTCTCCCCAGAGGAGACTCCACAGCCTCCCTGGGCAGTCTCTTCCAGTGCTCCATTACCCTCAGAGCAGTTTTATCTCACATTCAGATGGAACTCCCTATGTTTCACTTTGTTACTGTTGTTCCTTGCCCTGTCACTGGGCACCACTGAAAAGATTCTGACCCTATCCTCTTGAAACCTGCCCTTCAGACACGTATGCATCAGATTCCCCCTCAGCCATCTCTTTTCCAGGCTACCTTCTTCCTTGTATGTCCTTTATGGCCTTTCTATTTTCACTAAATTTGGGGAAGATGACCCAAATATCATTCAAAATAGGGGTTCTTAATCCTGTTCTGGCAGCTACATTGGGAGATAAAAAAATCACTGGTGGGGGACAAAAGAGCTAATTCTGTGATGACTTTATTATATTTAAAATATATTCCCAATTACATGAATTTCTGCAGAAGCTCAGCCCATCCTAGTTCAGAGCACATAGACTGGACTTCCAGAGTATTATGTTCATCCTTAGTGACAACGAAGTTTTAGCCCACTTTTTTTCCTGTTTTATAATTAATAGAATGACTGTGACAACAGAGTTTTATCAATTACCATATTGACACATATGTTACTCACCTCACTTATCAAATATTTCCCTGTTTAATCACGTGACTGGGACAACTGACTTGCTAAAAGTGAAGCACGTACCCAGACTTGTGCTGAATTAGGTTTTGTAACAGGCAGTCTGACACATGCTGGAGGCAACAGCACACTCGAGTCGCTGGTGAGGGAGCAGCAGGTGAGTCCTACAAATCTGGGTGGCTTCATACACACACTGCTGGTGGCATGGCTGTGAAAGGCAGGCTGCTCTCCTGCCCAACACCTCTGCTTTCCTCCATGGGCCAGGATGGTGATCTAAGGCTGGAGCAGGGCTGATCTGGAGCCAGAAGCACTGAGTTGTGTATTAGGCTCCCCCAAAAGCTCAGAAAAGCCCAAGCACAAATTCTCTGTCAGAGAATGGCTTGGAGGGTTTACCTTTACAGGAAGTGTGATCCTGATCCTAGATACGGTGCAATGAAAAGCGAGTGCCTAAATACCTTGTACTAGCCTGGGTCATGATTCTGACATTCAGAGTGTGTTTAACCGAATAAGACTGTCCAATGGATGCATGATTTCACAGTCATTTTTATTGCCCTGTGTGGGTAACCACTAAGTGCTGATATCATCTGAAAATCTACAACCATCTTAAAATGTGATATTGAGTATAGATGTTCAGAATTCCTAGATTCTGTTCTGATTTTATCCCATCTTTTACACATTTCTGTAATTTGGTTGAAGTCAGTGATATTAAGGAAAAAGTCACATTTCTTTCCTTCCTCTTGCTTTCTAATTTTGTTCAAATTATCAACAATCAATTCTTTATTTCTATTTAACACCTTATTATTATTATTATTATTTTTAGATGCATTAAACCCCATTTGAAATCATTTGCACTTGGTATCTATACCCTGGCAATAAGAGTGCTTGGTAAGTCCATTTGTACTCTTCAGTCTCTTTTAATACACTCCTCACTAATCATTTCTCTTAGAATTAAGGTTTGTTTGTTGGAAAGAACAATGCATAACTGATGGGTACATATCATATGAATGAAAAAAAATAGGAAAAGCGTTGGGAAAAGGAAATAACTTTGTACTTCCTAAATTGTGTGACTGTGTCTCATTAAAATATACATGGCCAATATCCATAGAGATGACAAGTGATCCTTCAGACTATGAGGCTAACACAAAAATTACATCTTGTCTCTCCTTACTCAGCAAGCATAATAGGACAGCCATGACTGAGAATCTGTGATTGTTTTTCAGGCATATTTTCATTGGATTCAAAAAGAATTAGTCTGAGTACAGGTGTGCCTGGGGGGAGGGTTCACTGCAGCCTCGTGGTAGAGCTGCCTTTAAGTTTTCACTCAAATCAAGAGTACCATGAGATGCCAGTGAACTGGAGATCCTAAAATCCTCTAGGTCTTCACAGAGTACAAAATAGCAAGAAGCAAGTCACCTACTTAAATAGAGCAGACTTAGATGAGCTGGATGAAAAGGCATCAAAACAAGCTGTTCGCTGCTTTCTCATGCCTTTGCAGGCCAAGACCTTTCCCTGCAGGCTTACTTTCTTTTCCAACAACCATGGGTGGCTCCTCAAATGGCACAGAGTCCAAGATGTCCCCATTAGCACATGATGAAAGGCCTCTCCATCACTCACAAGCACTGCAGTAGGTTTGTCCCTGCCATAGCAGGACCTCAGGATACTTGCAGGATACTGGTTGCCCCACTGCAGACTCCCAGCCCTGCTGTCTTCCTCCCTTCTCATCCTTCTCAACCAACATGCAGGACACCCTCTACACCCAAGCTGAACAGGTTCCATCGCTCTCAAGAAAGGAGAAGTATCTCCTTTTTTTTTTTTTCTCCAGAGGTGTCCCGCAGTGTGAGGAAACCAAACCATGGCCAGTGCTCCTTCCGCTGGCTTCCACAGGCTTTTTGATGTTCTGCCATGTTTCCCCAGCTTCCCACAGGGAGGAAAGGGCGGTGTGTGCCTGAGCAGCGCAAGGCACGTCTTCTGGACCCAGCAAACATTGTGGAAGTGTCATTGCTGTTCGAACATGAACATGTCTCTAGATCAGAACTGATCACCCTGGAAAGTAACTTTCTTACCTGTATTTGTTTGTTAAATACATCCAGCGGGAATTCCAGCCCCAGTTTATTTTGGAGTAGCCATAGATACCACTTGCCTGAAATGGGGAAGCAAAAGGTGTGGAGGAAGAGGAGCATGCAGACTCTATGACTCCAGTGCACTCAGGTAACAGCTCTTCTGCATTCATCCTTTAACTTGTGTTCCTTAAGTACATCTATGCCTGGCACTGGTAGAAGAATTTCTGTTAGAAAATTTGAGCGAAAGAATTGAAACTGAATGAAACACTCTGACTAACAATGCTAACAAAAATGTTTGTGTTTCAGCATTCTCTTTTGATTTAATGTCTTTTTCTTTTTTTTGAGGGAGAGGGGATCATCCTGTTTCAATATCAGCTGAAAATATTTGTCACTTAATTATTGACCTAAAAATATTGAGGTTCTGTTGAAACCTCGGTTTTATGCTAAAGCTTTCCCCATTTTTCAATGACTCTGCTGTCATACTGAGTAAATAAGTAGAAGGGGTATTTTTTTTTCCATGTTGGAGCTGGACCCAAAATGCTACAAGGCAAAGGTGCCACAAAGCCCCTTGGCTTATCTAGAGGCTTTAGTGCAGTATTGTCTTTATCAATTTGTTGCTGGATGACAATAATTATCTGAATGATTAACATTCATGAAAGATGTCACCAGAAATAAAGAATGGAATAACAATGGTAAGAGGAAAATGGGAAAGCATGTTGTCCTTTCCCCCCACCCCCAGGAAAAAAATGTTTTGAAAACTTGAAGGAAAGAGCTAAAGATCAGTTGGGACTCTTTTTGCTAATAAAACATGATGATGTGTTTGCTGCTGCTGTTATTGTTGCTGTCATTATGCCTTTAAAGCAAAAATGCCATCAAGTGGTCTTGATATCAACTGGTACTGTTTATGAAGCAACCAAAAAATAGAGTAATTGCACTAAAAATATTAGTGCTATTCTTACTGAAGCACATTGGGGTGGAGAGGGTCAGTCAATGCCTGAGATGCTTTCTTGGCCACAGACCAGACACCTGACCGGGGTGAGCTGACAAACTCCCCTCTCCAGGGTCATCCCCGTGACTGGAGAGTGTTCCTACTCAGCCTTATGGCATGAGAATATGAATATGTTCTTGATACCTTCTAATGAAATGTTGCCTTCGAAATAGGCCCTGATCAATAATTTCTCTCTCAGGTGTGTGTACCTGGGGCTGACTTTGGTGTTGGGCACGGTGTCCATTTTCTTCCACCTTGCTGTCCTTTGGGTGCTCCGGAAAAGGTCTTCTCCACCAGATGAGACCCTCTCAGCCAACAGGGAGAGAGGCACCTGTGGGACAAAGAGTAGAAAAGACAATTTTGTCAATAGTGACTGTTTAATTCAGTCAACTTACTGGCCAGAAAAGGAGACTAGGCTTTAGGAAGACTGAGATCTCCATCATGATTTTAACCAGTGAGTGGTGTTCCAGGCAAAAACTCAGCATCTGTGAAGCGGCATCTTAGTATCCACCCTGAAAATTTTCAACTTTGTGTAATTTTCACTGTAAACACCAAAAGCAAAAACAACAATTTTTAGCACGTGTGCAGCTCTGAAAACACTGCTCATCCTTTTTTCTACTGAGTGAGGTGATTTCTTATGGCTGGGGAGGTGTAGCTTCCTCCCTCACCAAGAAACCATTTTTACAGCTGCTCCTCAGCTCCCTCCCTCCTCGTTAAGCTGCAACAGCCACTGCTGGCCCTGGTTTCCTTCTGTGTGGGAACAGTAGTGGGGAGGCTGCCATGTAGCTCTCTCTGCCATGGAACCAGCCCAAGAGGAGCTGGTGCACAAAACCTACATGGCAACCTGGAAGGTGGAGGGATCTTTGGTCCATAGCCCGTGCTTGCAAACTGCGGCACAGGGCAGGAGGAAAGTGGTTTGAAGGAAGGTGGAATCAGCTACAGGCTCTGGGCACCACATGAATTCAACCCATAACACAGGACATCAGATGTTGTGGTTCGGGATCCTTTTTCAAGTAGCTCTGTTACAGCATGACAATAACAGTAATAAAATTTGCCATTGCAGTCAAAGAGACCGCAAGAGTATCATCCAAAGGAAACTGGAATAAAAATAGAGCTTTTTTAGGTTTCCAGCAGTTTCTTGCTACTTGCTAGTACTCAGTGTACTAAATAATTTCATGCACTTTATTCAATGTAATAACACCATGATAAAAGATACGTATGATTTATTTTTTAACAAGCTATGACAAGAGAGCTTGGGAAAATAAAATTAATTAAAAGACCAGGTGACTTGGGGTTTTTCCTTTTAATTTATTGTATTTTCTAGCTGTCACTAAGATATGTATTATAGTACCCCTTTACATAAAATATTTGCAGTCTGTCAATATTTGGTTTTAAATATATTTGGGTTGGTTGTGGAATACAATGGAGAGCTGGTTAATGCCAAACAAAATCTTAAGAAAGCTTGCACTGAAAAAGATGGAGCACCGCTGCAATATCCCTTTCGAATGTTAGAGAACAGGCTTCCCGCTTCACCATGATAGCAGCCAAACAAACCCATATCACATCCCTTGTGTCTCAGCAGTGACTGTAGGTGCCCTGCTGCCAAGCTGAGCATGCAGGTCAGAGGCAAACGTGGAGCCTCTCCTGTGGGATGCATGGGAGGGAACACGTGTAAGAATGGGATTCACTGGCCTTTATAAATGGTAACTGTTTACACTGTGCCATCAGGGAACTACCTGATCTATTTAATAGGAACACCAAGAAGGAGGATGGTGCTTAAGCACCAAATATCTGCAGAAGGTAAAGGCTTTAAACCCATCACTGGAGAAAGTGCAGTTATCAGAGGAAGGACCAATGTGGCCCATTAGTTGCTACATGGATGAGTGTTTAGACAGTGTCCTGGAATATGGGAGACCTGGTCTTCTGTCCCAGCAATTTGTCCCCCAAGATGAGTGTCAGAGGCTACAGGCAGTGGAGTGCTGGAGAGCTATGGCTGTTCACTTTGTCTTGTATAACTGGATATTGAACTAAACAAACATAATTAAAATAATTTGAAGTTTTATGAATATGGGACTAAATAAAGAATTTTTGCTAGGGTGAATCATAAAAATGGCATTCCAGTCTTAGGTCTCATTCATACTACACCATCATAAAACCAGCAGAAAATGTCAAGAATGATACTTGGAGCTTTCTATAGCATCCTTGGGAGAGCACTTCTATCAATGAGCTGTCAGATCCAGCGAGAGAAAGGAGGAACCCAACTTAAGTACACGTTGGGATGAAAAAGGAGAGATATCTGCATTTTGCTCAGTGTTTGATGTTGCATGTGTGGTCAAATAAATTGGGATGATTCCTAATTTGTGAATCAGTCCTGGCAGATTTTCTGGCAGGGACACTGTTGATGAGCAATGCTGAAGCTGTCACAGAGGCAGTTCTGCATGTGCCTGGCAGCAAGATGGCCAGAAAAATTCACTGTCTGGGATAGAGTAAATTCTCTTCTTAAGAACTGATACAGTGCTATGTTCTGGGTTTAGTATGAAAAAGATGTTGATAACACAGTGATATTTTAGTTATTGTGAAGCAGTGCTTATTCTGAGACAAGGACTTTACAGTTTCCCATGCTCTACTAGTGAGAAGCTGCACAAGAAGCTGGGAGGGAGCACAGCCAGGACAGCTGACCCAAACTAGCCACCCTAGAATGTCATTTCTAGTATATAAACTCCAAGGGAATTGGCCAGGAGCAGCCAATCACTGCTAGGGACTGGACTGGGCATCAGTCAGCAACTATATTGTGCATCAGTTGTCTTTCTTGGGTTTTTTCTTCTCTCTTTTTGTTGTCTTCCTTTCCATTGCAATAATTATCTTTCTATTATAATTATATTTTATTTCTGTTATTAAACTGTTCTTAATACATGGATTTTACCTTTTTTTCAATTCTCCTCCCCATCCTAAATAAAAATATCCTACCCTAGTTCAGAAAGAAACAGGGGGGAAAAGTCAGCTTCTTGGGTTATCTTCTATGCTTATATAAGCCTGGACTTAGTGAATAAGTCTTTTAAAACATGGGCTTTCCTTCCATATCCCATTTTTTTTCATAGTATTACTATAAAGGAATTTGTTTCATTATAGTTAGAGAATCAACACTTTTTTCCTCTCACACTTCAGCAATGATAGATATATGTCATTCTAAATTTGGACTATTTTCAAGTCTGCTACTTTATTTCAGTACCTCAAGTAGTAATGTGGATGCATGAGGGAGTGTCTGACTACTGATACATATTCTGGATTTGTTGTAATACATGTAGAATAGTCTCTATGCTAAGGGATTTGGATCTGTCTGGACCTTCCTGCCAGAATTCTTCATCTTAAACTGTATCTTCAACAGGTTCTGTCTCACAAAGTGTAACCAATTTGAATCCTTTCTTTTCTTTCTGGAGTTAGAGATATTAAACCAAAATTGTGACACTGCAAAGAAGTAAGACACCTTTCGTTTTCAAAGATGAGATTGCTAAGAGAATTGACTGAGGTGGTTTCTCACACTTTGATGTCAGCCTTTCAGGCCAGAGTGGGACTCACAACCTTGATTAGAAATACCCATGTGCTGTTTGCCATGTGAAAAATGGTATAATATAGCAAGGCCCCTGATGGGCACATGGCACAGGAAAGGGCAAGGGTGCCAGGCCGTGTCACATGATGGGACGTGCAGCCAGGCCTGGGGCATATGACACAACACACATTTCCTCCCATACCTCTGGGCAAAAAATGCAACACTTAAGTGAAAAAGTATGTTTTACTTACAGGCACATCATTCAATCATGTCAGGAGGGAATCATCCAGAACTTCTACAAAGTAAAGGAGGCATAAAGATGAGGTCAGAAGACTGGGGGACAATGCATTTTCATGCCTTCCCAGCATGTGAGGGGAAAGAAGCATCAGTATAGGATGAAGTATCTTCACGTCACAGAGAGTAGTACAGCGACCCCATCCTTGTGCCCCTATGAAATTGTTACATATGAACCTGTAATCTGAGGAAATTAGCTAAAAACAGAGATCAAAGGGTGTGAATGTATGAAAAAGAATACACATGCTGAATAATGCTAAATTGACTCCTTGAAGTACTCAAAATAATAAGTAAAATTTATGAAGATATGAAACAACTATTGTAAGATTTTTAAAGAACAGCAATAGGTATAATATGAGAGAAAATATTGACAGCACCACTTTGTCTGGTCTGACTGTTGATGACACAACATGCACCTTAATTCTGCATACATTAAAAGAAAAACAAGTTACTAGAACTTGCATCCAGAAGTTATGAAGGGTACCGTACACAGATGTGCAAGTAGCTAGGTCACAGGGGTATTTTAAAAATACTTGCAAATAGATAAACATAGTTAATAATTATAGTAATCTAGACCAAAGGCTGTTGCCCAGAGGGACCATAGGTCTGACCCAGGCTGGTTGTCTCTTTTTGTACCCTGGAACATCACTAAGCAAGTGCTGCCTGAGGCAATTCTTCATCCAGTGCTAATCAACCTCCAGAATAAAGAAAATCCATGATTGCTGTAAAAATTATGAGACCAATTTAAATGTAGGGCCCTTTAATGGTGATTTAAAGTGCTTGTTAAAAGGCCATTACTTAAGCAACATGTGCTTAATATCAGGAGGTTAGTTAAGTAACAGCTCATCCCAGATTAATATAGTTCATTGAATTTTGAAGAGAGTAAATAAGGAAAGGATTTAGTGGAGAGCAAGAGGAGCACATTCTCACAGCTGGGTGGTGACCAGGTCAGGAAGCTCTCTCTCATGGCTGTCGAGCATGGTAGTTTTGAAAGGTTGTTGTACAGTTGCATCGGAACCCTCTTGCTGATCCTTCTAAAACAAGATGCGGAAAAATGGGGACTGGTTTAGAAAAAAAGAACCTATGATGGTGTTACGTATTTAATTTATTTCACTCAGCAAAGGTAGACTATGTCACAGTGCCTGGAAAACTAGCTGGATAAAACTGTGTTGGAAATGAGATATTTTTTTCATTAGAACAACTGCCTTTGTGATGTTTCTGACATCTGATAGATTTTTCTGTCGTGTACTCTTTAAATCAAGACTCTCCATTCTTGTAAAAGGTCTGCTCTAGTTTAACAAGACAGATGAACAGCTCAGTGGAGTGTTGTTGTATCTAATGCCAGGTATTCAATTACAGGAACCACAATAATTTTTTTAGCCCTGTTATCTCATTTAATATCCCAGACCACGTGAAGCTGATGGGGGGTTTGCCCAGGAATTTCACCTGAAGAGTGCATGGTTTTTGTTTCTGTTCTGCTGTGATCCAGCGCATATTTGGATTAGCTCCTACAAAGGACTAAGTACTCCCACTGCCAGTGACTTGAATTTCAATTCCGTGTCTATAATAACAACTCCAATCCCAGCTGCTGATTGCAGCAAATACACTGCAAAGATACACTGTACAATCAGCATTAATATATATCCTTTGTACTTTAAGTAGAAAGATAAAAAACATCATTAAAGCAGCACATCCTGATTGGCTTTTCCCCAGATAGATGCAGGATCAAATCAATGGCAAAATTATTGAGTTCTTACGAAAGACAAATACTCCACAGAGCAGTGGAAGAATCAAGTTCCAGA
This sequence comes from Myrmophylax atrothorax, assembly GCA_026770055.1. NCBI lineage: Eukaryota > Metazoa > Chordata > Aves > Passeriformes > Thamnophilidae > Myrmophylax > Myrmophylax atrothorax. Next base: position 114,175 of record JAOXXN010000065.1, on the reverse strand, counting down.
TAGTAGCTAAGATGGCCACAACAATTTAGCCTCTCAGCATGCTTTTTATTTTAAAATGAAACCAGACACACTCAAACAGGAGCACCAAGAAACCTTTTCCATTATTATAAAGGTTTTTCACCTTCTCAGGATTCTTTTTACTTAGTTAGTTAATGAAGAGTTAAATCTGAAAATACATTGCTTTTCTGTATTTAGGGATTAGTGTCTTGAGAATAAGAAGGGCTCTAATCAAAGCTGCCTACTGCAGTTGGCCTTTGCCTGGCCGGCTGCTCCCTGCTACTCCTGGCTCACCCCTGCAAACCGGTGCCTTAGCAGTCCCTTCTGGTGGGAGTCTGCTGCCACCCTCTGCCTGGAGGAGTCTGCAACCAGCTCCTGTGGTAAAGGTGACTCTTACTGTGGCTTTTGTAAGGACTGATTTTAATCTCAGGAGTACTTAGAAATTACTGATATGTCAATGTTCTTATTAAACCGACTTTTACTATCATAATCCATTTTTTCCCTATAAGTCATATGGAGGGTGTCCTTGGATGAAAAAAGAGATATGTCCTTTTTTTTTTTTTTCAGGTGTGAGACCACAGTCTTTGATTTGACTTCACTAGTTTCACATTTCCCATTCTGGTAATTTTGGTCAACTATTTTTGGTTCAAGAAGCCAGCTTTAAACATGAATGCTTCCACAGACAGCTTGGACAGCAGCAGTTTGATGACAGAAAAATTCTTCTCAGCCATACTGAAAACAAAGTATAAAAGATATTTTAATTCCTGGAAAATGGTAAATTAATGATATATACAGGACTAGGGAAAAATACAGAGAAACTGATGAGTGTTCATTTGTCAGAATGAGGAAACCAAAGGAATACTGTTTCCCCTCTGTTGTGGGTTCACCTAGGCAGGCCTGGACACCCTCTTACTATATGAAAAAGAAAGTGGCATCTTTTTCTACAGATTCTACTTCTCCCAAATTGCAGAGTAGATTTGGCTCCAAACCTTTTCAGATGTTTAGGATGAAAAGGGAATAAAAGCCTTGGGTAGGTGTGATAATACCTCTGAAGACAACCTGAAAACGAAACCTTAGGAATGCAAAGCTCCATCAAAAAACATTGTAAAACAACATGGAATACTTCTCTTGACGTAGTCAGAGCATAATAGTGGAGCTTGTGACAGACCTCTGAAGAAGGATTAGGAGATAGCATTTGTGTGTTTGTGCCCTTGGTGGAACATCAGTAACCATGCAGATTAGCAGACATATGGTGTGCTACCCTGCTATAAAGAGCAGTAAACAAGGTCCAAGATGCCTGTCTTGTGACTAGAAAATGTCAATCACTGTATAAAAACCCTGCTGGGAGTGAATGGTTGATGCTTTGTGCCATAATAGGACATGAAGAATCATCAGCTCTGAGGAGAAGAGGCCCACGTGTTGTAGGGCCATGAATTTTTATCTCTTGTGTGTAGTTAATGCTAAGTACATGATTCCTCACTGTAATGACTGACTCTTTTAGAAAAATTGCAGAGGTAGCAATGTGGGTTCTTTGAGGTTTTTTAAATTCAGATTTAAATGTGATGGATGCAATCATAATGTAACACTATGGATTTTCTCTATGACAACAAATGAAGTCCTCTTGACCATGGTATTGATCACTTAGTAATGGAAAACCAAAAATCATTCTGCACAAAATATCACAAATAAAATGAACAATTAAAATACCAGGAGAGGTTTATGGAAGATGATAGAAGTTATCCTTGAAGCCATTATTAGGCACACAATAAAGTGGTAATTTGAAATAGCCAGCATGGATTTACCAAAGGCAAATCGAGGTCTGACTAAGCTGGTTGCCTTTTGTGATGGGATGACTCGTTTGGAAAACAAGGGCAGTACATGTTCTTTACTGGGATTTTAGCAAGACTTTTGGCACAGTCTCCCTTATTGTCCTGGTAGTCAAACAGGTAAGGTACAGTCCGCCCATTATAGGGTGGGTAGAAAACTGGAAGGTCTGGAATTTTGGTCAGCAGTTCAAGGCCCAGCAGCTGGTGGCTGGTTGCTGGTGATACTCCTCAGCGCTCAATACTGGGACTGATAATGGTCAACAACTTCATTAATGGTTTGGAGAATAGTACTGGGAGTGCTCACAAGTTTGGATATGACACCAAACTGAGAGAAGGAGAAGCATGGACTGGAGAGCAGAATGGCAGAAGAGGTTTGATGAGGATGGAGAAATGAGCTGACAGGACCTCAAAGTTTGCCAAAGGAAAATGCAAAGCCCTGCACCTGGGAGAGAAGGAGTCTATACACAGGGAGTCAGCTAGACAGAAAAGAGCTTTTCACAAAAGGGCCCAGGTGAATGGCAAGTCAAGCATAAGACAATACTGCACCTTTGAGACTACAAGGCTAACTGCATACTAGGCTACAGTTGTTAAAGCCCAGAATATCTGGAAAAGTGGTTCTCTCTGTTCAGGCTTTCTTTGTGTGTTTTTCAGGCTACATTTGGAATGTTGTGTCTGGTTTGAGGACCTCCAGAGCAAGACAGACTTTTATAAACTGAACCAAGTTGAATGAATGACAGATCTTATTGCTTCATTCAGCTGCCTAATATGTGCTCAATAGAGACTCACAGAATCACAGAATGATTTGGGTTGGAAGACACCTTGAAGTTCATCTAGTTCCAATCTCCCTTGCATGGACAGGGACACCTTCTACTAGACCAGGTTGTTCAATGCCATGTCCAACCTGGTCCTGAACACTTCCAGGGATGGGACATCCACAACTCTGGGCAAAAGCAGACAGCACCAGATCCTCCCCTGTGCACAGACAATGCACAGCAAAGAAATAAGAGGTGATAGACACAAGTTTCAGCAAGGGGATTCCAGTTATACATACATATATACTTACATATACAAGTTACGTACTGTGAGAAGGGTTGGACAGTGGATCAGCTGCCAAGGGTGGCTGTGGAACCTCCTTCTGTGGAGATTTCTATAAAACTCAACTTGATGAGACCTGAGCAACACCTTCAAGCTGTGAAGTTAGTCCTGCTTTTAGTGAAGAGGATTGGGCCAGATGAGCTCCACAGCTTCCTTCCAGTCTAAATTACGCTGTGATTCTAAGAGTTTCTCTAACATCTTCTCTAGGATTACTTTCTTTTAAAAGGCATCCAAACTTTGATGAAGCCAAGAGTTAAGACTTCTATTTTAGTTTCCTCATCTAGGTATCAGTCTGTCTGTTTAGCTTTCATTGCTGTTATTAGTGTTTTAATTATATTATGCACAACATTGCAGCTCTACTTTTTGAAACAACAGCAAAGGCACAAAGCTGGATGGAATGGTTAAAAAGAAAAGAGACTGGGTATCATAGAGGGAAAAAAGAATCATCATCCTGAGGATGGCAAAATAGGAGTGGAATAAGATGGTAAACAGCAAGTCACACAGCTGATGGCCAATAACAGGGATTTCTGGGTTTTAGATGAAAAATTCTGAGAAGACCTCAAGTATATCTGTTGATTGTAGATAAGTAGGAAACACCTACATGCTGTTCTGAAAAGGTTGTATGTAATCTTAGAACATATCAGACAAGGCTAGAGACAAGGAATAGTCAATATTTCAAGATGTGACACTGCTGACATTAGGGCTGGACCACTTTATAAATTTTAGGCTGTGTGCACTGATAAGATATAGATCCACTGTGGCCAAGGGCTCCAAGGGTGTGCTATAGAATAAAGAATGACTGTTTTTCAAGAAATTATTAAGCATTATTAACTTACTTGCATAGTAAAACACATTGAAAAAATGTACTGTCTTCATTTGCAGCCAAGGTTGAGTCCTAAGTATCAGATTGAGCACAAAAATTCTAAAGCTAAAGAACCTTGTCACTTCAAAATCAGAATATAATTTAGTCATGACTAGAAATTAAAAGTTGGTTCCTACCCATCAGAAGACAAGTTTTTTTGCAGTAGCCTTAGAAGCAGATGGAGTGGGAGGGAAAGCAATTCTTTATTGTTCTCAAGACAGAGCCTGGTCTTTTCACAAAATCTCATTTTGAGTTTACAGACTGAATTTGTGGTCTGGATTCCTCCTGCATTTTTATTTTATCATTTTACTAATACCTGCAGCTGAACTGTCGTGACATACAGTTTTGAAGTAACCACCATTTTCTTGGAGATGGTGCCTCTTGTTCCAGGAAGTTAAAGGGAACTCTCTGGTTGAGAGTCAGAAATGCCATGAGCAGTGCAAGGTATAACTGATAACAGCACTGAATGTAAAGAGATTATCCAAAGGTCAGTGTCATTAAGTAGTCTGTAATTGTTCACAACAAGCAAAAGAACAGGTGTGGTGAAAGTGGTGGGGGCATGAACTACCAGGAATGGCATATTTTAGTGTAACATCCAGGCATACCATAGTCAGCTCACATGCTTTAAGAATAACTTGTCTTTTAAGTACAATTACTCTCAGGTATCAGTCAGAATGCACAACAAGGGTGCAAACAACTAAAATGTTTCTCAGTAAAACAGTTCAGGTTTCCTTGAACTGGGACTGTAAGTATGTGAAGGGCTGCTCCAAAGTACACACAGCCTCAATTTACTTTCACATGTTAAAAGCATTGAACTATGAGTCTGAACAGTCTTCTAATCATGCGTGTTTCTTGAACATCCAGTTTGGTTTTTATACCCAAGGCATTTTATTTTCTCTTCCTGCAAGTCCTTGGCTGGCTCTGGCAGGTCTGAGCTCAGTTGAATTCACCACAGACTATGAAAATAAAACTTCATACCAAAATGCATTAGAACCAGGAACATTTCTGAAGTTGGGACTCCCCATTTTTAAATGCCAAGAAAGTATGAACCATTATAAGCTAGACAAACTCAGGAAAAAAAAATGCGTTTCACAAGAATGTACAAAAAGAACACACTTGCACGTTTTCTTCCTCATTATTTTTGACCCCTGTGGACAAACATGTATTTTGGGACCTTTAACAGAGGGCAGAACTGGGAGGAGACAAGATTAAAACATTAGTTTGTGTTGGAAGTTAATGATTCTTCTACCAAATACCAGCACAGCTTTGCTTAGGGAAAGAGTACTCCAACTTTTGAGCATTTCTGTGGTAGTATAACTGCTGTTGTTGTGGATACAGAACCTAGGTAGGAACCTCTTTAATATTCTTTTTGTTTATCTTAATCATAAAATGTTGCCATTAAGTGTTTGCAGCTAGGGAACATTACCTGTGTAGTACTAATTGCATTTCCTGTAACCAGTAACACCAGTAACATTCCTGTTGAAAGTGTCAGTGCTTTAATAATGGCATCACACATTTGCTCGTGTGTCTCAGTATGTATGTCTTGAACAATGCAAGCAGCATTGGGGTCTGCACAGCATTGGGATACTTGTTTTTCATATTAGGTTAACTGAAAAATTCTTATTATGATTCTGTTTAAAAATCAATAAGATAATTGTATACGCACTGCAGTTAGTGTAAATCATTACAGTTCCATAAATTACTGGAGGAAATGTGGCTCATGGTTTGTGATTTGTTATTCTACTGGGTGGTGGCAGAGTCCCTGAGAGTACCACTGTGGTGATAAGCAACCCAAGGACTTAGAGCGTCTTTGCTCAATTCTTAAAATTCCTCAAGCATCATTATATTTTTCATTTGTAAGAATCTACAAAACTTGTAGCAAACTGTTATCTTGACCTTTTTAAAATAAACGCTTGTTATTCATGATAACGATTTTAATTGCAGCCCTCATTCATTATATTTTGCTTATAATTAGGGGGTATAAAATGAAGTTTGGGCTTTTTTATATATATTCCTTAAAGAGTACATACACCTAAGAGGCCCAGAGTTAGGCCATGGCCCCTTTGAGGTCATGTACTGAAGAAGTCTGCAGATGTCCTTTGCAAGGCTGGCTGCACTCACTCTGCACTTGAATTGCATTGTGCCACATGATTTCCCATGATTTTGTGAAAGCTGTCAGCCGCCACCAACACAATTGATCCACACTGACTATTAGTTAAGACCTTTGATCTTCTCCCACCCAAAATGTTTCTCAGAAGGGACTGTACTGAGCATAAGATCAAATGAATTTGTGAAATGTTCCCAGGGTACGTTTCAAAAGTGAATAAGGAGAGTGTTAAATTTTATTTTCAAAATATGGATTAGGGGGTTTTGGTGTTTTGTTGGGGTTTTTTTCTTTATGTTTGTTTTTGAGGAGAGGATTGTTGCCTTCCCCTAGGAAGAAAATCAGGTTACTTTTTGTTTAGATTGACTGACTACCTAAAGAATGCCAGTGAGTTGTTTGACTGATCTTGTCTTTCTGCAAATGCAATCTCACAGGTCATTACTTCAGCAGAGTGGCTTGTGCAGGCAAAGAATGGCAGTTTTAGAGAAGTCATATTAGTTAAAGGGCATATTTGGTGCAGAAAGCTTCATACCTTTCCTTTGTAACCAGATCCTTTATTAAACATGGGGAAGAATATAGTAAAATAAATCTAAAATAACAACTTTATCAATGCTTAATATTGTCAGGCTCAGCATCTACTCTATGTTGACGTCAATTGTGAATCAACCTTTCATCATTTTTTGTGACCTTCTTGTGGCCTGGAATTTCCCAAGCCCTGATCTCTTCCATGTCCAGCAGATGTCTGTGTAGGTCAGGGTCAGCTGAGGATGGGAGGAGATGCTGCCAGCATCTCTGACTGCTGATCCTTGTACATAGCTTGCTCTCATATTTCTCCAGCACATCTTTTTGCTTCATTCCCTTCTGTCCTAGACCTCCAAGGCAAAAGTAACAACATACCCAACAGCATCCTTGCAAAGCAATGATAAGATGTGTTGTTCACTACAGAATGGTCACCCATGTCTTGTCTGAGAGTCCTTCCCCTGGATCTCTGGAGGAGCTGAGCACTGACAGTGCTGAGCCAACTAATTTTCATCCTCTTTCTTGTGTGCATGAAGCAGCTTTTGTCCCATGAAGGTGGATTTTACTTTCTTTTTCTTCTTTCTTTTTAGTCCCTTATCTTGCCTGGTACCCTAACCTCTCCCTCTGGATGCCTTTTTCACTGTTTGCATCTAACTGCTCAACCTGCTTTTTGATATTTATGCTCACACTTTTCAGTCTTACTGTCCTTCCTTTTTGTGCCTTTACAGCTTTTCTCTGAAACTTTTACTGGGAGAGGCTCCTCATATCTAAACTTCTTCAATTAAATGTATAACTGATCGCCTTTCTTTTTTATCTGCTTTGCCTCTAATTTCTATGTTCACTCCTTCTCTCCTTATACTGTGATTCGTAGTTGGGTTATACCTTCAAACTCTCAAAAAAGCCATTTCTTTAATTCTGTGACTTGTAATACTATGTTTCCCAGCATCTTATTGTAGTAATAAGAAGCAGAAGTTAGTATCTTCAGATTACAAAGTGACAGATGAATTTCAGAGGACCAAATGCTCATAAGTATGTGTACTAAATTTTCCTGAGTACTAAGAATCTGTTTCATAACATTTCTCTTGGTAGGTATGCAGACTTGGGGCAATTCTTTCTCTGCTTCTTGTTCCTACTGTCTGAATAGCCAAGGGGAAGGAAAAGCTAATTTTTTTTCCTGATACTTGTGCTGACCCAGACTTAGAGCATAGCCACAGAAGAATTTGGGAAGTAGATATTAGTCATGGGAAAGCAGATGGACCTTTTCCAGCATTAGAAAAGTTCATCCAACATTTTTCAGCTCCATTCAAGCATAGGAAACCTCTCTTTGTGTGATTTGTTTCCCCTCTCTGTCTTCTTCACTCTTTTCTCAAATGAGGAGAGTATTGTGAAAGGTGAAACAAGTCAGATCATATAAGCTGTGGTTTCTGAGTTCTGACTTGGGGACTGTATTGGGAATTGAAAGTGTTGACATTTTGGTCTGTGTTTTTGGTTATGCCACCTGTGAAAAGATTTATCCTTTGCCTGCCAAGTTCTAGGGAACAAAAGTTGACAGTGATGGCTTTGTCATTGAAGACAGAATTTGCATAAAGTTACTTGAGTCTCTCTTATTTGTTGACAGCTTTTGGAGGAGAGAGCAAGGAGGAAGAGAGAGCAGTATAGCCTGTGACCTCTTTCCGGGGGGGTGGTGGTGGCCATACCTCCCTAGGCAGACGTCTCTAGCAGGCTCAGTAAAGGTGAGAGAGAGGACTCATGCTCTGGTGGGTGGTGGTTTTTACCCCAAAAAGACAGCAAGGACACCTGCTGTCTGCCAACACCTAGAGGATGTAGCCCCTGCCTTTGGGGGAGTGTCCTGAGTTGGTAAGACAATCTCCTTCCCTCTCTCTCTCTTCCCCTTCTCTTTGGGTTCTCTCTATTCTATCACTTTTGTTAATAAAGATACTGGTTTTTCTGAACTCTCAATGGTGCTCAGCCTCACTTTTCCAGCAACTGTAGAACCCACCCTGTTACAGGGACATTAGTTCCAATGTTGTAATAGAACATGCAACACTCCTACCTGCAGATCTGAAGATGGCTTGTTTCAAGTGACCCATTATTTTCTGAGGGGCTCTGCAGTGGCATCTGGATCATCCTTCAGGAATCCGTTCTGATTGTAGTTGGAATTGCACAAACGGGCAAGTGTTTTCATTCTTTAATTAAACTTTGCAAACAGATATATAGATTTCCCTTACAGCTTTATCCTGAAGTGTTCTTTTTAATTGTTTACTCAGACACAGGGTTGTAAAAAGATGGGGTGGGGGGGATGAAGTTTTGAACTATTCATTGCAATAAAACAAGATTCAACCTAACAACAAAACAAGGCTTTCCACAATTAAAAGATATGTTATATCAAAAGGTATATCATTGTCTATGGCTACAGGGTATGCTGTTCCTGGGGGAGCTGGAGCAGTTCTGCTGAACTACAGAGTTGCAGATGAGTACATGTATGGGGGTATATAAACAGCCCTCTGCAAAGAGAAGGGCATTAGAGATATGCTGTATATTACTGCAAGAACAAAAAATGTATAATATCCTTATAGGACGTCAGTTAGCTAAATTAATAAATTCTTTCATCACTAAGAATTATTTCCAACAGGCCAGTGTAGGGAAATAAGGTGGATGGTGCAATGTTGCTACAGAGATCTTATCAAACTGATGAAGTCCCAAGCCACATGGCCTGCAAATTTAGAGCTTCCCTAGGACTTTGTTGACCCTGCCAGCTTATTTTTGGGCACAGACTTTGTCTCTTACTCTGTTGAAATTGCCTTTTTAGCATTAAAAGACAGGAGGGGGGAAAAAAAAAGAGGGGGTGGGGTTATGGTTTTCATTTCTCTTGAAAAGATGTCAAAACAAGATATTTCAGAATTTAAACAAATATACACTTTGAAACACCCAAGTCATTGAGCCAAATTGTTTCCAATGGAAAGGTTCAGTTTCAACATCTCAGCATTTTACTGTAACTACTATTCCATCAGAAAAGTCCTAAAGCAATTCTATTTTGAGATATGTGCTTTTGTATTTATTATTATTTCTCTTGGGTTTAGATCTATCAGCAAAGAAATCAGCCATGACAGTAGAAACCAAACCCAGCAATGTCAATGGCTTGAACCAGGAAGCAGAACCTGACCAGCCTTTGGATGATGAAGAAAACAAAAATCTACCAGTCAAAAAGAAGGCTTCCTCTTGCACTGGATTGAAGGTGTGGTGCCTTTTCAATATCACCATGAATGACCATTGCTGTATGTTAAGAAATATTGTTCAAGGTGTGACATGCCAAATTTTTTAATTCCTGTTCCCCTTATTTTTTCTGGAGCTGGATGTATACTAGAGATATAGATGATAGTCAGACTTATTTTTGTCTTAGAAAAAATAAAAATTCCTGATCCACCATATTTATTTAGAAGTTATTCACAGCTGGATCCCCTTCTTGGTCATTCGGGAGAGGTAGCAAACTCCAGTGGAAGATTTGAGCCAGCCTGAAATAGGAGCCTACAATACACTTGTCTGGAGGTTTCTGTCACCACCCATTCTTGTAGGGTCAAAAGAGGGTGAGGTGAATAGTATTCCAGGACTTTCATCTAATCTAGGGCTGTAGGTCAAACAATCCAGTGATTCCCACAAACACACAGGCTTTTGGGAGTGCACAAGAAGAATGGACTGATCAAAGCAAGTATACTAATGACAAATTTGCTATCATCTTAAAACCTAAGTATTTATTGCTTCTGGCTGAGCTGCAAATACTACAAGGGCAAGATTTTTTATGATACTGATGTGTTTGAGTTTAGGTTTTGACTAAATCTTCAGTCAGCTTCATCTCAGGTTAAATTCCATAGAGTCAGTGGAGTTGCAATCAGGGACACATTTCTCTCTATAAAATGGCCTGTAAAATGAAAGATTTAAAAAAAGAAAAACCAAACCACCAAACCAAACCAAAATAAACAAACCAAAAATCCCAAAAAACAAAAACCATTTCTCAAACATCCAAAATACTTGGGCTTAAGTATCAGGCTAATGTCATTTTTTTTATTTTTCCTGTCTCATATTTGTCATCCATATACACCTGCAAAAGTAGAATTTGACCTCTTTGGGAGACTCACATGACTAATTTTACCATCATATATGTGGGCAATATGCAGAATTGCAGATCTGTGTTTAACTCTATGGCAATTAGGACTTAATAGAAAAAATACTGTGGAAGGAGTAAAAGATTAGGTATTACTATCCCTCATCTTCTTATCAAATGTGTTGTGGTAGACCTGGGGATTGCATTTTCAAACCCAAAATACTCAGGTCATTTTGGTTTGTATTTTTATGCTTATCAGCATCTTGTGATTTCAGCCAAACCTGCTGAGAGCACTGCTGGCATAAGGCACAAGAGTTGGTTCTCAGAATTTTGCCAGTAAAGCTGAGAAAATATAAAACATATCACACACAACAAATCCCACACTTGGGAGATTTTTTTTCTATATTCCTGATGCAAGGAGAGTAAATTTACTTATTTTCAAGTTTTTGCTTTCTGGATTGGCTTCATTTCTTAGAGTAGATGGTATTGCAAAGCCTACATCTATATTTATTTTGTTTACTTACCCAAGTTTCTGTTGTATTGGAACTTTTGCCCAGTGAGCAATAAGTCTATTTGGTTTTTAGACTATGTGGAAATAGTTGGGTAATATTTAAACAAACTTAGTTTAACTTTTTAGCAAATAAATCTTTATTTGCAAAAGCCACAATGTTGTTAGTGGAAGCAAGTATAAAATTACAAAGAGTATTAAGCTTTTCCTTATGAGGTATATGGCATACAGATAACATTTCAAAATGTATCATCTGAGACAGAGATTAACTCAATCAGTCTGTATCACCTTTCCACATACTGGAATATCATAAAAACTTGCATAAAACCTTTATTTTGATGCTATCACTATCTATATTATTGAGTTACAACCAGTTATGAACTGGCCTAAGATAAATGGCATGTGCCCAAAGAACACAACTTTAAGTTGAACTAGTATCAGTAACTATACCCTGATTAGGTATTTTACCTCTAGCCTATTTTACATTTCTGCAACACCTTTAGCACCATTTTGACTGCCCAGCTCTGGTCCTCAGTGTTGTGATAAATTTAACCACAGATGCCAGTAAGGTAAGTGGTGCCCAGTGAGTCGTTTGTCAGATTTAAGGTCCTCAGTTCTGCCTTAGAAGCCTCTGGACAGCAAAGCTGGGAAGATCATGTTTTCTGGCAATTAAGATGGCTATTGCAAACCTGAACCCTAAAGCAAGTAGCTGCTCTCAGTGCAGCACCTGGTACTGCTTCTACATCAGGGCGAACCAAAGCAGGGAGCAGACACTGCTGAGACATCAGCCTGGCAGGCTGCAGCATCAGGGTATATGAACATTCACCCCCAACATTGCCACTCCAATTTGAGTAACAAATACCATGATGTTGATTGTGCCACAGAGTTTCAAACACATTTGATCCCTCTGTGACCAGTTTCCCTTCCCTCCAACTTTCTGTCTTAATATTTCCTCAGGCATTTCTGGCTGCTCTATCATTCAGCTACTTCAGTAAAGCATTGTCTGGTACGATTATGAAAAGCTCCATCACTCAGATTGAACGAAGGTTTGACCTGACATCATCTACTGCAGGTTTCGTTGATGGAAGCTTTGAGATGGGTAATTGATATTCCATAACATTCAGAAAACTGCTCAGAGAATTATGAGACACAGTATCTGGCACTAATTTTGGTTCATTACCTTCCAGGTAACCTGCTGGTGATTGCCTTTGTAAGCTACTTTGGAGCCAAACTTCACAGGCCCAAAGTAATAGCTGTGGGATGCTTTACTATGGCTTTGGGATGCTTTTTATCAGCAATGCCTCATTTCTTCATGGGATAGTAAGTACTAATCAAGCTTAATTTGGGTAACCTAAGATATGAATTGCATCCTGCTCTCTGAGTTTCAAATGAAACTCAGTGTATACTAAATTTTTGATTACCAAGGGCCTATAGAACCTCATCTCAGTGTGCGATGAGCCACATTTGACACACACATCGCTGTTGTGTCATTACATCTGGTTTTAAAAATACAGCTCCTCTAAAGTGAAAGTTTAACTTCTCAAAAAAATGGGAAAATGACAATGCTTTAGTTTTCATTCAAACTTCTTCAGAAAAGAAGAAAGGAAGGAAATTATTGAGAAAATAATTAATTTTTTTCAGGGGGAAACAAGTATGAAAATCTTATGAAAATTCAAGTTTGAAAAAAATATATTGTTCTTTGAAAATCTTCAAGCATGCTACTATGCTGGTGTTACTGCTTTAATGAATTTTGGCAAACTGTAAGAACACCTTATTGGGAAAATCAGAAAGTCCAAGAATGTGGCATCATTGGCTGCTAATAGAGATGTCAGGGTCAGGTAGCCAGGAAAATGAAACCATTACAAACCACAGTAAACATCTGAGGAATATAGAATGCATCTATATGATTTCCAGATATGTTTATGCTGTTTTGAACAGGATCTCCAAGCTCTGAGCAGGTAACTTCATTTTGAGGAACATCTCTACATGCAATATGATTTTATTTACAGTAACAGGCAACTCATGTAAAATTCAGGGTTCAGAGCTTACTTAGTGAGGAAACCAACACAGAAAGGTTCTCACTGAAAGAAATCCTCTTTCTTGAAAGAATAAACCAGAGCCTTATTATGTCAAACAGCTGCTCCTCACACAGAGCAGCCTCCCAGCTTCACACACAGCCTGCAGATGGACCAGTGCTAATAGAACTGGTACCAGGCTTTTTCCTATTCCAAATGCACAAGGCTGATTAAACTGATTTTCCATATCTGGTTAAGCTAATTTTTATTCATCTTCTCCAGGCTCAGAGAATTAGTGCATATTGTTTATATGTGATAATGCTTCTAGCCATAGCTTGGGCACAGTGATAGCATACAGGATAAGACATGTTTTTGTTGCTCTTTTAAATATATTGAAGTAATTTTAGGTATACTACCCTAAAAAGAAAATTGATTAATGCTTTTTTTTATGTTAGTGGATCTTACACTAGCATCAGATTTTCATCAGTTTTTCACTGTTTAAAACAAACTGTATCACACTAATCTACACTGGGCAACTCAAGAGCATAGGCCCAAACATTTGTAAGGAAACTGTTCTACTCTGTCTCTCTTGATGACTGTTCTTTGTTTCCAGCTGAAAATTCAGCCTGTCTGGTGTAACAGCCCAGTTCCTAGAAGCAGAATGTGTGCTTTACCATGTTGTTCTGCTAAAGCTAATTGTACTTTGCACCTCAGCAGCGCTCATATCTGGGAAAGGGATCATGTTAAAGCAGCTGAACAGACCAAAAAATACATATCAAAGATGGAAAGGGGGACCTACACTCACACTCGAGAGATTCCTCTCTCTCTTCTTTACGGTGGAATCAGCACAGTGAGCTCAGTTGTACCTGATCCTAAATTATGACACCAAAAATTAAATCCTATATGAATTACTTTCACAAGCCTGTTCAAATTTTCCAGCTTAAAATGTTATGGCATCCAGATGGAGAATTCAAAGTTTTATTTGCTTTTTATTTTAGTGTTTTGGTTTTCCAAAGTGTGCTTTAAGAACCTTGTTATTTGCTCCTTCAGTAGTGCTTTCAATTACTATTTAATCAAAAGTACCTTTCTCTTCAGAAAAACAGCAGTCAGTGCTTCCTGTCCTACTGCACTGTAATTCCCTATTGAGCACTGCTTCTAAACCTCCTGTTGTGTGTTTTCAGTTATAAGTATGAGACGGCATCACATAGCTCTTCTTCAGGCAACTTAACTTCTAGCCTAAATCCCTGTTCCCTGCATCAAGATGTAAATGACACCATGTTGGAAGCCTCACGATCAGGTAAGGAACTGTAAGTGTAAGGACAAATGCAGGAGCTCGTTTTGTCCGTGGTTGCAAGTAGAATAAATTGTTGCCCAATGCAAGATGTTCATTTCTTCTCTACTAAGAAGAACTTCAGTTTCCACCTGTCTGGGAACGTTGCCAACACCCAAATGCACTTTGTGCATCTCATTTGGAGAAGAAACATCCAGCAAACACAAATGATACCAATACAGATCCCCTGTTTTCCAAGTTAGCATTTCCAAATTGCAATAAATCACCTACCATTGAAGGGGTCGCTGAGACTGTGTTTGAATGAACCCAGGACCTGGAGTTGGGGAGGTGGAAGAGACAGTGTGACAGGCCATGAAACTACACAGAGTTTACCAGAAATAAATGCAGATTCTTATCTTCCTTACAATACTGAATACAGTTGATTTACGTGTTGCTTTGCATGGGACACAGGTAGAGAAAGAACCAAGCTGTGCCCCAGAAATTATCTCAAACTTCTCACGTTAAAGATACATGTTATATACCAGGCAATATATTTATGACACTATAAAATGTGCCAATTTTTTTAATGAGCTTTTTTTCTGATGGGTGATGCTTATTTGTATTTTTAGAAACCAACTACAATGAAGGTGGAGGAAAGTGCTATTAAAAGTTTATTAAAAGTTATAATTAGGATGACAGCCTTCCATTAACCTTCCACAAGGAAAATGCTGTTAAAACCTTAAATAAAAAGTTATAATCATTCATGTGCTGAATTTCCTATGATTTGTTGCTGTTTCCCATTCAACTATTTTATTAGAAAAATGTAAACTCTCTTCTGCAGGCTGTGAGAAGGAACCATCGTCATATATGTGGATATATATCTTACTGGGAAACATGTTACGTGGAATTGGTGAGACACCAATAACACCATTGGGCATCTCTTACATTGATGATTTTGCTAAAGAAGAGAATGTTCCTGTGTATGTAGGTAATATCAACATGACCTAAACTGAGAAACTCATAGTGTAAGCGATCAATCACCCTGTGCAGAGGAAGAAGTTCAGCCATTAAAATGTACTTCATTGTATTTTCAGCATGTTTGCACACAATAGCCATGTTGGGCCCCATGTTTGGTTTCCTGTTGGGATCTTTATGTGCAAAACTGTATGTGGATGTTGGATTTGTGGATCCAGGTAAGCAAAACAAAGGAAAAGTGAAAGTAAGTTACTTCTTCTTATAACATGTTCCTCTAAACAGTTGCATAAGTTTATATTCATTATATTTGTATAATTTACATTTGTGTCTTTAATTTTATTATATACTTTATTCCAATTATATGAAATTCCTGAAAGCTTTTAGTATAAAGGCAGAATTAGGTAGTAAATTTTAGAACTGTGTTTTACAGTTAAAGGATTCCAATACGTGTTTAAGAATTACTACCAAGAACTCTCACAGACCCAAGATGTTTTGCTGCTAACAAAAAGATTCTACTGGTATAGAAGTTTTACAGTTTGGGGGAATTACTCACCCTTTCAAATGAACATTTTATATTATTTACATTCCATGTAACATTTGCAGTACACTGTACACCTTTTGCCAGCCCTTGCTTATTCAGATGAAATGAGAACATCTGCAAAATGCCAGAGGGAGCAGAGCAATCCCTGTAAGTGGTGGCTGTGGTCCTTCATCCTGCTCCCTTACACTGATCTTGTTTTTCTAGCAGGACAGAGAAGTTTTCAGACCTTCAGGATCCTGTAGTTAGATAGGTGAACTGTTTGGTCTTTACTCTTTGTTAAGCCAATGTTTGATATAACTTAAGCAAAGTGAGCCAATTCTGGTAATGCAGTGAAAAGTGTTATAGTCTTAGTCCCCCACTAAACATGCCAGAGTGTAACCATCATAAAAACACAACCTGCTACTCTCATCTTCCTTGGAATACAACGTTTAAAGCCAAGGCTAATGTCATTGAACCCCCAGGGAATTCCTATATGCCTAACAGCAACTTGCACAATTCAGATGGGCAGAGGATGGTCTCAGGTGAAACACATCAACCCTGAAAGCACCTCATGCTTGAGGCCTGTCTGCCATCCCTTTTGGTTTCCCATGTGTTGAGTAAGGACCTCAGCATTGCCCTATCTGTCACAAAAAAAGGTGAAATAAAAAGCAGATGAAACAACACTGTAGCGGCAGGACAAGGGGGAATGGATTCAAAATGGAAGAGTGTAGGTTTATATCAGAGGTTAGGAAGAGTTCTTTACTGTGTGGGTGGTGAGGCACTGGGACAGGACACCCAGAGAAATTGCCCCTTCCCTGGAAGTGTTCAAGGCCAGGCTGGATGGAGGTCTGAGCAACCTGGTCTAATGAAAGGTGTCTCTTCCACTTCAGGGGTTGGAACTAGAGGATCTTTAAGGTCCCTCCCAACCCAAACCATTCTATGGTTGTATGATTCTATAACACCATTCAGGGCATGATTCCTGATGCCTTCACTGCACAGGTGGTCCCTCGTTAGATGATTATCTTTACCACTAAAAGTCAGACACTGTAAAATGTAGATGTTGTAGCAGACAAAGGGTGGGAAGGTTCAGCTTCTTCATTTAGGTAACTTGTGACTGTTTCCCTCAATTCTAGGAAGCATCACTATCACCCCACAGGACTCCCGCTGGGTGGGTGCATGGTGGCTTGGTTTTTTAATAGGTGGAGCAACCAATTTCCTGTCTGCTATTCCCTTTTGCTTCCTGCCAAAGAGTCTGAAAAAGCCAAAGGAAGCCAATAGAGACAAAACTTCGTGTAGTCTCTTGGAAAACATGGGTGCCACAAGGAAGAAACTTACTCCTGAAAACCCTAAACCAAGGAAGTGGTCACTCCTGCTGAAAGGCAAGTGTTTCCCATGGTGTATAAATGTGAAAAGCAGCAGATACAATATATCCCTAGGGGTAAAGCAATAATTCTGATAAGTATTTTGGCTCCTCTGCACTTCTGTTTAGACAAGTCAGATATCCCCAGCAAAGGAGAGATCCACTAAAAATTATCAGAAGCGAAAGAGTTTGTTCAGGACTCTGATGCTCTGCAATAAATCATCACCTGAGTGACATCCACCTCTAAAATTTTATGCTAGGAGAAATTTGAACAGTGGAAACATGTTTCTTTATCAGGACATAAAGAACATACTTGGCAATATGGAAAGACAAATTATCCATCTGATACAGATCATGAGGATTCTGAATCACATTGTTGTTACCTGAAAATACATCAGGCTTGATTAACAGCCCTGGTTGTGCAGTCCTTAGGCCAAGAAAGGGGTGGAAAGGTGATGGCAAGAGGTGGCTTTGCTTCATTAGTCAAATTCTCTAGTCGTTGTTCAGATCCCAGTGGAAGACAAGAGGCATCTCCACAAAGGCAGCTCTCGCTTAGCCTTGAACCTGTGATCATGTTCACAGGATCTGAGTGAAGTCTTTGCTGTGTGCAGAATTCAATAGAGAACCCAGGTCTTAACCCATACCTATCTTCTGTTAGGTTTCTTTTACTCTATCTCAACTGCCGGTGTTTTGTTTTCAGATACTTTCATGCAGATGAATATCATTACAACTTGCACTTGGACAAGAGCTGAGAGCAGGATTTTGCCCTAAGTTTTGCAGGTTACTCACTAGTAATTATGCCATGTATCTTTCAAAGCCAACTCATATGTCCCTTTCTTTCAGATTTCTGTACCTCCCTGAAAAAAGTATTGAGTAATCGAATGTACTTTACATTTTTGTGTTGCTCACTGTTACAGTTCAGTAGTTTTATTGGTTTCTTGACTTACAAACCAAAGTACATGGAACAGCAGTATGGACAATCTACATCCAAATCTAACTTTCTAATAGGTAAGTTACACCATGCAAGGACTGCTTGTGATATAAGCAGTGCTTTATCTGGAACTGAATTCCTTGCAGAACAGGTTGATTTAAATGGTGGTCCCTCCTGAACCTGAATTGTAAAAACTACAGGTTTCTTTGAGCCTGCTAATTTGAGGCCTAGCTAAAACCACTACAGTACCCATGGGACCAAAAGAAATTTTTTACTTATACTTTGTTATGTTATGATATGTTATATTTATATTATAGCAATGGCACTCCAAAAATGCAGTGAGTGTGGTGTGAGAGTTTTAATTGCTGAAACATCTGACAAATGCCTTGCAATGGAAGTGGGTTTTGAGGGCTAGGCACTTCAGAAACAAAATGTGCAACCCAGGGGTTAGACTGGACACAAAACCACCTACAGTCATCATAATAGACCACAAAGCTTTCAGAAACATCAACCTGAGGACAGGCTTTGGCTCTTAAACCCATTGTAATTTCTTAACTTTAACATTCCCCTTCAATGACCTCTTTCAGGAGTAACATCCTTACCTCCTGTAAGTCTTGGAATTTTCCTAGGAGGGCTTATAATGAAAAAGTACAAAATGGGCATCATTGGAGCAACCAAGTTTTCATTTACCATGTCATTTTTGGCCTATGCCATCAGTTTTCTGCACTTTTTTGTTGGCTGTGAGAGTTATGCGGTGGCAGGAATGACAGTGTCCTATGAAGGGTGAGTATAAAATGAAGAAGTGGCTTTTTCTGCATGGCAGCAATAGTTCAAAACAATGTACTGTAACATCAGGCCTAAAAGAGGAGCATGCTTTTGCAATGCTTACGAGAAAGGCAACACTACCACATGTCACTGGGATAGATTTGTTGGTCAGCAGTGTCAGTCTGCCAAAGCCCAACACTGATTAAAGACTAACTAGAAATTGCATCATTCACGGTGTAGGTATGAAGGAGGATGTTGCTGTTTCACGCAGAGCTATCTTACACCAGAAGCAATTTTCTACCAAAATCTGTTCAGTAAAAAGATGAAGAATCTGTAACAGAGGGCAGGGGTAGCATATCCTGCACAGAGATGGAAAGACTACAACATGATAGACTGTCAGCCTAAATGAAGATTTTGTATCTGCTGAGGATGCTTTCTCCTCTCAGGAGAGAACACAGATTTAAAAATTACAGGCTAGGCTATTTTTTTGTCTTGGAGTGAAGATACCAGAACAGAGGAGGTGTGCTAGGATCTGTCTGCCCAGGGAGCCCAGCAACACAGTACGATGTGGGATCACTGCCCTATGTCCAACCTGCTCAGAGTACCTCATGGCTACTGTTATCCTGTCTGTATCTCACTGAAGACTTACCCACAGTTCAATAGTTTGTCACTACAGTTCATTTATCAAGCCATACTGGTTCAGAGCTGAAAATGTGGAACTGAACAGGAAGGATGTTTATATTTGTTGGAACCTGAGTTCTAATCATTGCTGGACATGTACTCTGCAGTGTTTTCATCAAGAATGTAAATGGTGGACCAGGAAATATGCTTAGTAAACACTGAGGTGAAAGAGAAGGCACAAACTCAAGCTTGATTAACCGAGAAAGGAGAAGATGAGGAAAGGCATCCCTCTTTGTTACAGATCTCAAACCCAAAGGATGTCTGAAATGAAAAGGAAATACAGCATTCTCTATATTCTCTAGGAAGAGATAGGCTAGACTATAAGGGAGGAATATTTTTTAACTATAGAGACCAGGAAATCTAGTTTCTATCATTGGTGAATTTTTGCCAACAGCTAAAGATATGCTTGATAAGACTGTGGTAACTGTTGTTAGCTCTAAGTTCAGTTAGGGGGGAGTCTAGCTGACCTCTCACTCCCTTTTCTTTCCTGTTTACACCTGCCAGTAAAATCTGTAGCAATGTTTTATTTGTTCTAAAATCCTCTGTAATATAGTAATCACATTAGTATCAGTACAAGTAGGATGGAATCTCAAACAGATCAATACGGTAGAGACTCAGCTGTGAAAATTTATGCCCTAGTCATATTAGGTGGGTTTCAGGACAACAATAACATCACACAAAAGGGATTACTCTGACCTCAGCACTGAAATAATAATGTCTTACACTTGTCTGAACTTAACTTCCAAGCAAACCCATTCCATACGATGAAAATGCCATATTTTCTGCATGCAACTCTCACTGCAAATGTGCCTCCAATGTGTGGGATCCTGTGTGTGGGGACAACGGAATCACATATGTTTCAGCATGTCTGGCTGGATGTGAGACTTCAGAGGGACATGGAAAGAACACAGTAAGTCGCTGCTTCAGTTTCTGAGGGGTTTTACCAGTTTATTTTCCACGTAACAGGGATTTAGTATTATAATGTATTTAAGGAAAACCAAAGTTACTGGGGAAGAATCAGAAAAGTATTTATGACTTCTGACTACAAACAGCATAGGAGAGAGAGAGGTTTCTCTGAGTTACTGCACATTAAGCAAAAAGTCCTAGCTCTTCATTGTAGATATTAAATTTCAGCTTTTGGAGATTCATCACAAGAGGGGGAAACAGACAAATGAAATTAGTTACATGTTGCCTGAAGGTTGTTCATGGCTTGCCTTTCATAAATATCATTTTGGCTGCCCTGAGGTTTTAACCAGCAGTTGAAGTACACTAAGATAGGGTAATACCCTCCCTGACACTGATCATTGATGTTTAAATATGAAAAATCATTTAAAAGAAGGCATTTTGTTTCCTCCATGTGAGACTCTGGGATCTCAGGAGACTGCTTTTATTTTTTCTGGGTGACTGATTTCTGCGTGGCACAGAGTGTGGGGGATAATGTCCAGAGTCCCAGAGAAGTTCCAGCTCATGGATTTAAACCTTCACTGGACTGTGCCATTCCTGTGCTTTCTGATGCCAAAAGATACATGATGAGGACCCATCTCTTGTACTCAGTTTTCTCTCCAACAGAATCCCCATTGCATGAGCAGTGTCCTACCAAACCTGCTTTGTGTCTTCCAGGTATTCCATAACTGCACATGTCTCCAAATCAGCAGTTCATGGACAGGAAACAGCTCTGTCACCCTGGGCCAATGTCCAAAAAGTGAAGATTGTTCAAACAATTTTATTTATTATATAGTAATACAAGTCATAGGTGGCTTTTGTTACGCATTGGGAGGCACTCCAGCATACATGATTATGTTTAGGTAAGTACAACTAGCTGTGTACCAAAGGTGCAGGCTTTCCAATGAGGCTTTCAAAATCATGTCTGTGTTCCTTTGCCTTAGGGGAGAAAAAAAAAAAGGAGTTTCTTGCACTCTAACATGCTTATTTTTATGAGTTTTATCATTTCTCATTTTACTGCTGTCTGCAAGTCAGTCCCTGTGTGTTGCCTCCAACTACTGCAAAATGGTTTCTCTGAATGGTCATCAGGAACTGCAGTGGTAGGAGAAGCAGTAATGGGTTCAAACTGAAAAAGGGAAGTTTAGGTTAAATATACAGAGGAAAATCATTACTATGTGGATGATGAGGCACTGGAACAGGTTGGCCAGAGAAGCTGTGGATTCTACATTCCTGGAATTGTTCAAGTCCAAGTTGGATGAGCAACCTGGTCTAGTGGAAGGTGGCCTTTCCATGGTGGGGGTGGGCAGGGGTTGGAACTAAATGATCTTAAAGGTCCCTTCCAACCCAAACCATTCTATGATTATATGATTCTACAGTCAG
This sequence comes from Myrmophylax atrothorax, assembly GCA_026770055.1. NCBI lineage: Eukaryota > Metazoa > Chordata > Aves > Passeriformes > Thamnophilidae > Myrmophylax > Myrmophylax atrothorax. The sequence goes on along the minus strand of JAOXXN010000065.1, from coordinate 92,326 downwards.
GTTTTCCAGAACATGTCCTTTTTCTCTTCTC
>JAOXXN010000065.1:73944-85612 GCA_026770055.1 Myrmophylax atrothorax | reverse complement strand
GAGATGCACAAAAAGCAGTCTGTGTCCAACAGGTGGGCCAGGCAGGAGCATTACCAGCACAGGACAGGGGTGGGTGGCTGTGTAGGAAGCTCTTGCTTAACCATCAGCTTCAACCTCTCACACATTCCAGTCTTTCTGGATGTCTCCTTTGTTCTTCCTACAACAATGGCAGACAACCCCCACCTCAAAGGGGCTTATCCCATGTGCTGCATTTGGTTGGCTTAAAAAGGTCCTGATCACACAAGGGAGAAACCGTGTCCTGCCTTTCTCGACCTGAGACTGTAACAACGGGTTTTCAGACCTAAGCTTGGGGCTGCCACCTCCTTCAGGTGGCTGCTGTTGCCTTAGGCAGGGCTTGGACTCAAGGGTCCACCCTGTCCATAATGTAGACCTGGCCAGAGAGGTGGGCAAATCCCTCAGGACACACAGGGCAGGCACAGATTTTCTCCAAGGCCACTCTTCCCCTTTAGCCTCAATGACTATGCAGAAACAAATCCTTTACCTTCTCTAAAAAGCAGTCTCTGCCCTCACAGACCATTTTCATATTAGTGCAGAGGGGTCTCATGAAAGAGTCTGCTCAAAATTAAGGTGCACCTGTAGAAAGACTTTTTTTTTGTTTTTTAACTCTTGGCCAAATCAAACTGTGATTTATTAATGTTTTAGTAGTTCAGAATAAAAGATTTATTAATTAGAAAATAAGAGATACAAGTAACCCGAGAGAAAAAAAACCTGTGTGATTCAGACCTTTATTAACAGTTTCACCTAGAAAGAACCATATTCCAGACTAGAGGTAGGCAAAACAACAACATGTAAACTAGTAGACTAAATCTAAAGTTACATTCCTCCTGTATTATAAAAACATTTGAAAGGCTTTAAATTTAACTTGACAGCCTGAAGTATTTCCTGTTTATTCTGCAACAGATAGTACTCTATTCAAAATTTATTTTTGTGCCAGGGTAGACAGGAATTGTTGATAATGGGGACACAAAACCCATAGGAGGACTTGGTCTTTGTAGGGTACATGATCCTAATGCATACAGAAAACTATGGGTTTAGAGCTGCTGGGGTTTTTTTCTCTTTGATAAACAACTAGAAAACCTCATAAAAACAGATCGTCATAGGTCATTATGTCTGCTAGATTATATATCTAAAAGCAAAGAAATACCAAATAGCTGAGCTATCTTCTGTCTTCTGTAGTTATTCTGACAGAAGGACTTTGATAATGCCATTAAAGGGCTGTTTGATAGCCTCAAACAAGAGTTGGGTAAACACATGTCTCATGCCCTTAAAGCTCCCACAGTGTGATAAAAATTCACTGTTTTTTCTATTTGTTCATTGATTTCAGTGGAATTACCAGGATTTATGGCCCACCAAGTTGTCTGTAATGATCCCTAAACTACCTGGTTTGTTATCTGTATTCAAAAGCATGCCTGGCTTGGTGTAGTTGCAAATTTGCTTTCAACATAGTTTTCCTGGTTAACAATCTCTCTTACCACCTTAGAAGACAACAGGTTTCTCTTCCTTCCTGGAGGATTTTCCAAGTGATGGAGCTCAGAGATGTCAGAGCATGCTGACACAGCTATCACACAGCACAAAGACATCAGTTTTGATCCTAGAGTCAATAATGTGGCTTTGCAATCAAACCAGAGCCACGAGGGGCCCCCCTACCTCTCAGTTTGGTGAATGCTTGTCAGTGGAGCAGGGAGAATGTCTTTACTTCTCTACTGTGAGAAACAAGAGAATAAAAAGCTTTTGCCTCTTGGTTGACCACTGATTTCAGTTTTTACAATTCTGTGCTAGCTACCTGTTGAAGAACAAATTATTCCCTTTGAGAAAATTCTCCCTGCTGTTCACAGGAGAGTTCTTAGACTTGCACTCAAGCAACAGTATATGCTGGAAACGGGAAAGATACAGCCTTGGAGTTAGCAGTATACTGAGCCAGAGACTCATTTAATACCACCTATGACAGCACTTTGTGATGTTATCATTTTTGGACTGTTATAAAGAATGATGTTAATTTGTTTTTGTTTGAAAAATCTCTCTTTACTAAGTTGCATCTGGACATGAATCATCCAATCTGACCAGAATCTCATTTCCAGTCTGACATCAATTATAAACATACTTTTGACAAAACATTACCTTCTGGGAAAATCAAGATGATCTCATAAAAAAAACACCCAGTAATATGAAAAGAAACAACTAGTGTACAGAAATAAATACCCAAACAACAGAAGTAAAGGGGAAATGATGTTAGTATGAGTCACCTGACTGAGTCTATATGTCTAGTGCAGATCAGGAGCCTTTCTAGAACTGCCAGTATATTTATTCAGTGTTAAAACATAGTTTACAGAAGGAGAATGATGCACCATGGTTTTCTCTGTGTACAAGTCCCAGAAATTCTGGAACTTTGATTTTTCTTTAATTATTTCAAGACCCAGATGCCATAATGATGTTTTATGTATTAGAGAAGCTTTCATTTCATCCCTTACAATACACAGAGTTTGTCCACATCTGCAGTTTAAAATCACAGCTGCAATTGTAAAAAAGTCTAAATGTGCTGATCATTGTCGTTAAGTAATGAAATGCAAACAGCTCCATCCCCAGTGCCAGGATATGAAGAACTTCCTTTCAGTCAGTACCACATCAACCCTTTTCCCATTACTGTTCTTGCATGGGGCAGATGGTAGAAGAAAGGTCAGAAAAGCATTTAATGGGAAGAATCCCTCTCCTTAACCCTCTGGTCTGCTATTTTCTCAGATAAAGTGTGGTAGATTATATTACTGCAGTGTCGTATTTCATGTCCCAAGGAAGTTTAAGATTAGGAAAGAAAGTTTGTTTCCTAGTTTCAGACTTAGCAGGGGACTGCAGGGAGCAGAGATACCCTCCAGAAAATAAAGCAAAGTGGCTGTGATGATGAGGATAAAACCAACAGTGATCTTTCTATGCAGGTTTGCTCTTACTGCAAAGGTACATCATGAGGGCTGCAACAAAATATCACAGTTCAAGTATTTTTAGAGGCTTCTTTTCCTCAGTAATAACTGTTGGTAGCATCTGTTAGTGAAGTTTCCCTCTAAATAAGGCTGCCGGTGGAAAGTCATGCATCTGCAAGTTTTCAGTATCAGATTTCAAGGTTTTCTTAAATGAGGAAGAAAATCTATATACATATGGTATAAATACAGTGGTCATTAGGATAAAAATATCATCCCCCCTTCCCTCCACACACACACAAAAAGTAATCAAAGAAACTTAACCACCTATCACTTTATTGCATCAGTTCAGAGTAATTTTCCTTAATCCCATTACTGAGATGTGCTGCAAAATTAATACACCACTTTCTTCATTTGCTTTCCATTTTTAACTGTTTAACATTTTCAAGCCAAAGCCCAGAGTTGTTGAGCACTTGGAGTTCAGAGGGTGCTCAGTGACAGCGCTGGGGCTCTCAGCTGACTGTGGGACATGGGGCCCAGTCTGGAACAATGAGCTGTGCTCATGAACCTCACAGCAAATGCTGTCAGAGCAACCAGCCAAGTGAGACTTGACTGGCCATTTAGAGCTGTAGGACAGAGCAAGAGGACTTGAAATAAAGTCAGTGAAAAATGTCAAAAGAGCTTATTGTGGTTTTCTTCTTTTTAATTTCTCAATCAAAATCAAATTTATGACACTTGCAAAATTTTGAGTTGTCCTATGGTTGGTTTAGAAAGGGATGAGAGCAAGAGGATGGGAGAGTTCCCCAAAATTTTGAACACTTTTCCCCCTTATTTTTGTTTCAGACAAGAAAAGGACAAGAATAAAGCAAATAAAAAAGTCAATGTTTCAAAGATACTTTTTGAACTCCCAAAATGTAAACTAGATGTTGAAGTCAGTAATTAGACTCCTTTTGTGCTCAGGGAAACTGAAGCATAGGAAGAAAACACCTTGTTTCTTTTTTACATACAAGTTTCCTCACTCTCCTCTGAGGTTCGTGCACCAGGAAGAATGTCTTTTTTGTTGGCAATATCTAGATCTTTGTTGGTTGATCTTTCTGTATTTTTAACATCGGCCATCTCTTTGCCATCTGGTTTGAAGCGTTTCATTATTAAAACAGTGAGCACTATGTATAAGAGACAACATCCTGTCCGTAGTCCTGCAATGAGGCCAAGATAGACATTTCTGGAGGGAAAAAAGGGGACAGAACACGTTTATATTAATAAAGTTTGCCAATTTTAAGTGGAACAAAGTAAGATAAAAAGTGTAGCTTGACAAAACCATCTATTCTCAGTCAGGTATTTCTTCACATTTTAAAATAAGAAATAACAAGCAGAACAAATGACCTCATAATATTAGCCTCAGGAAGGTTCTAATCAGGTCCTATTCTAGCAGAAATGTCTGGAGTGTGCTCCCATGCAGAAGACTATGTTTTAGGGCTGAGACAAGATGAGCTGCCCCAGCTGGGGGGTTTTGCCTGTTGTCCCAGTCCTCCCTCAGCTCCTCACTGGTACAATTGTTCTCCATGCACCATCAATAATTTGGGTCTTCTCTCCAAGTGGATTTTGTGAGGTGTCTTAAACAACATGAAGTAAATAAATGAGGGATGTGGAAGAGGCTCTTTAATGCTACACTTCACTGTAGACTGAGTTTTTCAGTCTTCCACAAACCAAAGCATCACAGAGCTATTCAGTGCACTTACTATATTATCCAGTGCAAGGTTCAATTAAAGAACTAATTCTAGCAACTTAAGGAAGTGTACTGCCATTTTATATGCCAGATTGAATCAAAATTATTTGGCTTATTTGATCTATCAATGTCTAGTCAAATAAGGAGTGTTGGTGCTGTTAGCATCCTAATCAGTCTATAGACAGGAGACACAAGGAAAGAACACCTTGGTCCTTGCTGCCCAAAGCTGGCTCAGAAACCAAATTGCTAACCCTAATGAAGATTCAGCTTACCTGAATTCTTTTGTGTCATATACCCGGCAGGACCCAGATCCCCCACAGCTTTTTGTTCCCCATTTCAGGCAGGTCTCATCTATCAAGGCACCAAAATAAATAGGGGCTGGGAGTCCTCCTACAAAGAAAATATTTAGTACATGATCTCAGCCATGGAGAGCTCATCATTTAATGTCATGAAATGAGGAAGTGAATCTCAGGGTTTCTGTATTATGGCTGCATATAATGAGACTGAACATCCAGCTTCAGCTTTGAGATTCCAAGATTTGTGAAAATATTTAAGAAAGTACCTAAAAGGAGTTGAAATGATAGTAGATTATAGCTTAATTGTACTCAGTGAGGAAAATGTTAGCAATTCACTTTAATGGCATTTTTATTAGAAGTATAATTTCTCTTGTTTAAAGAAAAAATATAACCCACAATTCTTTTGCAGTACCCAATGTGGATGACATATTAATATTTATGCATATTAATGTATCTATTCAGGTATCACACAACAGTTTGCCATTAAAAATGTTTAGTGGAGTGCAAAGGGCTGAAATTACCCACTCACTCAAAAGTAACTGGGTAATAAGTGTATTACTTATGTAGTATGTATTGTAGTACTGAAAGAACTCCCTTTGGACAGCCATAACATTTTAATATGATCAGTAAACTGTTGGAAGGATAATGCAAGATTTTTTGAAGCAAACTGCTTCCTAAAAGCACAAGATTGTTTCTCTGCAGCATTCAGCCAAAATACAGACATTAGGAAAGAGATCCAAATTCCTACTTGGGCGTGTGTGCAAGGGTGAGATTTCAAAAATCAGCGAACAAGGGAAGATGAGGCAAGAGTTGCTTGAGGCAGGGTAGGCTACATGCCTGAATATTTGAACAATTATTTATTGCAGATAAACTCAAGAAACAAAATATTTGGCAGACTACACAAGAGCTGTAAGTGAATAATGGTCAGCAAAAGGGAGTATAGGTGTTAAGGATATGCAGACTGATCAAGGTCAGGTATGTGTGTACACAAATCAAAAAATGCACTCCAAAAGTTCAGTGCAATTTCCTTCCCTTGTCTGATTCCTTTCCTTGTAGAAAAAAAATTCTAATGAGATAATCATAATATGGGAAAATATCAGGAAACATGTAACAAACTTCTCCAAACTCTTTGAGATGCATAGTCTGATTACAAAGAAAAATTCTGGAAAATTTCTTTTGTTCTCATCTGGAACAAGGGCATTGCACTGGCTAGCTTTAGTCCACCTCCTTGATTACTCACTTGAATCCCACAAATAAATGAACTTTTACCTAGTACTCTACCACCCAATGTTTCAATCCCAACAGCAAAGGATTTCAGGTCTGGTGAAACAGATCTGGAAAGGAAATAAAATTAGTAGATTGGTTTGAGGATCAACAAAGTAATGTAGCTGTAGTCCTGCAGTGAACATCTGCACAGGCCCCATTGCAACAGCACTGTGGCTTACCTGACAGAGCCCACTCAAACCCTAATTGAAAACATTCACCAAAGTTAATGTTCAGATGCAGTCTCCTTCCATGGATGAACTCTCATTGAAATAAACAGGACAATGTACAGAAACTGATCTTTAACACTTTGCAGGGATGATGCACAGGAATATTATAGCAATCCAACTAAAACTAGACAGTACATGTCCACAAGAAATGCACCAAGAAGGTCCCTTGCTTTAGAGAGGGCTTTAAATGTGCAGTGATGACCAGAGGGAACAAGTGTGTGCAGTCCTTCCCAGTTCCATGCAGGTTAAACCCACCTCTGCCTCTAGCATTGTACACAGAGGCAGTGAATGTGAGTTACCTGGCTACAAAAGCATCTCGTTCCTACCACTGGAAAACACCCTGTGTCCATCAGGTGAACTGGAAGAACTGACAGGAGTACAGAGCTGGCACAGAGGCAGAAGGGAGCCTTGCTGTGGCCAGCCTGCTCCCTGGACTGCAGTTTATACATTAGTTTATCATCTCTTCAGCATCAACATGAAATTCTTCTCATTATGCACAGTAGTGTTCTGAAAACTGGCCAGCAAAGTGAGCCTTGGCCATAACCAGGCATGTGCTAAGAGTGGCTACACTTAGAAATGCTGCGGAAGAATCAACAGCTTAGTCAAGTTATCTGGTCATGTGCACTGGCCACTGGGGATTGCAATCAACCCATGAGCACGAGGGGAAAGAAACTTCCATGTGAAAGACAAAGAATACTGTCTTTTCTTCTGAGTGACAAATAGCAGTGCAGCTTTCCAACTGAAGGAATCAAAATTTAAAAAATATTACTGCTGACGTAGTTCTGTTTATAGCAACTGACCAAAAAATGGGAGTATCAGACTTCTCACAACACAGAAGACATTGTGAGGCCCCTAAGCTTAACAAAGGTGAATGTTTTTCTCCTGAGTAATGTGAACAGCACAGTCACCTTGGACATGGCTCAGCACCGCATCTTATTTCAAGTTCAATGCTCTGTTAAAAATATCCCTATCATTGGAAATGAAAACTAACATTCAGGATCAGCATAATGCCCACCATTTCATCACCAAGTATCTACTCATCCTCAAATCAGAATTAAAATTGTTGGATAGACATTTTGCTGTTCCTCTGAACAGAGATGGATTTCAGAGTACAAGCAAATCCTCAGGGACCCAATTTGATCAGCCAGCCATTCCTTAGAGTAGGAATGGAATAGTAGATATGTTATTCTGTTTCTCTTTCCCCAAGCTCTATGGTCAAGATAAGCTAAAGTATTTCACCTGAACATAATCATGTATGTGGGAGTGCCTCCTAAGGCTAAAATAAATGCACATGCAGTCTGTAATGCTAAAAAGTAGGGGAAAGCTTTGGTACAGCTTTCTCTTTGGCATTGTCCCAAAACTGCAGAGGAATTGCCAAGCTGGTGCCCTTGTCCTTCCACACAGCTGCAATTGTGAAACACCTGAAAGGAGAAGATGAGAAGAATAATTTATTTATTCAGAGTTCAGTGGCAAAAATCTATTTTAGTAGCCAGATTTTTTCATTCCCCATAACTGCCAGGCTGTTGTTCATGCTGAAAGAACCTCCCTAATCATCTTTGCAGACTGATGGCCAGGTTCATTGGTATGATCCAGCCACTCTGAGTTGCTCCAGAGACACAAAACAACTGTGACTCTAGTTTCAGCCATGCCGTTCGTAGAACAGAGGGTGCTCTGTGCGTGTTTAAAATGGGTCAAAGCTAAAAAAATCAGACATGAACCCAGCCATTCTGCTCAGGTACCCTATGAAGAAAATGAGTAACAAAAAAAAAAAAGATGTGGACCCAAAAATGCAATCATGCCTATCTATCATTTTATATCTAAAACAGCATTTGGTGCTCAACTGAGAGTGGGCTTTGAAGTTAGCCAGAGGCATAGGTTTGGAAGCCAATTTTCCTAAAGTGAAGCAAGAGAATATTGATGGAATATAAGTATGTAAGCCTGAAAACATTGCTCATCTTTTTCAATATTGTTACATGAAAACAATTTTGCTTCTGCCAGAAGACAATGCCATTTGCAAACACTTCTGCAAACCTATTGATTTTAATGGTCCTGCCCAGATAGGATTGCTTGAAGTTCTGAAAGTGGCTTTGCTGCTGATACATTGATGAAAATGGCCAGATGTATATTTGCAGGATCTCTTAGCTGTACAATTTAGTGTTATGACTTGCTTTTCCAAGCTATGGAAGCTCAGGAGAGCACACAATGTCAGTATGATCTGTAACAAATTGTGAAACCAGCACTCCAAAGGTCTGCTGCATGTGAGTTGACACCACAGGATTTTGCTGCTATAACAACCAGATGAGTGATGGTCACCTACAGCAACCTCCTCTTAGCTGTGTTTTAGGTACACCTAAAGGAGATCTACTGAGAAACTTAAAGCAAAGTTTATGGTCATCTTGCTGAGAAGACAATGAATTTTAAAAAATCCAAATAAAAGCATTCAAGAAATGTTAGTTTAGATTCTGAAGTTTTCACATCTTTTCTAAATAGCTCACTTACTCCAAATCTTTTAAAAACTGTCCCTGCAATTTTGCATTCAGTTTTTATGAAGTTAAACCAGACAGAATGGACACTTGTGCCTACTAGATTTCTGAATCACAAAGCCCAAAAAACAATAGGTGGAGACTTCTGCCTATATCTATAATCATGGAATAATAGAATAGTTCTGGTTGGAAAGAACCTTCAAAGGCCACCTAGTCCACACCCCCTGCAACAAGCAGGGATATCTTCAATTAGATCAGGTTGCTCAAATGCCCATCCAATCTGACCTTGAATGTTTCCAGGGATGGGGCAGCCACCAACTCTCCGGGCAACCTGTGCCAGTGTTTTTCTACTCTAAAGGTAAAAAGTGTCTTCCCTATATCTAGTCTAAATCTACCCTCTTTTCATTTAAAACCATTGCCCCTTGTCTAATTGCAACAGGCTATGGTAAATAGTCATCTATCCCCCTATATATTTACCATATTCTTTCCTGTCCCAGTTGATGATTTACATCCTGCAAAGCAGGCTGTCATATATGTGATCCCATTATCCCCACATACAGGGTCCCACTGATCCACATTGCAGCTGCAGTCAGCATTGCAACTCGCCATGTAGATGTTCTTGGTGGAGGAATGATGCTCTACTCTGGAGGGCAACGGAAAGAAATAAAAAAATTATCTAGTTAAATTATACAGTCCAAAAATAATATTAGGGAGTAGGAAGAAAACACATGAGAAAGTGAAGTAATGAACATGGACAAGTATCTGCTACCACCAAATGGACTGTAAAGTTGTCATATAGAGAATAAGGTAATTTCAGCTCAACCAAAGGCATGGGTATTCTTGGCTGGGAGGGAATATTTGGTATTACATTTCCATTTGAAAGCTCACTCTAAGAAAAAGAAAATCATACCTAGAATCTCTTGTCACAGGGACATGGCTTAAGAAAAGGCCATGCTTTTCCTTAGCGGTGGGATATCATAGAATACATGGGTGCTAGAAGTGGTGATTTAAAACTACACAAAACTGCAACAGCAAGGTGTCCTTTACATTTTTTTCACTGGATATGGGCCAGTAAGTGGCAATAAAAGTTCTGTGAGTCTGAGTGAGAAGTGATGCTTCTCTCTCAGCTCTAACCATATCCAGCAGCAGCAGCTGTGTATCTCGGACTGGACTTGGAACAGCCTTGAGGCCTTCCTTATCGGATCTCATTTTTTGTATACTATCATGGACTTTTACAACTTCTACTTTGCCAACATTCCCATAAGAAAAAAACCAAAATCAGGCCCCAAAGAGTTAAACTAAGTAGATCACAATTAGAGTTGAGAAATTAAAAAGTGGGCAGTGACTCTGCAGGCATGCTGGCAGGGCTCAGTTTTCAGAAACTGTTAGGAGTCGACCATCTACAAATCACCCCTTCAAAATCACTCACAATATAAAGAAAAAAGTGGGCATAATTTGCCTTTTCTTCTTCCTTACCCCTCAATCACATTAAGTAGCCTACATTTGCCCTAAGCCTTTTAGAAAGGAAAATAACTAAGGGATTTATCCCTCATTAGCCTGTTGCTTGTCTTCAAAATACAAATTGTTAAATAGGTAAAACAGTAAAGTGAATTGCTTAACCAGAACAATCCTAAATTCTCCAGTCTCAGTTCTCGTATATGCTCTCAGTTTATGCTGTCTTGTTTCTGCTTATTTTTAATTCACTTTGCAGGACCAGTGTTGCACTCAACCAGAATTATCTCCACTGCACAAACCTCTGCTACCTTTCATGTAACTAAGCTCAATGTTGAACTAGACATCAGGCTTGCCAAGAGAACTTAGATTTTCCCCAAATATAGGCTTGGTTTCAAAAAACATGGGGCTGAGTTTCTGTCTGAGTTGAAAATGTAGCAAACCCTCCTGGATACAGGATACATTTTAATCCTTTAAAATCTCTTGAAATTTGGACCGGACTGAGCTAAATTTAAACAGTAGGCAATTGTGGCAGCATGCTAGAGTAAGGAAAATGTTTTCAAGAATGTGTGACCGTGGTTCTGGTAAGGGAGGGGGTACATCTGCTTGCAGCACACAATCCATGACCACTTTCTACCTCCCAGATGAGACAAGGGTCTTGGGCAGATCAACAGCTCCAGGTACCACAGGGGGCTGGCAACTGCCCATGCAGGCTGATAACTACTGATCTAGTGGATGGTCCCTTCTGGAGGCAGTGCTGACTATGGGAAAGCCACTTGTGAAACTTTTTTTATGTCCCACTCCCTACACAATAGAAGAAGACTGGTTTTAAAATAAAGCTTTGAAATAGAATATAAGAATTGTATTTGTGTCTGATAAATTTCACCTTAATTAGCAATTTGCCAGAATATAGAGGTATATTGCTAATATCCAGCAACAGAGAATTTAGAAAACAGAAACAGAAAATTTAGGAAAAAAAAGAAATATCTGGTTTGAAATTTGGAAGTTTGAAAAACAAATCTGAAAAACAAAATTAGTATATTCTGCCCATCCCAAACACTAGAATCGTAGAATCAAATCGAATCATAGAATTGATCGATTGGGTTGGAAAAGACCTCCGAGGTCATCAAGTCCAACCCTTGGTCCAACTCCAGTCCGTTTACCAGATCATGGCACTCAGTGCCATGTCCAATCTCAGTTTAAAAACCTCCAGAGATGGTGAATCCACCACCTCTCTGGGCAGGCCATTCCAATGCCTGATTACTCTCTCTGGAAAGAATTTTTTTCTGAT